>JACEFZ010007881.1:282500-567500 GCA_014155875.1 Cepaea nemoralis | reverse complement strand
AAGACCAATATTTGCTAGTCAGACACACAGGTTCAAAGTAAATTATTCTCATCACATGATCTTACGTCATAAGGTGACAGACGAACTTAGGTTTTACCATTCATCATCGAACAACGTATGCCAACTCGACGCCCCCCCCCCCCCCCCCCCCACTTAGTTAACCAGGAAAAAGACTTTGATGACTTTATAGAAATAGTTCAGGACAGTGACATGTTTAACTACGCCCTACATAACAGACCTGACACTAAGTACATGGTAGAGACAATCCCTGCTACTAGTTTTTATATATATCATATAAATGAGCACCCAATAGGTTGTTGTTTAGACGACTTACCTACCCATATACGACACAATTGCGGTATCAATACTCTACATCATGACTCAAACAACAAGCCATACACTGACATGTTATGTCTCTTTCGATGTCTGGCGGTAGTCAACGGGAAACCCGTTAATGATCTTAGGAAACCTACATTTCGTTTAGCAAACAAGTGGCAGAAATATCAAAAGTTAGAGTCACTAGACAGCTTCCCTCGGGTTAGACTTACTGACATGTCGGCAATAGAAAACTGTTTTGGGGTAAATGTAGATATTTTTGAATTCAATGAGACCCAGGCCTTGGTCCCCAAACTTCGCAGTAGTGGGAAACACCCTAAAATTTTGCGGGTATTACTGTACAAGGATCATTTCATGTACATTAATAATTTTGATAGAGTAGCCAAGTCATTCGAGTGTAGTGAGTGCAGGAAATTATGGAATGCGATCTGGGAGATGGATAGACATACACAGAGCTGTAATGGGGGAATAACTGTGAACAGTTATAAAGGAGGTGTGTACTCCGTGACAGATACTGTATAGGAAGCCATCAGCTCATTGGGTGTGCCAGTGAAAACTGATTATATCTACCCCTATAGAGCGGCCTATGATTATGAGGCGTACTTTGTGACAAACAATTTACCAGGGGAAACCAAGTCCAGCAAATTGTTAGGAAAACATGTCCTCCGTAGTTGGTCTATAGCGTCTAATGTCCCTGGTTTCGAAGACCCCGTCTGCCACATCACAGCGGGTGAATCCTCAGGACTTGGTGAGGCAGATGGTTGACTATCTTACTCAAATCGCTGATGCAGCGTATACCGAATTACGGAAAGAGCATGATTGGGTGTATACAGCCTTGGAGGCTATAAACGAGCACAAGCTAGTGGCTAGGCTAGACGAGTACCTTCGCGAGATGACGGTGCTGGGGTTCAAATCAGAGCGGTATGACATTAACTTAGTGAAGCCTTATCTGATAGAGTCCTCCATCTCTGCCACTGATGACCCCTTTAACTATGTAGTGAAAAGGAATAATAATTTAATGGCCATTTCCACCAAAAAAAAAACTTAGATTTCTAGATATTGTAAACTACCTAGCCCCGGGATTTAGTTATTCCAAATATTTAGCGGCCTATGACATCAAAGACACGAAGGGGGTGTTTTGCTATGAGTATATCACGTCCTTGGCTAGACTAGCGGAGACTCGCTTGCCTCCACACGAGGCATTTAATTTGCAGTTGAAAAACGTCATTATTTCAGGTGCCGAATACGATGAATACCAACGAGTATATAGCGAGAACCATATGTCGACACTGACAGACTTTTTGCGCTGGTACAATAATAAGGACGTGAAGCCTTTTATTGAGGCATTAGATAAACAAGTTGAATTTTACAAAGGGTTAGGTGTAGATATTTTCAAGGATGCCATTTGTCCCCGGTGTGACCCTTAAGTATTTGTTTAAGACTATACCTAAAAACAACTACTTTACCCTATGCTCCAATAAGGAGAGTGAGCTGCACAACAAAATTAGACAAAATATTGTAGGGGGCCCCTAGAACTTATATCATAGGTATCATTAGGTAGGTAAGACTAGGATTCGACTGGGTAAGCCAGTTGAGAGTGTGAAAGTGTACGATGCTAACGCGCTATACCTGTGGGCTTTGACACAGAACATGCACACGGGTTTTCCTGTTATACGAAATGCAGAAGATGGGTTCAAGCCCCATAAAAACAGAGTTTATATTGTCCGGTGCAGAGAGTGGTTGGCATGGGTTGAACATAGTCTAGGCACAGAGCTAAAATCCCAGTTTAATGGGCGGGAGATGTCCCTAGGAGAAAGACACATCAGAGTTGATGGGTGGGATTAAAAACGATCGAACTATCTACCAGTTTCACTGGTGCTTGTTCCACGGGCATGAAAACTGTGTGATTACCCATGGTCATGATGTTAACCCGGTGAGCCAGAAACCCTTGGCTGAACTATATGGCAACACGCTTGAGATTCGCGAATACCTGAAAAATGAGGTTAACGTCACGTTCGTGGAGATGTGGGAATGTGAGTGGCAGAGTCTAAAAAAAAAAAACTAATAGAGCCATTAAGAGTTTTGTGAAAACCACATTCCCATATGTCGCACCCTGGCATCATTACAAGGCCATAGACCATAAAAAGATTATAAAGGCTGTTAAAAACGAGACTGTGTTTGGGTTAATAGAGTGTGACATCCACTTACCAGACGAGTATAAAGAGTTATTTTCAGAGATGACGCCCATCTTTAAAAACACTGATGTGTCTAGAGCCGCCATTGGCGAGCTCATGAAGAAGTATGCCGAGACCCATAAGCTGTTGAACGGCTCATGATAGAAACTAGACTTTCCATCACTCGACAGTAATTCACATGTTTGACCTTTGGGCGACCTGGTGTATTTGTTATGGTGCAATTAAGGGTAGATAATTCTGTTTATTAAATGACGTTATTTGTGGTGTTTCATTACATATTTTTATGATTATCTTCGGAAGTTATGGTTTAAATTAATTGAAAAGAGTAGTTTTATATTTACGTAGCTATGCTCCTGTATACATACAAGAAATTTAACCGTTTAATATGCGTTTTAGGGTTAATTTTTAGTATTATTCTATGGTTGTCTAGTATTTTTTAAAACCAGATTTTCACCAAGCGCTTAATGTTGATACCTGGGTAGGGATTTCTACCGATTTAACTAGCATACTGAGCTGGGCAAAAGTTTATTAATGCATCCAACTATGGATACTCGGGGTAACTCGAGAGATGGAATAAATCAATTTTCTGTCATATTGGATTTCGGTCTCCTCAGCAAAGGAGTCGATATCAATATGACTGGTGTTCGATTACACCACACACCCCACCACACACGCACAGACACCACACACTGTGCTCGGTCGCCTCGGTTCGGTTCGCGTCTGATCGGTTCGGTTCGCGCCGACGTCCTGTTCGCGTGACGACGTCAGGTTCGCGTCCCGCCGCCGCCGCCACCGCCGCCACCGCAGCCCACCCGGGGACCGGAAGTGGTCATCACGACAACCGGAACTAGTCACCCAGACCCAAGAAAATACCCGCCAATTTTTGAAAAAATGTGATCCTATATGGATCCGGTTATTGACGTCATCAATATGGAGGTACACCTTTCATATAGTAAAAAATGACGTCATCAGATGGATCCAGATCCATAAATCCTAAGTAGTTACAACATCCCGTACTACTGACGGCCCTGTTCGTAACTTACAGCTAATAATTTACAGAAGGCTGCACTGATATCACCGAGGTTGGGATGGCCTTATCGACATGAAACTTGTTGTGCTGAAATGCCTTCTTGACAATGGTTGAGTTTTCTGATATTATTAACCTGAGCTGCTGGACGGACGTCATCCTTTTCATTGTATTCGATGGCGTAGGAATTACCTTCTGCCCAGTCTGAAGAGGACCTCCTATATTGTTTGACTGACCCCCAGCCTCAATTTCACTGGGCCATACAGCCTACTTAGATCTCACTATGAAAGCAAATAACAGGGTTGAGCCAAGACTGTTGGCAGTGCTGTTGACTTTCCCTAAACCAAATCATGGATGGAATGGGATATGTTACAGAAGAGGTTTTCCCAGTGCACGATGAGAGAACATATCATTTTGATAAGACTCCTTTGATGAATTTATGGATGAGAGACTGTTATAATCAGTATGCGGATAGATTCGAAGAATTATTAATTTAATAATTTATGCATTTGTTGGCTGGTAATTCTGGGGAAAACATCAGATGGTATATATTGATTTTGTCATTCATATGTTTGTAATTGATGGAGGGGATTTAAGATCCACAGGTCAGACTGAGAATTTCCCCAAAACTCACCAAGTGTTCTCATTAAATGGTTGAGTTAAAACCTGGAGTTGGTGTTTATAACTTGTGGAAGTTTTGTTCAAAAGTGGTGCTCACATTTTTTATGTAATACTATGTTACATTAAGATTTGATCATGGTGAGGAGGCATCCATACACACAGACACATTATAATTCTATATGGAGTGAGTTTGCTTCCTCTGGGTGTCTATGTTCGATGTCCCTGATCATTTCACCTTTACAAAAATCGTATAGGACTTAAATACATTAGGCTCTGTTCTTTCACGTTGGGGGTTCGGAGCTTACTGTCATGTGTTTCTCATATAAATCTCTTCTTGTACTTATTGTCATGAGTTTCCCGTATCTATCTCTTGTAGCTATTGTCATATCTATCATGTAGTATCAGTCATATCTTTCCCTTATCTACCTCTTATACTTATTGTCAAATCTTTCCCATATATATCTCGTGTACTTATCGTCATGTATTCCCTTGTCTATCTGTCGTCCTCCTCTTCGCGATATTTTTGTCTGTGTACATTTCTTGATGGGAGTCGCAACAGTATAGTGGTCAGACTCATGTTGGCTGACCATGAACATGGGTTCGAATCCTCATTGAGACCGGAATTTTAAAATTACCCTGGGCCCACATCACCCTTGTAGTGCTGGTGGACTATAACATAATAGGTCTAACACTATCCGTCAATTGCTTTACGCATTGTGAAAGTGCCCTGTAATATTTTACATTTCTTTCGTCACTTTTCGAGAGGGCTTCAAATCAGAACCTGAAAAGTGTGACATAAATTACATAACCATGCCATTGTCTTGTAACCTGTCAATATTATTGTTAAGGATGTCAAGAGTGTTACGTACGTGGCATCACTGTGCAGACAAAGACGGTGACGTCATAAGGACAGTTTAACAACGAAGGACTTAATAACAACGGAGCACAGCGTTCTGTTATCCCTTGTTTGATCCATGAAGAGGTTAAACCTATAGAAATTATTCGGCGAATGAAGGCCATGTATGGTGATGAATGCTGTTAAGTGTATGATTGGAGTAGGAAGTTCAAAACGGCGTGACTTCTGTTACACCAAGTACTGTTCCCAGAGAATTTTTCCCCCCTAAAAATCCAAGCCCTTTATCGGCGTCGGCGATCTTGCATTGAACGCAGTAGTGACTACATCGAAAATGATACATTTGTTCTTTACTTGCTCAGAATGTATTCATTGAAAACACTAAAAAAAAACAAAAAACCCCACACATTTAAGGTTTTTATTTGAAGCCAACTCGCAATTCCACAAGAACGATGTAGGAGTACAGTTTTTTTTTATGCTTGCATATCCTTTACAGGACATTGCTGTCAACATCAGCATCTTTCAGCTGATTGTTGATTTCTTGGCAAGATTACCATTGCTTTCTGAGCGGCCGGCTCACATACCCCGTAAGTTACCGACGCGATTCGAACCACTGCTGATTCTCACCACCGTCACGTTACTTACGAGAGTATACGAGATTGCGTTACATTACAAATATGTGTCTAGCACTATATACCAGCACGTCTTAAGCGTGTACACAGGTCCTTTGCCATGTGAACTCCACAAGGACTTTGTGTGGTTAACACAGGACCCCATAATCTATTTATCTTTAATCACACTTGGCTATCTTACGTATTTCCAAGCCTCTTGATAAAATTTAAAAGACAACATTTCCTGTTTTTAATTTGATCGCAGAACAACACTGTTGACAAACAAGTCCCACTACAGCCTCGCTTGCAAGTGTTTGCTCAAACGCGTCGTGCCACACGTTGAGTGGGCCGGGCAGTAGCTTTGTTTTTCAGGCTCTCTTTACTTAAGATCGAAGATGAGCAGTTATCCGGTGTGTGTCAACAAAGCCGCCAATTTAGAAATAATGCACTGCTAGGGGGTTGAAATGTAGGCGGTGTTTACTGAGGAAGTATCCGTTACTTGTCAGGCATGACGCCTGGGATAGGAAGCCTGTAGCGTCACCAGGGAGAGGGCGTGCGAGGGTGTTCATTGCACCGGATATCATAAATGAGGGATGATACCACAATGAGATTTATGAATAAATTAGTAGAAAAAAGAGGAGTTTTACGGTCATGATAACAAGCTGAATCAACACCTCCGAGATGAGACGCCTGAGAAGAATTTCCAATTTAATAAGTCGAGATCGAGAAAAATATAATTATATCAGATAGGCAGTTGAATCAAGCCGGGCTCCCTGGCCTAGAGGTTAAAGTCTTTCTCGGTAATTCCGTATATTCTCGTGAGTAACGTAACTTGCGCGAGAATCGGTAGCGGTTCTCGCCGCGTAGTAACTTAAGTGGTATATGAGCCAGCTGGTCGCTCAGAAAGCAATGGCAAACTACTGAGCGTAATCTTGCTTAGTACAAATACAGTAGCTGAAAAATGCTGATGCAACGTCCCGTAAGGGATATTACATTTTTAAAAAAATGTTGGATCAACACCTTTTGCCACATACATTGAAAGGCAGACGATCAAATGGTTCGGCTATCTCGTTAAAAGGCAACACCATATTTGCCAGCACTGGCTCTACACCAAAGAATATCTGATACGAGAGCAAGAGGGCGCACAAGAAAAAATGAATTGACGACACCAAAGACATTGTACATCACAGGAAACGACACTATCCAGTGCCACTTATCGGGCGCTGGAACGTCAACTATTCTTCCCCACGACACTTGGCGGCATAACTTGAAAGATGGTGATGGTGATGATGAAAACAAGCTAAATTTGCGCCACTGTTGGTAGCACTTTAAAGCAGTAGTAGGACTATCAAGCTTAGTGTACCACTCAGCGGGCTATTGCATCGTCATGTAGCAACAACTCGGCTGGACGTGGTTCTCATCATGGAAAGTAACTCTAGATCCTCTGCCAGTTCTCTTTCCTCATGTATGTTCATACCCACACCATCCACAACTGTTCTTTCCAAACTATTGCAACCTGAAATATGGCCAACGTATTTTAGTTTCTGAGATATACTGTTTGTGAGCCAGTTTTCTCTGATGTTCAGATCTGGTCAAATATCACTATTTGTCTTTGTCCTGGTCCGCGATATTCTAACAATTATTCTATAACTGTCGGCTCCGTGGCGAAGGATTTACTGATGCAGTTTGTAATCCCGCATACCGCGTTCGAAACACAGCAGAGGGTGGTTTGGCAGCAGACCGTCATGCGTTGTTGTTTTTTTTACGAAATGGTATGGGTGCCCGTGGTTCAGAAAGCAATGGCAAACTACTGAACGTAAACTCGCCAAAAGCATTAAAACTGCTGGGGTTGACAGCGACGTCCTGTAAATGATAAGCAACTAACTTTAAAAAAAAAATATTCTGTAACTAAGTTTAAAAGCCCCGATTTCCTTGGTTAGTGAGCTTTAAATGGTTCATGACTCAAACTCGTACCAGTCAAGGACTGTCACGGGGCCACTGGAGTTAACGATCAGATGATAGATTTACAGAGACAGCTGCAACGTTTTGTTGATTGGGGGGGGGGGGGGGGGAACACTTCCATCGGATCAAACGAAACCAAAAGTCCTTGAGATTTCCCCAGGACACAGGAAATTGTCGGTATGTTATTTTGCCAGAATCGGAAGATGAAAGGAAAAAAGCCGTTTTGATTTGGTTGCCGCCAAGACCACCTGTTGTTGACAGCGAATGACGTCACTCGGACAATCTCCGACTGGAGAAAACATAACTTATGTGCCGCCAGTGGGAAAAATGGAATTAAACTAGACTGAAGTGTTTGGCTAGCTCTGTTCAAATTTAGGAAAGAATCTATTGTGTTCTGTGTCAATTAAAGATGATGAACATATGTCTTGCATGGCAATGTGTAGATTCAATTCAGGATAGAGCTAGTGTACATAAGGTATTCACTAGATAGCGTTTAGGTATAAGTAATGTAGGATAGTATAGTGATAGATAGAGTTTAGGACTTGAGCATAGTGTTCTTGCTTTGTGGTTAGGTTTTCTAGAAGTGTCGTCGACAGCAGGCAGTCGCGTTGTTAAACTAACCAGTGTGAGATGTCAATTGGCTCAGCTGGTTGAGAATAGTGTAGTGGGATGATATTTGGAGAGACTGGGGATGGTTGGGGGATAGGGGAAATGTCCAGGGGTGGGATCTTCCAGTGGGGTGTCTACTGGGGTTCTGCACTGTGCCTTTGGTCTTTCCTTGTCTTACTCTAACTCAGACCGATGTGATGAGCTCTTCTGCCCTATGACAGAGTTTAGTCCACTGTTAAATATCTGAGTGCTGCCGTCGGCCTGCACTCATCTAATAGGGGTCAGTGTCCGGTTGCTCTCACCAGGTGTGTACTCTCTTTCACAGGTTCCACTCCGGTTATGAAGAAAACAAGCTGAACATTCACTGTTTAAGATTCTGGATGATTCAGTGAAGGAGGTTTTATTCAGCTGTTTTTGCCCATAATCAAGAGGGTCTGAAGGAACATGGCTCTGTTGAGCAGAAACAGATAACTATATGGAAATGACTCCTTAGTGATAGGGTTCACGGAAGTTGAGTGAAATTATTTTCCATACCACATGTAAAAAGAACAATATGGGTTATAAGGGGAACAGGAACAACGAACATAGCGTTCTTCTCAGTTATTAGATTCCTGTGGAACTGTAATTATTAACTGTGAAATCGTGAAACTCTAGAACATTTAGGAATGAATCATTTTGTTTCATGTGACCGTGATCCGTGTTTTCACGATACAGGGATTGTTAAATCTCAGAACGGTAGGGACATTTAGTAACATTGTGTGTGATCGATTCAGGAGCAGTATAGGACTATATTCCTGATTGGTGACCAGGTATTTGGGTTATCAAAGAGCTACTGGAGGAAGTCAACATCTGGCAGGAGGGACACGTCGTTTGGTGAGGTCATTGTGTGCTGAGCTATGATGATGTTGTGTGGCCATTACCGGGATGATCAGACTTTGCTCCTGAGCTGTCCGGTCTGATTCTGCAGACACACTAGAGTATACGACATAATTCTACACATACACTTCGCACATACATACACTTTTCTTCATTAAATTAAATTGTTATTAATTTTTAGAAGCTAGAGTTGTGCAATATGTTGTTTTGGGGAAGAATGAGAGTGGGCATGATCCAGTGGTGACTGGTGAGAGAGAAAGAGGTATCCAGGGATTGACGGGGTGTTGTGGACGGAATCTAGTGGATTCTCCAGAATAATGATATGGGGTTAAAAAGAATGTGAGTGTTGATTCCCCTCACCCCAGGGACGACACTATAAATAAATCCACGACAAGAACAATCCACATTCCTTGGGCACGTCATGAGAAGAGAAAAGCTGGAGTTTGTCGCGAAACACTATAATACATATCATACACTTTTTGTGTTTTTGTTCATTTGATGGTAGACTGAAGTTCTGAAGAAGGAATGAGGAAGAAGGAAGGAGTAAGGAGGAATAAGGAAAGAGGAAGGAGGAAGAAGGGAGGAGGAAGAAGGGAGGAGGAAGAAGGAAAGACGAAGAAGGACGGAGGAAAAAGGAATAAGAAAGGAGGAAGAAGGAAAGAGGAAGGAGGAAGAATGTATGAGGAGGAGGTAGGAGGAAGGAGGAAGAAGAATGAAGAAAGAAGAAAGAAGAAAAAAGGAAGAAGGGAGAAGAAAGAAGAAAGACGGAAGAAGAAGAAGAAGAAGAAGAAGAAGAAGAAGAAGAAGAAGAAGAAGAAGAAGAAGAAGAAGAAGAAGAAGAAGAAGAAGAAGAAGGAAAAGAGTTTAATAACAGTTTAAATTTCAAGATAATCTATTTCATCGCACCAGGTTTTATCCCATATGGCTCACTCTATTTCCTCAGTACGCGTTGCACAAAGCACACACTCCAGCGACGACCGCCAGGAGTTGCCTAGGAAGTTGAAATCGCGAACCGACCGACGTAACCTGGAATCGAACCCACAACCTTCTAAGAACGGGGCAGGCGGTAACCACTACATCACGTAGACTCCCAGGAAAATGTTGTTTGTACCTTGTTGACACTGCAGGTCCACGACCTGGTGATCAGTTCCGTGATTATCTCCCATCCGTCAATGACCGTGATTATCTCCCATCTGTCAATGACCGGCATTGATGAAGAAGGCAATTAATATTAAGTACACAAAACATAAATAACTAGAACAGTCAGGGCCTATGTACACACACCGATTTACACCCCCACCCCATCCCCCCTGTGTGTTGCTTCTGTATCTACGCGCGCGGACTATGTTTGCATGAGCTCGTACAGTGGGTCTCAGTCTATGAGTCGCCATCTCAAACAGGGTCGCCTACTGTTTTCTAAGTGTCGCAGCTATTATTTTACCCTGTAATTACGAGGGGGATTCAAATGAAAACCTTACATATGTGTGTGTGTGTGTGTGTGTGTGTGTGTGTGTGTGTGTGTGCGTGTGCGTGCGTGCATGCGCGAGCGTGAGTGTGTAAACAATTCTGACAAAGTAACTAACAAATGTATCATTTTCCTATGTAGTCATCACTGCGTTCAATGCAGCTACTCAACGTGCTTGGATTCCTAAAAAAGAAAAGAAAAAACCACATCTTGGTCGCGTGTGTAACCACTCCTGCACCACCTGCTGTACCTTTTCACCGGACCGAAAAGTTGTGAAACTTCCTACTCCACTCATACACTTACTGAACTGACGGGCATGCATCACCATACTGGACCTTGATTCGTCGATGAATTTCTATAGGTGTCACCCTTTCATTAATCATTTAAAAAAGAAACGGATAACAGAACACTGCTCCTCTTTAAATAAAGAAATACCTTAATGTAATATACGGATAAATGGAAATATTTTTTAAACAAGTGAATCGGTACAACTGTCTCGGTACAGTCATAACATCTCATGGGAGGTGCCTTGGAAAGATTAAAACAAGAATAGCTAGGGAGAAAATAGCCTTCTGGAATATGGAAACCTACTGACGATTACAAAAGTGTCAAATGCAATCAGATAACGAGTGTTGAAGTGTTACATACAACCTGTACTTTTGAATGGACATGACACGTGGACAATGAGCAGACAAGCTGCAAATCAGTGAAAATGATTTGCAAAGAATATCAAAGACAGACAGACAAACCAATTACCAAGTCCTAGAAGAAATAAACTAAAACCGTAAATTGATTGGAAATGCAGAAAGTTAAAGATTTTTTGGGTACGTTATGAAAAGAAACAAGCTGGAAAATTTAGTAACAACTGCCTCAGTTAACGGGGAAGGAACAAGGGAAAGGCAGAGAAGTAAATAACTGGATGTCTTGCACTCCGGGACAAGTCCATAGGTGCTCAGATCTTCCTCCCAACAAATGCGTGCCCGACAGGTCAGCTCTGTGTTGGTTAACGAGACCCCTTCATTCTGCCAAGGTACCTCTCGTTGTCTGCCCTCGCCACTTCTTACTCCCAAGTGCGAGCTGTTGGTTTGTCAAGACTCCTGTCTGTTCCAATTTCACATCGGGCAGTGAGGATAATTTACTGTGATATTCACTGACCCAGGAACGGAGCATAATGGGTAGAATATTCGCCGTGATGTTGGAACCGCGACTAACTAACTAACCCCAGAGTCTCTCATTCTGGACAGCGATGTTGATTCACTGGAATCAAAGTCCTTCGCTCTCGACATCTCACTAAGGGCATTTATAGCATCGACACGATCAATTTATATATCAGTTATAAGATTAACCTTAAACATCGACAACGATAGCAATCATATACGCATTATCAACACGAGGCAAATGTGCACAAATCATTACTGCCTGGCTAATTCATCATAATTATGATTTTCTTTTTTTTGCATCCGCTGGCTTTGAACTCAAGCGCCGCCCATACACGTACTACCACTGCTAGTTGTTACTAGTGAGTGCATTAGTCTGATGTTTGCGTATGGTTTGGCTTTCCCTAATACTGGTGTCCCTCGCCATCAGGTGAACCCACTCCAACTTCTGAGGTACTTGTAATTTACTTCCCTAAATCCAGGATGAGAAGTCAACATTTTAGTCAAACTGACGGGGTGGAGGGGTTGAATCCCTTACATTGGCATTAGCAGACCGGATGGTTAAGAACATGCGTTCCTAGCCATTAGGCCATGCTGACCTGGGTCGTACTTTCTGTGAGGCTCATGGCAGGCGACTTGCAGTTCTGCGGAGAGAGACCGAGCCAGTTGGGGTAAAACCCAGTGCATTGAAGTGGATTCCTTCGCCTTTAACGGATAATTTCTTACACTTCTCACGTATTCATCTGAGGAGGCCGAGTCGACACCAGATCTGCCAATCTGGAAAATAAGTTTGCAACTGCAAGCAGACAAAATGTGTTGGTATGGACACCATGTAACCACTGTCCAACCATGGGCATTTGTTCACTGATGATTTAGATATGTTTACGGCAGTTTTAGAACAAGAGAGTAATTTATTTATAACATTAATCATACATAATGCTTCTATATATTTGATGAACTCTGTGTTTTCCTGGCCGACGTTTGTTTTGACATTCTTTTTTCTTTTTTTCTTTTTTCGCGCTCGCTCACATTGAACTCAAGCGTAGTCCATACACATTATTTTATAGTTGTGATGGACTGAATTTTGCGTGCGGGTTAGCTTTCCCTATTCACACTGTCCCTCGCCATCAGGCGAACCCACTCTGACTTCAGAGGTACTTGTAATTTACGTCCCCAAGTCAAGAACGACAGGGCTGTTGTTTTGTCGAGACTCCTTTTTACATGGGGCAGTGAGGAGCATTTTGTGTGATATTTACTAGCACAGGAACGGAGCATTATGGGTACGGCCCTTTGTTCTGAAGTTGGATCCGCGACTGACTGGTTGGCTGGCTGGCCGACCGACCGACCAACCAACCGACCGACCGACTCTCATGCGGGAGGACGGACGGATGGACGGACGGACTGACTCACTGACTGACTGACTGACTGACTAACTAAACTAAACTAACTAACCAACTAACTAACTAACTAACTAACTAACTAACTAACTAACTAACTAACTAACTAACTAACTAACTAACTAACTACCTAACTAGATAACTAATTAACTAACTAACTAACTAATTAACTAACTAATGTACTTATAGGTGATTGGAGAAAAACAGATGAATAAGACAAAAGAATGGTCATACTCTCTCTCTCTCTCTCTCTCTCTCTCTCTCTCTCTCTCTCTCTCTCTCTCTCTCTCTCTCTCTCTCTATGGAATGGTCATTTTCACTCTCTCTCCCCACACGCACACGCGCGCGCGCACTCACACACACACAGACACATACACACACACACAAACACACACAACAAAATAATGAATCTAAACACATACGCCATAAATACAACATGGCACAATTTCTTTGCCTATCGTATTCCGCTGCATCTCGTCAGGTGCATACTTCAGAGTTATATATATCATGTTATGTGTAGAAATAAATGGTACTGTTGCTGAAATAGGATGTACAACGTCACTGATATTGCGTGAATGTGTAGAACGTTAAATCCACGGTAGTCTAACAGTTTGCACGAAGTTCTTCTGTTTACATAGTCACAGCTGGAATCTAATAATATATAGTGGGCGTTCATTTGAAATCCGTTCGTGCCGCACCGCGCGTAATTGCGTACGTTGAACATGATCATGTCATAGTCATGTGATAAATACTGACCAATGAAAAAAAGAGCACGACCAATCGTCTCATGATGCATAGGTTCTGTTTCTGACCGTTGAGAAAATGGTCGGGTTGATCCAAAATCCGTCCAAAGAAGCTCAAAGAGCGTTGATTCAATGCCTTTCATTTGAAGGATGTCGACCAGCGGACATTCATCGAAGAATGCAGGCAGCGTACCGTAACAAATGTGGGTCGAAGACAACAGTGACAGGCTGAGCACGAATGTTTCGGAAAGGACGTCAGTTAACGACAGATCTTCGACGGCTGGGTCAACGCATATTGTTTCAACAGAAAAAAGAAATCACCAAAATTGATGCATCAGTACAGATGAACCGTTATTAAAGCATACGTTCGCTAGCAACAGAATTTGATGTGTCAATTGAGACAATTCAAAAGGTCGTTCGTAAGAAACTGCAATATCGGAAGGTGTGTTCACAGTGGATGTTGACCGACCACCCAAAAAACAGGAACGCATATTATGGTGTTTGAACCACTTGCTGCGTTACAGAGTGGAGGGTGATGCATTTCTCTTCCGCATAGTGGCAGGCGATGAATCATGGTGTCATCGCTTTGAGCCGAGCAGCAAAAGAGAAAGCATGCAATGGATGCATGCTGGATCACCAAAAGTAAAGAAATTCAAGTTACAGGTTTCCGCTGGTAAGGTTATGCTGAGCGCATTTTTTGACCATGAAGGACTATTGTCGGCCGGCTTGAAAGAACCTGGTGTCGACATCAACTCTACCCACTACTTGCAAACACTAGACAAGCTGCAAAAAGTCATCAAGAATAAACGACCCGGCATGCTTTCTCGCGGTGTGATTTTGTTGCACGATAATGCTCGCCCACATGTCGCAAAGATTGTGCAGGAAGCATTAGCAAGGAAGAAGTGGGAAATTCTGCAACATCCAGCCTATAGTCCTGATTTGTCACCATGTGATTTTCATTTATTCGGACCTCTCAAAAAAGCTCTCAAGGGGCAACAATTTCACACAGATGCAGACGTAGTGAACGCGGTAAACACTTGGTTCAGTGAGCAACCACAATCCTCTTTTGCGGACGGCATTCGCCGCCTACCTAAGCAATGGGATGCTTGCCTGAATGCCTACGGCGACTCCTTATAACCAACCCATGGTGCATAATTAATTCAAAATGAATGCTTTGTTTAATTCTACCACACCTGTTAATGTTTCTTTCATGCTTTTGTAACAAAGCCATTGGAAAGGGTTTCAAATGAACGTCCTTAATATAATGCTAGGATATATTTGAGCAATCGATTATTGGTCGTAGAATACAGTATACAAAATGCGGTCTGTTTTTATCTAAGGCGCCTGCGTGTGTCTATGTTTGTATGTGCAAGTGTGTGAGTGTTTGTGTGTGTATGTGGTTTAGTGTATGTGTGTGTGGGGGTATGTGAATGGGTGTGGGTGTGCGCTCGAATATTACACCTGCCACTTTTACTTCCCAGCACGTTTCCAGCTGCCCACTTTAGTCTGGGTCGACCTGGGAGGCACCAGGACCATGCGCCCCGATGTGGATTCAACCCTCGACCAAGCGCAGACATGACACGCTCCAGCTACTACTCTGCCACAACCCCCATACACACATACACATGGGAGCGGTGGTAGCACGCTTGCCTGCAGGCCTGTGCCCAGGACGCACAACTAGGACGTGTTAGTAGGTCTTAGCCAGTATAAAACATGGCCCTGGTGCCTTGGAAACACCTCTGCGTCCCCCTGGCTAACGTAGTAGAATCGATGATTCTTCCGAAGTCGGAGAGTATCTGCTTGAACGGTTAGGAACCACCAATCTGCTCACCAATAAGCCAGACATGGAACAACGGATACTCACGCAAACCTCAGGTCCGGTATGACATCACACTGATGCTGGACAACAGGATGTCTTCATCCGACATACAGGACTTCACGCCGGAGTTCACAGCCAGCGAACGCAAGCAAGTAAGCAAGCATCATGAAGAAGTTTCGAATTTGCGGACTAACAAATACTCCTTCTCTTACTTTAGTTCATGAAGTCTTTAACGTTTTCTGATGTGGTATTTAAAAGCCTCGTCTGTTTTCTCCATTGACTTGACAAAGTTTTTCATGAGACAGCTTAATGGCAAGAGTGGCAACAAAATTTTGCTGGTGTCGACAAGTGCTGGGTTCTCAACTGTCTTACTGACAGGTTGTAATATCTGCTGATTGGCCAATCTCTTCTGATGTAATGGTCACTTCGTGCACGGTTATCCCACTCACGGAGAAAGCAACAGTGTTTGATGTATCCACCCTGTAGTCCAATCGAAAGAGCGATCCCTTTTAAGACACCGCAACAGAAGCGGTATATATATATATATATATATATATATATATATATATATATATATATATATATATATATATATATATATATCGACCGTAATTAAATAAACTAGTATAATATATCTCGAAAACTAGAGCCAATCAACATTATTTAATGTCATTTTCTTTTTCAGACACCAACAATAGTGAAGATCAGATATTTTCATATCCGGTACATTGTGATTGTTGACTAGTGTAATAATACCTGGACATGTTCTGTGAAGTATAGCCCTGATATTGACTGCGTCACTCATTGTGTGCCGACTGGTCAATTAACTAGACGGTCAGCACCATGTACTAAATACCCTCGCGGTGTTAAAAGAGACTCGTAATAATCTTTAACTCTGTCACACACACTCTCACTCTCTCACTTTCACTCTCTCACATTCTCACACTCTCTCACATTCACACACACTCTAACACTCTCTCACATTCACACACACTGTCTCACACTCTCACTCTCTCACTCTTTCACTCTCTCACACTCTCACACTCTCTCACATTCTTTCACTCTCGCGCACTCAGACTCTCACACACTCGCACTCTCTCACACTCACACTCAAACACACTCTCTCACAATCACACTCACACAAAAACACTCTCACACTCACACACTCTCTCACACTCTTTCACACTCTCACACTCTCTCACACACGCACACTCTCACACACGCACACTTTCACACACTCTCACATTCACGCACACTCTCTCAGCCTCAGACTCCCAAACACACACACACACTCACACATTCTCACACACACACACACACTAACACTCTCTCACACTCTCTCACATTATCTCACATTCTCTCACACTCACACACATACTCACACTCTAACACACTCTATCACACTCACACACACTCTATCAGACACACTCACACTCAAACACACACTCTCACTCACTAACATACTCTCATACTCTCTCACACTCTCCTCTCTCACACACTCAATCTCACTCTCTTACACACTCTCCCACACTCTCACACTTTCTCACACACTCGCACTCTGACACACTGACACTCTCTAACACTCACACACACTCTCTCACACTCACACACACACTAATTCTCTCACACACTCTCTCACACACACTAACACTCTCTGACACTCATACTCTCTAACACTCTTACACTCTTACTTCTCTACTATAATACTCTTCAGTTATCTGTTCAGTTCAGTTATCAGTTGGGGTATCTTCGTTGCACTCCGGACATGTCCATAGGTGCTCAGATCCTCCCCCCAGCATATGCATCAGCGTCCGGTGGCTAATAGTGCCAGTTCTGTGTTGGTTGACGAGGCGCTTTGTTTTCCCGATGTACCTCTCGCGTCTGGCTGTGCCGATTCTTACTCCCAGGTCTTTCATCCTGGAGAGCGATGTGGAATCACTGGCGTCAAAATCCTCTGTTCTCGCCATATCTTTAAGGGCGTTAATGACATCGGCACGATCCATGGGCTGGCCATCTACAGGGGGTGCAGAGCCAGCCAATTTATCAGCTCGTTCATTTCCCTCGACTCCCGCATGTCCCGGGACGAAGATGAAGGTGACTTTGCGGACAACAGACTTCCGCAGCGACTCAGTCCACTGTCTACGTACAGATCCAGCTTCGACCTTCTGAATCATGCTCATTGAATCACTTAGTACACACACGTTGGTATATGCTGTGATTCCAGCCATATGAAAGCCTGTGTAACTATAATACTCTACTATAATCTAATCTCCGGTTAGCGGGGTAGGGGTATCCCCTATCAAAGGAGAGGTAAGACGCCTCCTTTCCTCCGTTAGTCTACGGGACACCCTTGGGCAAGGTGGAGTACCCGTTTAGCTCCACCGATCAGGGTTACGTGAAGCCATGGAAGCAGGTGGTGGATGGAGTGTGAGAGCAGCCGACAGATTGTTGTTGGTTATGGTCTTGCACTCTGCGGCGATAGGCAGATGATCTCATCAGTAGAGACAATGGCTATGGCCACCGACTAGTACAGTCACTGCCCAGAAGGAAAGCAATGGCAAACTACTTTCTGCAAAACTTGACAAGAAACTATAACAACCATGAAAGAAAACATAATACGAAAGAGATCTGGTGGCGAGACCCCCAGGCCAGGCAGATCAGATAACACTGGGGAAGAGTGTGACACAGGGACCAGTACTAGTAATCGTGATGACGGAGTCAATCCTGACTGTGTTACCAAGGAAATCCCCTGTGTCAGACTAAGAAACAGAGTGAGACTGTCACCGTCCTAGATACCTAGGGGAATGAAACTCGGGCTCATACAGGCAACAAACTCCGTTCAGATACAATCTAACATCATTTATTTATATTATGTTACAGTAAGCTGGCGAAGAAAGGTTTTCGCAAGCCAGCAACCCTCAAGTTGCGTATCACAGGAGTTTACAATAAAGCAATAATACATGATTATTACAACAACTCTATCAGCTATCTAACGTATGCATAAGACCCCTAAATACACTTGGGTTTTAACCTATCAAGTCCCCCTTAAGGTAAGCCCTGTTGCTTCTTCGATGTCCAGTCCGTGTCTGCCCTTCCACACGTGTCGCAATCCGACACGGGTGGTAACTCTCTCCGAGTTTCTCGTGGACCCCGCAATCGGCGGGCTCCATCGGTGTCCACGGGCTGTGGACACGCTGACCGGTCCTTCGAGAAGGCTCTGGATTATTCGAGCCTTCGAGTGACTCGGTTCTTTCCCTTTAGCTGGAGTTCTATCCCTTCTCCACTCTCTATTATGTTTATGTTGATACCGCCCTTATGTGAGACTGTGACAGGAGTTCCCCTCCCCCCCCTGCTTTGATGGGTTATTATATGGTAATTAGTGTTGTACTAATTCTGTCACAGGATCACATGAAGTCGGTGTTTTTAGTTTGGTGGATAGTAACTTGGCAACCTATATATCTGCATCAACAACTCATGTATTCTCCCATACAGCACTTTAAGATGATTGCTGAAGAGGTCCCTCTCTTCTATGTTCTTAAACATGCTTATCTGACCGAAGTTCCATGACGTTTCCAGTTGTTTTTTTACAACCGCGCCCTTCTCAAGTATCCATATGATACCAAGATATATAAAACTCTGTGTAAGAGAGTTTTAACAAGACAAGTTGTCTTGGCTTATTTAAGTACACTTGCAAATCTTGTCCTGCGTGTGTATTTCGATACATTTTTACTTCCGTATGTTGTATATTGCTGAATATATAGTTATACTGTTGTTTTATCCCATCTGACTACGTGTGTAGTCTTTGTCATTAACTAATGTTCTTTTAATTCCACAAAGAGTCGCCCCGCTATCTTGTATTAGTGTACATTGTTTGTTATTGACAAAACCTGTCGCAAATTTTAACTTGCCTGTTGATGTTAAGGCTGCGTTGGCCATTTCGTTAGAAAATGGGATTGTGTGGCCGCATAACAAAGTGGTATCAAGCTGAAATTCTCTGCATGTGTTACATGTGTTATCGGTGATGGTGTTAATGATATCTACCGCATTACCTAACTCACTCGCACTTTCATTTTGGATGTCGCATACGTTCTGTTGTTCAGTTTCTTCATCTGAAGATGTATCTATTAATGCGGCATTGGCCTGCTTCATCATCTTTCTCCCATCACAACGTGCTGGAAAATGCCCATAACTCGCGCAAAAATAACATTTAACTGCTTTTTGATATGCGTTCCTCTTTTTTTTTTTTTTCTACTATCATTTGGAGATGATGTGGATAATTCGGTGATTTGTCACACATCGCGTACTGTTCGTGTGTCAGATGACAATACTGACACAGGACTGGTTTTGTGAACTTAGAGCGTTGTTTGAACCTATTTTCATTAGGTTTTGAATATTTGGTGTTTGTAACCGCTGCTGTTTCATTTTGGCTCATATTTAACTGAATATCGCGGTTAGCTGTAAAATATGCGCTCCCCTTATTTTCTACTTCTTGGATAGTTTTACAATAATTTTGCCTTAGAAATTTAGAAAAAGGGGTTGGTATTGTGCTAATAATTTTATCAATTATAATTAGCTCCTTTCAGTTTATCATTGCTGTTATTTGTTTTTGCTGAGGTTATCCATTTTGTACAAATATCTTGGACTGTAGACACGTAGTCTATGAACGTTTGGTTAGGTGATGGGGCTAATTTTGAGAACTGTAGTTGATAGCCTGCTGTGTCTAGTGAAAAATGTTGGAGTATTCTTTGTTTCAAATAATCGTAATCTTTCCTCATGTCTTGTGGAACTGTCTCTATCCTTTTTAAGGGCTCTAATGCAAAATTTCTCATCAGAATAAATGCCCAATCGACTTTTGCAACGTTATGGTAAGTCATCAAACACTCGAAATTCTCTAAATATGCGCTTATTGATCTCCTGAACAAAAGGGCTTGACTAAGCCTTTATATTGTTGTATTTTTGTTCCTCTTCCTTACTTCTACTTTTGTTTACTGAAATTTCTAAGTTGGAGTCAATTTCCATTTGTTTCAGTTTTATCTGTGTTTCTGCGTTTAATTGGGCTTGCTTGGTCGCAGCTTCGAGCTCCATTTGCATCTTCTTCTCTTGAGCCTGCAGTTGCATTTTCTTTTCTTCAGCTTCCATTTGCATCTTTTTCTCTTCTCTTTCCGATTGCATCTTTTTATCTTCAGCCTCCATTTGCATCTGCATATTTTTCTCTTCTATTTCTGCTTGCATCTTTTTCTCTTCTCTTTCTGCTTGCATCTTTTTCTCTTCTCTTTCTGCTTGCATCTTTTTCTCTTCTCTTTCTGCTTGCATCTTTTTCTCTTCTCTTTCCGTTGCTCTGTCTTCTCGTGCAATATTTTCTGAATGCGTCTTTTGTGCCCATTCTGAAAGTTTCTCTGCAGTATACCTTAACCTAATTCCTAATTCAATGCACTGTTCTAATGTTGACATCTTGTATTGTAGTTAGTGTTCACTTTATCGAAATTAAATCCCTTTGAAATTAGTCTGGGTGTACAAAATTTGGTTATCCCCCTTAATGTTTACATTCAAATTTGCACGAGCAGGTTTACTTGGTTATGAGATTAGCATATATATAAAAAGCAATACAAAGAAAAATGTTACATCAATGAATCATGAGTGAGTATCTCTTAGGGATATAATGAGCATGAAATGGGACTCATCTTAATTTTCCTGGTTTTTTTTTTTACTGTAGTCTTGTTTGGTTCTCCTGTTTTCTCGCCACTGCTGGAGGACAGGTTACATACATACGATATTTCGCGGAACAATCTGATGTTGGAATAAAAAAAAATTAGTAACTGTCACTGTAATTGTTCAGTCATGTCAATGTCAAATTTCATGAATATCATAATTATTTCAATTACTTTTGTAGAGGGACTACAATAGCTCATTTACAGATGATACGATGATAGCTGCAAAGTTTTAGACTTTGTCATGTATGAAAGTTGATATATTTTACTTGGCAAAACCAAGAGCTGTCTGGAAAGTAAAGCTTGTGCTTGCCAAAACCGGCGTGGCCCCCAAATATCCTGTCACCGTCCTAGATACCTAGGGGAATGAAACTCGGGCTCATACAGGCAACAAACTCCGTTCAGATACAATCTAACATCATTTATTTATATTATGTTACAGTAAGCTGGCGAAGAAAGGTTTTCGCAAGCCAGCAACCCTCAAGTTGCGTATCACAGGAGTTTACAATAAAGCAATAATACATGATTATTACAACAACTCTATCAGCTATCTAATGTATGCATAAGACCCCTAAATACACTTGGGTTTTAACCTATCAAGTCCCCCTTAAGGTAAGCCCTGTTGCTTCTTCGATGTCCAGTCCGTGTCTGCCCTTCCACACGTGTCGCCATCCGACACGGGTGGTAACTCTCTCCGAGTTTCTCGTGGACCCCGCAATCGGCGGGCTCCATCGGTGTCCACGGGGCTGTGGACACGCTGACCGGTCCTTCGAGAAGGCTCTGGATTATTCGAGCCTTCGAGTGACTCGGTTCTTTCCCTTTAGCTGGAGTTCTATCCCTTCTCCACTCTCTATTATTTTTAGGATGATACCGCCCTTATGTGAGACTGTGACAGAGACTAGCAACGTGGAATGTGAGAAGTCTGTATGAGGGAAAGCTTAAAGTAGTGTGTGATGAGATTGAGAGGTTAAACATTCAATTTTTAGGAAGTAGTGAACATCGCTGGAGCGGCAAGGGAATTTTACAACTGAAAATGGAAGTCTTTTCATTTATTCTGGTAGAGACGTCGGAGGCCAGAGTGGAGTGGCATTTTGTTTAGATAAGACAACTGCAAAATCTTTAATGGGATACAATCCAGTTAGTGATAGAATCCTCACTATTAGACTTAAAGCCGTCCAAAAAACACAACTCTCATACAGATATATGCACCTACTTCAAAAGCAGAGGACGACGAAATTGAAGATTTTTGCAAAACACTACATGACACATTAAATAAGATTGGTCATAATAATATAGCAATAATAATGGGAGATTTTAATGCAAAAGTAGGTGCAGGAAGAGCTGAAAATGAGAGACACGTTTTAGGAAAATTTGGATTAGGAAATAGAAATGATGCAGGTGACAAATTAATTGAATTTTGCACATAAAATGAGTTAACGGTAGCCAACACGCTTTTTAAACAACATCCAAGAAGACTCTTCACATGGAAGTCTCCAGACAGTATTACCAAACATCAGATAGATTATATTTTAATACAAAGAAGATGGAGATCAAGCATAACATCTGCAAAAACCCTACGAAGTGCAGACTGTGATACAGATCATCAGTTATTAGAAGCAGTTCTGAAATTAAAACTCAAAAAGCTTACCGAGGACCAAGGCCACTTCGTTTTGATCTCACAAAAATACCAGATGCATACAACGTAGAAGTTAGGAATCGTTTTGGGGTCTTGATGTCTGTACAAGAGGAAATGACACCTGATGAACTGGCAGTACAAGCTAGAGATATCTTGATAACTGCAGTCAAAGATTTAATTCCGACCAAGAAAAAGCAACTTAAGCCATGGATTACATCAGACACGTTAGAATTAATAAAACAACGAAGGGAACTGAAACAGAAAGGAGGTGAATCCGATAATACCAACATGAAGTACAAATCTTTAACTCGAGAAATAAGAAAGAACACAAGAAAGGACAAAAATCAATACATACAAGATTGTTGTACTAGAATAGAGCAATATCATAAGACTGGAAGAAATTATGAAATGTTCAAAGAAATGAAGTTATTGACAAGAAATGTTCAACCTCAATTGAATGTTATCTGTGACAAGATGGAAAATACCTTAACAGAATCTAGACAAATTCTAGAAAGATGGCAGGAGTACTGCAGTGGAATGTATGATATGAGTGACAGTGAGGATATGAATGAGATACATGAGCCAACGACAGCAGAGACAGAACCTGAACCCTCATTAGGTGAAATTGCTTGGGCTATAAAGCACCTGAAGAATGGTAAATCTCCTGGATGTGATGAGATACCAGCTGAACTAATTAAAGCGGGAGGAGAAGAAAGCATACACATATATCATGCATTATGTACAAAGATTTGGAAATATGGTATATGGCCAAAAGATTGGAAGAGAACTATCTTCATTCCCATACCAAAAAAGGGCAACCTGAAATTATGCACCAACTATAGAACTGTTGCCCTGATCAGTCATGCAAGTAAAATTCTACTAAAAGTCATAATGGCAAGACTTCGTAAGAAAATGGAAGAAGAGATTAACGTAGTTCAAGCTGGATTTAGACAAGGAAGAGGAACAAGAGATCACATATTCAACATGCGTTTAATAATAGAGAAGTGCAGAGAATTTAATGTAAACCTATACTCATGTTTTGTGGATTATTCAAAGGCATTTGACTGTGTACAGCATCAGAAACTTTGGGAAATCATGAGGACTATGGGCTTTCCATCACATGTAGTACAACTCATAAAAATGCTCTATCTAGACCAACAAGCAGCAGTTAGAATAGATGGCGAGGCATCAGATTGGTTTGACATCAAGCAAGGAGTCCGTCAGGGCTGCGTGCTGTCACCCTATTTGTTTAACCTGTACGCTGAAAATATAATGAGAAATGTAAGAGATGATATAAACAGGGAGCTATATGATGCCCTAAATATCGGCGGTCATGACATACCGGAGATTCGATATGCTGATGATACAGTATTACTATCCACAACACAGAATGGCATGGAAAACCTAATAGCCTCAACCCAATTGAATAGTGAAAATCACAACTTATATCTTAACATAGCAAAAACAAAGATAATGCATACAGATAAAACTACCATGGAGAAAGAAATATACATTAATGGGGAAAAATTGGAGGTGGTGGAAAATTTTGAATATCTTGGGTCATTGATTACCAACAACGGGGACACAATGAAAGAAATTAAACGGCGACTATCAATTGCTCTTCAAAGACTAAAACAGCTGAATAAATTATGGAGTGGGACAGACAGAACTACAAAAATTAGATTTTTAAGAGCATGCATCTTTCCCATTGCAACATACGCCTGTGAGACATGGACACTTACTAAACAAGCTGAACAGCGCATAAACGCCTTTGAATATAAATGTTATAGACGAGTTCTAAAAATATCTTGGGTAAAGAAAAGAACAAATGCATCCATACTTCAAGAGTTGAATATTGAAGAAGGTTGGCTATTAAAGACGATAAAACAAAGAAAATTGAAATATTTTGGTCACTTGAAACGTCACGAAAGTTTGGAGAGAACAATAATGGAAGGGTATATGCCTGGGAAGAGAGGAAGAGGAAGGCCAAAGAGAAGATGGGTGCAGGATGTGGCGGATGATCTCCAGATGGGTGTATCAGACGCGGGACATCTTGCTTATGATCGAGAGGTTTTCCGGAGGGTTGTTATGGGAGCGAGGTTCTGCAAAGGACATGCTACTGAATGAATGAATGAATAATCTAATCTACACTAATCAGTTTAATCTAATCATGTCCATCTATCTGTCTATCCAGCTATCCTCCCACCCACCCACCAATCCATCCACCCACCCATCCATCCATCCACCCATCCATCCACATATCACTATTACACATACATATAACTTCCTTTCCCTCTGTCTCCCCCCTCTCTCTCCCTCTCCCCTATCCCGTTCCCAATATAAGTACATATGTTTGGCCTTATGCTTTTGGCGATCGCAAGATGTGAAGAAACACTATCGCCCCCGCCGTTTGTGAAGGCACGTGTTATGATGATCCATGCAACACGAAAACATGGCATTTAAGTTTGAACTCTGCGAAGCAAGCAGATGATCGAAGAGAGGCCCTATAAATGTCGATATACAGAGAAATATGTCGAGTTTCATTGAAACAAAGCTATCCAGATAAGAAATCCTACACATGCCAGGAAAAAACAGACAAGTGAAACATTTAGGCCACACAAAAAGAAGTGACATCTTATAAAAACAATACTGGAGGGGAAAGTCGAAGGCAGACTAGCAAGAGTTGAATTGAGTGAAGAACCGACATCATAGCACTCCGGACATCCCCATAAATGCTCCGTCATCACATCAACAACCGGAGACAAGTCTCAAAAGATAGTATCAGCTACAGCTTTATTATGTGTCCGTCTGGTCTTTCCGCCTGCTCCGCAGAGAAGGAGTTACGGACGCAATTCATAATTCCGCATATCAGGTTCCAAACACAGCTGTGGGAGATTTGGAAGCAGACTGCATTAAGTTATTATTTTTGTAATGAAATGGTGCCGGTCATTCAGAAAGCAATGGCAAACTACTGAACGTAAACCAGCCCAGGAATCACACACAGCCAAAAAATATTGGTATTGACTGCTACGTCCTGTAAAGCATATGCAACTAATTGGTCTTCCTAGTAGTACTGAGTATCGGTCAAAGCATGTGATTACTGCCTGCCGCACCATTCGTTCTAGGCTAGGATGATTTTTCTGTTCTTCCACACGACAACGCATGATTTAACAATGGCCCTGACAATGTCTGCCTTATCATGCACCAATACCCCAATCAAAATTGCAGACGTAGCCAATCTATCCGCCATCTCGTTTCCCAACACACCGGCATGTCAATGGGCAACAATACAAATGAGACAATAACACCAAGAGATGGAGTGAAGTTTAACATAATTCCTCACATTTAAGCTAATTGTTTATAATTAGATTCCGTTAAGCTTCTTTACAAAATTAAAATAAAATTATATTGAGTGTGTAAAAACAAGAACGATAATTACCGTAGTTTTCAAATTCCCACCAAATGTAAATAAGCACTACTGCTTAAAACTACGGTGTACATGCGTGATTATCTGTTTACTCATATCTTCTTACAGTGCATAACGTAAGATGTTCGTCCACATCCTTCTGTCACGCGTGTTGTCAATCATTTCCAATACGGAGGTTTCTCAGTGCTTGCGGTGCTATTTATAGTGTGTTTTTTTTTGTTTGTTGCCTCAATATAAAATTCAATATGTCAGTAAGCAACTGAGGGAAAATGATGAGATTTAGTATATAACCTTATCATTATGTCCACCCAACAAAAAATTTTTTTGTTCTGGAGATTTTACAGCAGATTTCAAAGTTAGTTTATATGCGGTATATTAATTACGACTTAGAGATTACGTCCATGATTTTAACAGTATTACAGCTTCACCAAGACACGTCAGCGTATTTTTAAAAATTGTCACGTGATTTCCGTTTTGAAACAAACAGCGCGAAGATTCAGAGGTGATTCCAAATGGGGGTTCTTTCATGAAACGTGATTATATAAATAAACTAGATGACAAGGCCCGGCTTCTGGCGGGGATCTATCTATCTATCTATCTATCTATCTATCTATCTATCTATCTATCTATCTATCTATCTATCTATCTATCTATCTATCTATCTATCTATCTATCTATCTATCTATCTATCTATCTATCTATCTATCTATCTATCTATCTATCTATCTATCTATCTGTCTATCTGTCTGTCTGTCTGTCTGTCTGTCTGTCTGTCTGTCTGTCTGTCTGTCTGTCCTGTCCAACCGACCAACCGACCGACCGACCGGCCCACCGACCGACTCACCGACCGACCGACCGACCGACCGACCGACCCACCCACCTACCTTTCTGCCTACCTACCTACCTACCTTTTTCTCTGTCTGCCTGTCTGTATGCCTGTCTGTCTGTCTGTCTGTCTGTCTGTCTGTCTGTCTGTCTGTCTGTCTGTCCGCGCTATTAAATATTGATAAAAGTTACTGAAAAAAACGTCAGGACCATGTGTTGAAAGAGGAAGAGGACTATTGGAGAAAGGATGGATTGAATTTTATGCAACCGAGAGCAATCAACCTACTGGAATCGTCCGACACAGATTCAGGTTTGAGCAGATCGCAGACCTTAATCTACGTACACACTTACTGGGATATTTTGCTCCAACTATTCAGACGAATTGCAGGCCCTAAACATTACAGCATCAGCATCAGCTGAAGAAACAAGAAGGAAATGAAAAATAAGGTAAGAAATATATTCCTTCTACTTTCCTGTTAATTTACAAATTATTTACCCCGTGCCTCTGTAAATTCTCTGTCTTTACTAATATTACACATTGCACCCCTCTCGGGATTCTCCGTGGTGAAGTGGTCAAGCCGTCTGTCTCGGGCTCCGAAGGTTGTATGTTCGATTCCGGGCCACGTCCTTCATTTCACGAGTGCATTTTTTCGGAGACTCCCCAGGGTCGTCGCTGGAGCTACGGAGTTCGTGCTTTGTGCGACGCTTTCCGCACTGCGGAAAGAAACTGAGCCATATGGGATAAAAACCCGGTGCAATGCAGCCGACCCTGTCGATTTTAAGCTAGTTCTTTCATTGCACCCACTTCCATACGAATCCGGATACGCCTTTGTGTGTCATCAGAATTTGCAGGTCCCCATTACCGTAAAAATAACTTTGTTAGCGAGAAATCACTAGTTGTTGAGCAAAACATCAAAGGAATGTCGCCGCTTTCAATGATTTAAGTTGTTTTTGGACCTATGAAAGACATATTCCTTGGGTGGGGGTAAAATTTCATAACGATGCAACAGACAGTTTTCAAAATAATTGATCGTGAATGAAGGCAAACAAATGTGGACATACTATAGCAATTCTCTCTGGATCTTTTCCTGTCCTACATCCCCTCCATGGTTTCAGCTATTACGCCATTTTACAGTTGACTACTTTTCTTGACACTTTTCACGCTCTTGTGACCGACGCTCGTGGCGGGTCACTTTGCACTATCTCTTCGTACAGATCGCATTTATTCCTGAACGATGCTAATCCTATAAATCCGATCATGGCAGAATGTTTACACAAGCTTCTTGACATTCTAATTTAATAAAGTACAGTATATTTATATCAGTTTCTTGACAATCTAATTTCAGAATGTACAGTATGTTTACACAAGCTTAGTGACATTCTAATTTAAGAAGTACAATATGTTTCTTGACATTCTATTTTAAGAAGTTCAGTGTCTTTACATACGCTTTTTTCACATTCTAATTTAAGATATACAGTATGTTTACGTACGTTTCTTCACATTCTAATTTAAGAAGTACAGTAAGTTTACATAAGTTTCTTGACATTCTAATTTAACAATGTACAGTATATTTACACCATTTTCTTGCTGTTCTATTTCAAGAATTTCAAGAAGTACAGTATGTTTACACAAGTTTCTTGTTATTCTATTTTAAGAAGTACAGTATGTTTACCAAGTGTCTTGTTATTCTTTTTTAAGAAGTACTGTATGTTTACACCAGTTTCTTTACATTCTAATTTAAGAAGTACAGTATGTTTACATCAGTTTCTTGACATTCTATTTTAAGAAGTACAGTAGGTTTACACAAATTTCGTGTTATTATATTTTAAGAAGTACAGTATGTTTACACAAGTTTCTTGTTATTCTATTTTAAGAAGTACAGTGTGTTTAGACACGTGTCTTGTTAATCTATTTTAAGAAATACAGTATGTTTACGCAATATACGATTATCAGTTATCAGTTATCAGTTATCAGTTATCAGTTGGGGTATCTTCGTTGCACTCCGGACATGTCCATAGGTGCTCAGATCCTCCCCCCAGCATATGCATCAGCGTCCGGTGGCTAATAGTGCCAGTTCTGTGTTGGTTGACGAGGCGCTTTGTTTTCCCGATGTACCTCTCGCGTCTGGCTGTGCCGATTCTTACTCCCAGGTCTTTCATCCTGGAAAGCGATGTGGAATCACTGGCGTCAAAATCCTCTGTTCTCGCCATATCTTTAAGGGCGTTAATGACATCGGCACGATCCATGGGCTGGCCATCTACAGGGGGTGCAGAGCCAGCCAATTTATCAGCTCGTTCATTTCCCTCGACTCCCGCATGTCCCGGGACGAAGATGAAGGTGACTTTGCGGACAACAGACTTCCGCAGCGACTCAGTCCACTGTCTACGTACAGATCCAGCTTCGACCTTCTGAATCATGCTCATTGAATCACTTAGTACACACACGTTGGTATAATGCTGTGATTCCAGCCATATGAAAGCCTGTGTAACTGCCATCACCTCCATCGTCATGCTGCTCGTGGTCATAGAGTGGGCACCACTGGATTCTTGAACGGTTCGGCCCGCTGAACGGGCTGTAAATGCCCACGCACTTCTCTGCTGCTTTACAACAGATCCATCTGTATAGATGAGCACTTCGGGGCTATCTGAGTGATCATAGATGAGCGCGTTAACCTCTGCATTGACAGCGGCAGGGTTCTGCTCTCTGCACCGTCTGTCGAGTGTGATAATGCAGGAGAAGGTACACTTAAAAGCTGGAGGCACAGGCACCCATTCCTTGCCGGGGTTGATACTGGTAAGACTGCAGACCTGTCCGACGACATCTTCCGCCCGACCCATCCATGATTTGCCCCTCTGTAGCCTGTCACCCTTTTCTCTGAATACAGCGTCATGCAGAGGGTGCTGCTCATCTGCACTTATTTTTAAGTATGCACGAGCTCTCCAGATCTTGATCCTGTGTTCCATTGTCGGGAAGTCAAGGAGGTATCTCATTGCTACACAGCTGGTGTCTCTCGTGCAGCCCAAAATGATGCGCATGGCTTCGTTTTGTACCTTTTCAAGTCTTCCAATCTGTGTAGGGCTGACAGTGAGGATGGCCAGGGCATACTCGATGCGTGAAAGCACAAGTCCTTGGAACAGAAGTAATAGCAGTCTTTGCTCGATATTGGCAGTCGCCATGACTCTCATTGCTGCCAAACCTTTTCGAGCCTTCGTTATGACATAGTCGACATGATCTTTGAAGGACAGGCTACGATCAAGCCTCACGCCAAGATATGTCATTGACTGGGTTCTACTCAAAATGCTCCCATCCATTCTTACTGCCGGCAGGTCTGTTTTCACAATATGGTTGTTTAGTGAGAACCATGTAACCGTTGCCTTTGCAGGGTTGACGATTATTCTAATTTAAGATGTCATCATCATCATCAAGTGCCATGCCGGCTGGCGTAGGCGTTCATGGCTCTCCATAGATCTCGGTCTTTGGTTTTCTGGATCAACTCTGCTGCTGATATTCCTCCATGCCACCGTCTCAATCCATCCAGCATCATTTCTCTTGGTCTGCCTCTGCCTCTCTTCCCCTCGATCTTTCCAGTTGTTACGATGTTCTCCAATGCCTCTCTTCTCATCACGTGACCGAAGAAAGATGTTTGTCTCTGTCTTATTGTTGTATATAATGTTCTAGTTTCATTAGCCTGTTTCAGGCAGTCGTCGTTAGTTACTCTGGCAGTCCAAGAAATTCGCAACATTCGTCTCAGGAACCACATCTCTGTTGCTTCTAATTTCTTCTTAATTTGTTCATTTACATTCCAAGATTCACTGCCATACAGCAAAACTGGTTCTACATAGCATTTCAGCACTCTCTTTCTTACATTAAGTGATAGCGACTTATTGCATAAGATACTCTTCATTTTCTGAAATGCGGCTTTTGCCTGCCCTATTCTGCTCCTAATCTCTGTTGTACATCTTCCATCTGATGTTATAAATGCCCCTAGGTATCTAAAATTATCCACTTGGTTAAGGATTTTCCCTTCTATTTCTATGTCACATTTTGGTGTCACAATTTTCTTTGATATTACCATTGTTACTGTTTTCTTGATATTCAAGGAGAGTCCTTTCCTTGCACTCTCTGTTACTACAATATCTAATAATTGTTGCAGGTCTGTTGAATTGTCCGCCACCAATACTGTGTCATCTGCATAGCGTATATTATTTATATTATAACCTCCAACTAGTATTCCTGGCAACTCTTTGATTTCTCTCATTATTACTTCGCTATACAGGGAGAAAAGATCTGGTGACAAGACACACCCTTGTCGTACTCCTAGCTTTATCTGTTCGTAACTACCCTCTTTATTTCCCATTTTAATTGCTGCTACTTGGTTCCTGTCGGTCTCTGTGGCTGAAGGGCTTGCGAACGCGGTTTGTGAGCCCGTATACCCGGGTTCGAAACACGGCGGTGCTCGTATTTTCGAAAAAGGTATAGAGACCGGTCGTTCAGAAAGCAATGGCAAACTACTGAACGTAACACTTGCCTAGTACATCAACAGCAGCTGAAAATGCTGATGTTGACTGCAACGTCCCGTAAGGGATACGCAACAAAAACTTGGTTCCAGTAAACATTCTTTATTATTCTCAAATCTTTTCCATCAATGTTGATATCTTCCAACATTTTAATCAGTTCATCATGTTTTACTTTATCAAATGCCTTAGTATAATCTATGAAGCACAAATATATGTCTCTCTGTTTCTCTTTTGTCCTTTCTATTAGTGTCCGTAATGTATAAATTGCATTGTTTGTGCCCTTTCCTTCCACAAATCCATACTGTTCTTCACTAATTTCCATTTTTATTTTAGTTTTGGTTCTTCTCATTATGATTCTGAGTAGAAGCTTAGTAATATGGTTTATAAGGTTAATTGTACGAAAATCTTCACAATCAATGGCTCCTGGTCTTTTTGGTATAGCTATAAATACAGATCTCAGCATATCATTGGGTAAATATCCACTGCTGTAAATATCATTCAACATTTTGGTTAATATATCTACTCCAAATTCTCCCAATACTTCTAATTCTTCTATTGTGATTTCATCTGGCCCGGCTGTTTTTCCTTTCTTCATACGTTTCATAGCGTCAGCGACTTCTTCTTTCAGAATAGGTGGACCTTCTAAGTTACTATCTTCTGTTAATTCTTCCCTTTCTCCATCATATAATTCTCTTATATACTCATTCCACCTCTTCATTATAGCACCTTCCTCTAATAATATCTTTCTTGTTTTTGATTTCAAACACCCTGTATTTACTCTTATTTTTCTTCCTGTAAGCTCACTGATTTGTCTGTGCATATTTTTTGTATCTTTAATGGAATTTAATTCAATTCTTTTGCAATGCTCGTTTAACCAACTTTCTTTAGCCTTCCCACATTTATCTTTTATTTCTTAGCATATTCTTGTTTGTCATTTTTACTCCGTTTTCTTTTGTCCATCAGTTTTGAGATTTCTTCATTCATCCATTTTTTCTTAGCTATTTTGCCTCTCTCCGGTAATACTTCTTTGCTAGTTTGATGAATGGAGTCCCTTAACATTTCCCATTGTTCATCTATACTCTGTATTTTAGCTATTGCATTGTACCTATTTTTCACAGTCACTCTGTATTGTTCTTGCATTTCTTTATCTATTTTCAGAACCTCTTTATTAAGTCTCATGTTCTTAACCATTTTTTTCCCTCTCTTTAATCTTACTTTTATTTGTCCACATAGTGGTACATGATCACTATTACAGTCAGCACCAGGCATTGTCTTTACATTAATTAAAGCATTTCTAAATCTTTTATTAATTAGTATGTAGTCAATTTGGTTGCGTATTTTCTTATCAGGGCTTTTCCATGTGTACAGTCGTCTTTTATGGTGTTTAAACCATGTGTTTCCAATTATCATATCATTGATATTTGCCCATTCTATTAGCTTTTCCCCTCTTTCATTTCTTGTACCTAAACCATAATTCCCCACTACATCCTCCATTTTCCCCTTTCCTACTTTTGCATTAAAATCACCAAGTATTATTTTTATTTCTTGTGATCCAATTTGAGCCATCACCATTTCCATTTCGTCATAAAAGTGTTGTATTTCTTCATCACTACTGCTTGTTGTTGGTGCATATACTTGTATTATATTTATATCTATTGGTTTGCCTTTGATTTTTACCATAATAACTCTATCTGAAATACACCAGTATCCATTAATTGACTTCGCTGTTTTTTCATCTAATATTATTCCTACACCTTTTTCATGTGTATCCCCTCCAGAATAAATTATTGTGTGATTGTCAGCTATAATTTTGCCCGATCCCTTCCATCTCATCTCACTAACGCCTAGTATATTCATTTTCATGCTATCCATCTCTCTTAGAACATTGGTCAACTTTCCTAGCTCATTTAATGTCCTAACATTCCATGTTCCTACTCTAAATTTATTTATTTTAGTTATGATTTTGCCATCAGTAGCTGGATGACGGTCTGGTGTCACCTATGGCTCATGACTGTCCCTACCGGACGAGGATGTCCTAAGACAGCCATTAACGTCGTTCACTAACTCTGATATATGTTTTGCCATGAAGTCTTGGGAAGATAATGTGGTGGTTTCCCCTTGCCTTCCACATTCACATGGTGGTCTTTTACCTCTGCCTTTGACAGCCATTTCCGACTGTCAGGACAAGTGAGTGCCCTGCTCTGCTCAGCTGCAGAGTTGTCCACTTATTCCGGTGGATACTCGGTCCCCAGAGCTGTGTTAGCCACACCGTGGTGTGTTTCCATCCTCTACCACGGGGAGGTGCAGTTGGGATTTTCCCTTCATAAAGTTATGGTCTCTGACCAAAACTCTCCAGTACTTTTAACATAGGAATTTAAGATGTACCGTATGTTTATATAAGCTTCTTGACATTTTAATTTAAGAAGTGCGGTATGTTTACATAAATTTCTTGACATTCTAATTTAATATTAAATACATATAAGATAACTATGTATGTCGCGTCAGTATATAATAAAATAGATAAAGACTACCATTTATGTTATGTAAGTATAAAATTAAATAGATGAAGATTACCATTTATATCGTGTCAATCTAAAATAACAGATGAAGATTACCGTTTATGCCACATCTTTGTAAAATAAAATAAATGAAGATTACCATTTATGGCACATCAGTGTAAAATAAGATGCATGGAGATTACCATTCACTGGCTTCGAGTATTAAATAAAATAAATAAAGATTTCCATACGTTTGTATAAAATTAAATACATGGACATTTACAGCATTCCAATAAAAACTAAAGTAGATTAAGATTACCATTGTTGCCACGTCATGATAAAACACGATAGATGCAGATTACCTTTCACAACATTCCATAGACAGCAGGACTTTCTTACCAAGATGATAGGAGTGTCCAGCATCTTCTATCAACCGTCAAGAAGATACACTAGTTGAGCTGAGTTGAGCTAAGAACCGACATCACTGCATTTAGGACATTCCCATACACGCTCTGTCCCCTCGTTCAACAACCAGCGAAGAGTCATACTACTACTAATCGTTATCACCACTCTCTGATTGAAAGTTCCTACCTCCGTTTTGAGATTCTTCCAGCACCTCTGCCAATTCGCCGCAATATTATTCTTTCCATATACGGGTTCTCAGTCTGTTCCCCCACATGGTCCATCTGGTCCCACAGGTGGCTGACCACCTCTCTCTTTCCATGTGTAATCTACCACCAAAAGATGCTTTCCCTGCCAGCCTATCAGCCTGCCCCCCTCCCCCCTCCCCTCCCCGCACTCCCGCACGGCCAGGGCAAAAAAAACAACAACATAAATTATACAAATCTTACAATCTGTGTCATCTGAGGCGAGGAAAGAAAGAATGGTGTGAGATTGTGGAAGTGTGTGGTTGAATGATTCCAAACTATAAAACAATAGGGAGTCTGAGATGATGGCCGGGTGTAACTGAAATATTTAGGACAACCCAAAATTGGGTGTGGGGGGTGAAATATTGACAGTGTGTTATCGAAATAAATATTAATCTTCATATACCTTATTTTAACTGACGCGGCATAAATGGTAATCTTCACCTATTTGTTTTTATACTGACGTGACATAAATGGTAATCTTTATCCATTTTATGTTATACTAACGTAATATGTAAATGGTAATCTTAATTTATTTAATTTAATACTGAAATTCTGTAGATCGTAATCTTCATACATTTTTGTTTTATACAGTCGTGACATAAATGGTAATCATGTATTGTATTGTATACTGACGCGACATAAATGATAATCTTTATGAAGTTAATTTTATACTTTGAGTGGTAGAACTAAACAATTCATCTCCAAGGACCCGCGCGCTTGAGACAAAGAAAGTGCGATGCTTCATCGAAATGATCCGTCTGTCCTTGTGATTTCAATACCTTACGGCCAGCGACAAGGAAAACATAGCACACTTGGGTTTCTCTAGAAACCAATAAAATTCAAAACGTCTCGGTTACGTGGCAGTTTGCAGAATCTTTAAGACACTGTCTGACGCCTCCCTGCGGATTTCATAACATTCTTGGCCGTGATGTTACCGTTGGTACTCTACCAGTAATTCAAGTATTGTCTTCGGCGGAGACCTAAGTGAATTTTAAATTGACAGTTTCACGCAAACAGTTGCTTATAATGTTGGGGGAATAAGGGGTTTGGTGTTGTCTGACGTTTGGCTGGCGTGGTGGTTCTTAAGCTGTGGGGAGTGAGGTGATGGTAATTTTTAATGGAAGGATGTCACGACAATCTTGAACGGAGGGCTTGGGGCAATGGCAGTGTGTGGAGGAACGATTTTACTGCAGTTCAGACAGATGGGCGTGAGATGGTCGAAATATGAGGTTGAAGTATTTCGGGACAAGTAAGATGGGCGTGAGATGGTCGAAATATGAGGTTGAAGTATTTCGGGACAAGTAAGATGGGCGTGAGATGGTCGAAATGTGAGGTTGAAGTATTTTGGGACAACCCAGAGAGACGTGTGTAAGATGATGGAAGTGTGTTTTCGATATTTTTCGATACAGCCTATAGAGTATATGGGGCGTGAGATGGTGACAGTGTGAGGTCGAACGATTCCATACTATAAAACAATAGGGGGTCTGAAATGATGGCAGGGTGTGGCTAAAAGATGTAGGACAACCCAAAAATTGGGGGCGTGAGATATTGACAGTGTGTTGTCAAAATAAATTTTAATCTTTATATATCGTATTTTAACTGACGCGGCTCAAATGGTAATCTGTATTTATTTTATTTAATTCTTAAATGCTGTAAATCGTGATCTTTATACATTTGTATGTTATACTGACGTGGCATAAACGGTAATCATGTATTGTATTGTATACTGACGCGACATAAATGATTATCCTTGTGTAGTTAATTCTATACTTTGAGTGGAGGAACTAAAAAAAAATCATCTCCAATGACCCGCGCGCTTGAGACAAAGAAAGTACGATGCTTCGTCGAAATGATCCGTCAGTCTTGTAATTTCAATACCTTACGGCCAGCGACAAGCAAAACACAGCACGTTTGGGTTTCTCTAGAAACCAATAAAATTCAAAACGTCTCGGTTACGCGGCAGTTTGCAGAATCCTTAAGACACTGTCTGACGCCTCCCTGCGGATTTCATAACACTCTTGGACGTGATGTTACCGTTGGTACTCTGCCAGTAATTCAAGTATTGTCTTCGGCGGAGACCTAGGTGAATTTTAAATTGACTGTTTCACGCAAACAGTTGCTTCTTATGTTGGGGGAATAAGGGGTTTGGTGTTGTCTGACGTTTGGCTGGCGTGGTGGTTCTTAAGCTGTGGGAGTTGAGGTGGTGGTAGTTTGTAATGGAAGGATGTTACGACAATCCTAAAAGGAGGGCTTGGGATAATGGCAGTGTGTGGTGGAACGATTTTACTGCAATTCAGACAGATGGTGGAAGTGTGTGGGCGAAAGACTGTGAGACAACCCAGAGAGATGGGCGTGAGGTAGTGGAAATGTGTGGTCGAAGGATTTTAGGACAACATAAACAGTGGTGCGTAGCACGTTGGCAGTATGGGGTGGAAGAATGCCAGGACAACTCATGAAGTGGGTGTGAAATGACAGAGTGTGGTCGAAAGATTCCACGGCTATAAAACAGTAGTGGTGTAATATAATGGCAGGGTATGGCTGAAAGGTTTTAGGAAAACTCAAACAGTGAGGTTTGAGATCGTGACTGTGTGTTCGAATTATATTAGGACAGCCCAAACTGGGAGCCGTGAGTTATTGACTGTGTGTGAATGAAATATTTGAGGAGAACCCAGAATTTGGGAACGTTATTTTGGACAAATTGAATTTGTAATCTAACAGCCACGCCACAATACTCAGGTTATGCACACACACACACACACACACACGCACGCGTACGCAAACGCACACACACGCGCGCGTGCACACACACACACACACACACATATATATATATATATATATATATATATATATATATATATATATATATATATATATTATATATATATATATATATACGCACACACTCAATGTTCCCAAGAAGATGTCAAAGTGCAGGGATACTTATAATATCAGTGGCTTGCTGGTTTTTCACACATCTACTCTAATTTCAATTACACTCCTTGGTGCTGGGGCCAAATTGGATCCTAAGTTCCTTTAATCGTAACCACACGTAGTCATCGATCTGGATTTCCTCGTGCAACCGGCCATGATTTATGGTCATTATCTCTCCTCTGGGTATTGAGTTTGATTTGTCGACACAAAATACCTAAAACCCAAAAGGGAAGCACTGCAAGTGTATGGTCAACTCCACCTCTTCTGTGTGTCCTGTGCTAAACTATGAGCTGGTGACACTTTAATATGGCTCTCAGTGGATGTGAAGTGTTAATGTACTAGTCGTGCACACATAGCTGTTTTTTTTTTTCTCTTTTATTTTTAGCTTAGAGTGAGAAAAGAGAGCTCTACAATAGAGTTAGCTTAGAGCGAGAAAAGTGAGTTCTACAACATAGTTGACTTAGAGTGAGAAAAATGAGTTATACAACAGAGTTAGCTTAGAGTGAGAAAAGAGAGCTTTTTACAACAGAGTTAACTTAGAGCAGAGTTTCCCAAACCATGGCAAGCGGGCCACTTGTGGCCCGAGAGGTGTCAGAAAGTGGTACGCGAGGCCTCGTTTGAGTCGAGATTTCAAGAGTTCATAATAAAGAAGGATAATGTTGCCCTCTTCATAAATCCGTTCATGTTTCCTGATGCCAAGCTCTGTCCTTTACAGCAAAACCTTCAACTCGAAGTAATTGATTTTAAATGCGATTCTGAGATGTAAATTTCTGGAGCTGCCTGCTTCACATTCAGCTGATCATATGATTTCATTCTGGCGACTATTGCCTGTGATTGTGATTTGAACACTTGCGTTCATTCGCCCAGAGAAACATTTGTCGTTTTGTTTCCACTTACACATGCGAGCAGTCATTTTCCGCAATGTCCGTTATTTAAAAAAAAAAAAGCAACGTTCGAGACTCACTGACAGTAACGTAGCTGCGCTTATGACTTTGGGCATGGCAGATTTGTGCCCGGACATTGATAAACTGGCATCTGAACTTAAGTAACTGGTTATGAAGAACAGTTACAATTGTAAATTAATTTATTAATAGTGGTTTTCGAAACTGATTTAAAATGTATTGTTATATGAACTTTTGATTTTAAACCAAAAATATGACCGCAGTGTGGTACTGACACTGACTGCCTTTTAAAGTTTTAGAATTTTGTTGACGAAAGGTAAGAAAGGGAAGAATGGTAATGCACGACTTTTATAATTTAATAACGTTGTGGTCCGCTTAACTACCGAAAATAGTAGATATTGCCCTCTGGCTGAAAAGCTTAGGAACTACTGACTTAGAGTGAGAAAAGAGAGCTCTGCAACAGAGTCAGCTTAGAGTGAGAACATAGAGCTCTACAATAGAGTCAGCTTAGAGTGAGAACATAGAGCTCTACAATAGAGTCAGCTTAGAGTGAGAACGGAGAGCTCTACAACAGAATCAGCTTAGAGTGAGAAAAGAAAGTTCTACAAAAGAGTTAGTTTATATTAAGAAAAGATAGCTCTACAACAGAATCAGCTTAGAGTGGAAAAAGAGGTCCACAACAGAGTTAGCTTAGAGTAAGAAAACATATTTAGCTTAGAGTGAGAAAACAGAGTTAGCTTAGAGTGAGAAAACAGATGTAGTTTAGAGTGAGAAAACAGCTCTACAACAGAGTCCATATGGAGATGAAACTTGTGTGCCGGGTCGGGAGAAGTTCTCCGCGCTAAACACACCCCGACAGATACAATCACTTAAAAAAAATAAGACACCATTGAGCCAGTACATCGGGCATCGGAGTTAAAACAGAGCATTCCCAACCAACGACTGAATGAACCAATGAACGAACGAACGAACGAACGAACGAACGAAAGAAGAAAGGAAGAATGCACGAAGAAAAGAAAGAAGGAACGAACCAACGAACAAAAGAACGAACGAAAGAATCAACGACTGAACCAACGAAAGAGCGAACGAACGATTGAACGAATCAAGGAACGAATCAACCAGCCTCAACAGGTGCGAGATTGTCTTGTCTGCCCTCCCCATCCACGAAACACCTCTATTCAGTTCTCCCTGTCTGTCTGCTTACAATGTGTGATGATGCTTCCGTCATGAAACACTATGGCAGCTATGTTACAAGGAGTTCATGCTATCATCATGAGTTTCCATCAGCTTCATCGCGACTTCCTGACCTCCCTGGTAATTATTGCTCAATTAGGTGCCTTCTCTACAATGAAGGTTGCCTGCAGTGGATTTCAAATACTGTCTGGTCTCTTGCCTTGATTGTACATTATGTTAGAATGCTGTTCGTCCATCTCTTGATATTATCATACCACCTATATCATTGTCTACCTCTCACTGGATCAATGTTTGAGCGACGTGAAGGAGGAGGCTCAGAACCCCGACCATCCATAACAACAAGCGATTACACAAGTCATTAGACTTCTCAGGTTATAAAGAGTTTCCAAAAATGTTGCATATCCTTGTCAGGACATTGATTTCCTTAGCAATTTTACGTTCAGTAGTTTGCCATTGTTTTATGAACGAGAAGTCAAAGTTTAAGTCAAACTGATTGAGATGTGAGTAAATCATTTCGAAAATACAGGCTAGAGACAACAAGCTTCTGAACCGAGTTTAGTGTGCTCCTCTTTTCCTTTCACCGTTACAGTTTGTGTACCTAACAGGGCTGGATCTCCCTTAGTCTGGTCGGCACCCTTTGACTAGTGCAATCTGAGAGACTCTGTAACCACGCACTCTCGGGTGAGCTGTGGAAATTGAAATGCGATGGGCAAGCAATGCCGTACACAGTAAAATGAGAGCTTAGGCAGACAGAGATGACAGAGTACAAAAGAGATTGTAGCGAATGTCGAGAGCTTCCACGCGTCACAAAAAAAAACAAAAAAAATACAATGAATTAATTTTAAGCAGGTCGCATTTCGTATACTCTATGCAACGTACAGTTATCGATTGTTCAAATATATCGAAGAATTATATATTAGTCGATTCCAGCCGTTACTATGCATGAAGTGAGTATACGTATAACAAACGAAAGTAAAAGCTTATACACCAAGAGTAAATGCACAGTAAGAACAAATAGAAGAAACTCAGAACCCTTCACCATAAGATGCGGAGTACGACAAGGTTGTGTCCTGTCCCCACTCTTAGAGTGAGAAAAGTACACAGACAGCACATGTAAAGAAAGCAGCCAAAGAGAAACTGTAACAACATCGAATGAAGAACAGAACACAGAAGAAGAACCAACGGCAAATCACAATATTAAAGAACTCCTATTCGTGGACGATAAAGCATTAATAGCAAAATCAGAAGCCCACATAAATAGTCTGAAGGTGTGTATGGAACATAAACATGAAACTTAGCACAAGTAAAATAGAGGTAATGACTATAACCAAAGAAGTAAGCACAATATACATTCATCTAGAAGAACACCCCCTGAATCAAGTAAAGAGCTTCAAGTACATAAGAAGTATAATATCATCAAATGGCAAATCAGCAGACGAGATCGAAAACAGACGCAATAAGGCAAACCAGCTCACTGGACACATGAAACCAATACTAAAGAACAGACATGTATCAATAGCCACTAAGAAAGCACTCTACAACACAATCTTACAATCTTCCTACCAACTCTATGCTACCAATGCCAAACCTGGACAATGACAGAAAAAGAGAAAAGAAAAAATCACAACAACAGAAATGAAATTCCTGAAAAGATTACTCAATGCATCAATAAGAGAAAATCAAAATGAAGAAATCAGGACAAAGCTGGGGTTATAGCAGAGCTAGATTTTATCAGAAAACAGCAGGTTAAATGGTTTGGCCATATAACTAGATTAGAAACTAACAGTACACGTCAACAAGCAAGGATGTACAGATCAGACGGAAGCAGAGGAAGAGGACGGCCGCGTAAACGATGGATTGAGGGAATTACACAGACCATGGGAACCTCGATATATGAAGCTCATACACAGGCAATCTCCCGCTGTTTATGCTTCACCTTGACACTGCAAGGTATAAGAGGAACTTGATGAGATGAGATGAGATGAGATGATATGAGATGAGATTAGATGAGATAAGATAAAATGAGATGAGATGAGATAACTGTAAAAAGAAGGACTTCCTGCTAAGTGTTAGACGTCCGTGGTATAACGTTCTACATATCCGTGCAATACCAGCAACGATATACATCATATTTTAGCCAAAGTAGCATTCATGTGTTCACATTACTTGATATATAACTGCAGTATGCACCTAGCGAAACCCAGCGAAATACGCCATTCAAGTAATCGTGCAATATTGTATTTATGGCGTCTTTGCTTAAATTAATCTTAAAACGTAAAGAACACTTTTCCGCGCACCAAGGCTAGTTGAGCATATGGTGCTAGACATCTAGTTTGTATAAACCAGTCTGTGTTCGGGGAAGATATGGTCAGTGTCACACGGGCCGCTTGTACTTCACTAGACTTCTTCTGGTACTGGGTCTATCTGGGAGTCCGGGTAAACTTGTTTCTGTGACACTCAAACCAATCCCCATCTGAATGGATCCGCTGGCCACCAGGGTCGGATACTTATTTTATGGTATTTGTTGTTTCCGTTGCTGCCATCTTATTATTATTATTAGTATTATTATTATTATTATTATTATTGCTTCATTCTTATCATCCTTTTCCTCCTTTCTCCTCCTCCTCCTCCTTCCTCTCCCTTCCCCTACCTCCTTCTCTTCATTCCTCCGTCCTCCCCTTCCTCCTCCTTTCGCCTCCTCTTCTCCTGGAGGACATGTAACGATCTTTTATGCGCTCTTTCTAAGATGATAATCATTCCTGTAAGGTTGTTATTGATATCATCACTTCATCTTTTACGTGGTCTTCCCCGTACTCTGTATCTATTTATGTGTCTTCAGTGTGGCTCTTTGTGACAGATGGTACCAGGGCATTCTTGTGAGGTGGCCAAACCATTTAATCTGTTGTTCCTTAATAAAGAGCATGATTGGTTTCAGATCTAATCGTCTTCTGATTTCCTTATACTTATTTCTGTCATGGAATTTTCCGTTGCTATTCTAAGGCTTCTCATCTCTGTTTTTAAGATTTTGCGCTCATTAGTCACAATAAGCGTCCATGTTTGATATTGGTAGCATAATATCGGCCAATAATAGTTCTTATGAGATTTGCTTTAGTACTTATAGGTATTATTCTATGTTACAGAAGACGATAGTTGTCCCACTATCTGATGTGCCTTTACACAATATGTGCTAATTTCTCTTCCATTTCCCATCCCATGTGTTTATCGAATCAAGTTAACTGCATTATTTTGTTGTTTCAAAATCATATTAACAGTTTAAAATTAACGAATTAATCTCAGATTCGCCAATAGAACAACAACGTTTCTATATTCAAAGCGAATCCAATAGCTGTTGATGTTCATTATAACAGGGCTGGATGTCATATGGGTTATACAGCCATGTTATTCACACTTAGACTAGCGTAGCCGAGAGGGTTATCTCACTCTTGCTTAAGTTTCCTGTGCGCAGACGATCAACAGAGCTTAATCGTTGACTTCTCGTTCATAAAGCAATAGCAAACTCATTATCATCATATGCCATGACGATACACGTGGGCAGTCACGTTTCGCCATTACACACGATCACCAGAGTCATAGATCACCAGAGTCATAGATCACCAGAGTCATAGATCTGATCCTAGTTCATGTCTCGACCACGCCATGTTTTCAGATATTTACTTCTTTCCCCCTAAAATCTTGCTACATGTCACCGAGTTCTTTAATTTGTTTCATCTCGTAACGTGTCTAACAAATCTGGACAATCGACGTCTCATTTCTCGAATGAAACTACTGAACGTAAAGTTGCCTTGAAAACAAACTTGGGGTTGATGACAACATCCTGCATACGACATGTACATTTTTGACACTGGAGTGGCGAAATAGAGGCATTCCCTATCAAAGGAGAAGAAACGCACCTCCTTCCCGTCGCTAGTCCACGGGACAGCCTTGACATATCTAGTGACATATATTACTACTGGTACCTTGCCGTCTTGACAGAAGTTAGTTTGTGACACTGTGCTTCAAAGAAAAAGGCATAATAACTTTTTCATCGCACAAGGCCTGGGCTGAATTATAGAGATTATGTTGCCATTGCAGCATGAACCCTTTCTCCGCCTGCCTAGTTTACTCCAAAGGGAAAGTTACATAAATATATCTGGAATAAGACAAGCTGTAGAAGCTGCCGGATCAGTTAAGCAATGATCTAACTATCCGCGTCACAGAGCTTTAAGCCCATACCAGTTGTCGACCAAGCTTCAGGGCCTGGTCTGCCCTGCCATCGTATTTAGTCTTTAGGTTGCATTTCCTTGCACAGCAAGTGAAAAATGGGATAAACTTAAGGAAACTCTTTATAAAACTACCGTAGAGGTTTACGGCATTGTGGATTATAAGAGGCAGGACTGGCTTGCGGCAAATAGCCAGAAACTGCAGCCCTTGATTGATAAAAAGAAGAAAGCTCTCTTAAGAAACAAAGAAAGAACAACGCTTAAAGCTCTCAGTGAGCTGAAGCAAGCTATGAAGGATGTGCAAAATGCTGCCAGGCAGTGTGCAAATGACTATTCGATCATGTTACGCAAGTCCATTCAAAATGCAAGTGATAAGGGAAACATCAGAAACATGTATGAAGGGATACAGAAAAGCTGTGGTCCAATGATCAAAAGAAGTGCACTATTGAAAACTGATAAGAAACAGCCGATGGATAGATGGGTAGAGCACTATATGGAACTTTACTCAAGTGAGACCAAGCTAGCGGATGATGCCCTCAACGCCAAAGAGGCCCTGCCAACTCTTAACCACCTGGGCACGCTTCCCACCATAACAGAAGTTAAATGTGCAATAAATGAACTTGCATCTTGCAAGGCTCTAGGTAAGGGTGGGAACGAACGAACGAACGAACTTTATTTTCAAAGGGTAACAAATTGGGCACGCAGGCCCTTCTTTCTTTCGGCCCTTCAAAATCACTCATCTTTCGTTCATCAGTGCATAGTGCATTCACATAGGGAAAAAAATATATTGTCAAATGAATGTTGTAAACATAAACAATGCATGTTACAATGTTATGAGACAAAACCCACAACCACCCACCCACCCATCCCCTATCCATCCGCGAGACTCCCACACACACATCAACCACCCAACCACACACATACCCACAGGAACATAATGCTCCCATCCATCCACCCATCCTCCAACCCACACGTCCCACACACGCAGCCACATAAACCATCTCCCCACCTACACACCCACATCTCCCACCCATCACACATCCCTCCACACACATGCCCCACCCACCCGAACACAAACCCAGGCACACATGCATGCATCCACCCATCCATCACCCACCCACACATCCCACACATCATCCCATCTTCACACATCTCCCCACCCACACGCACACATCCTCCACCCATCCTATAACTTACCAACACTCACCCACCCACACACCCCAACCAATCAGCCAAACACATCCCCCAACCACATATCCAACATCCACACACACATATTCCCGCCAACTCACATATCCCGCACCTACCCACACACAAAACCCGCACCCACTCACACATCCTCTACACACACACACCCCCACTCACACAATTACCCCCACCCACACATCCCGCACCCACACACACACATCCCCCACCCCCACCCTACACACACTCACCCTCCCACACATCCTCCACCCACCCACTCGCCAACCACCCCCCTCCCACTCGATCTCCAATCCACAATCACACATCCCTTAACTACACATCTCACCACCCATACACTCCTACATCCCCACACCCATACACACATCCCCACCCACCAACACATTCCTCATCCAAAAACACACACTTCCCAAACACACACACCTCACTACCCACATATACCCCACCCACACACATCCGCCGCTCACACAAATCTTCTCATCCACACACACACTCCCCACCCATACACTCATCTCTCACACCAATCTACCCACTCACGTACTCATCCGTCAACCACTCACACCCACACATCACCCACTCACCCATCAACATATGCATCTCTCATCTACCCTCCCACCCACACACACCCAAATCACCGAGTCAAACACACATCCCCCATCCTCACATACATCCTTCATCCACCCGCATATCCCACACCTCCTCCACCACTCAAACATCTCCCCTCCCACACAACACCCCACCCATAAACACATTCCCCCCGCACACACATCTCCCCACATGAATTCCCCATACACATCCCCGCCCACACATCTCTCCCCCACATACACACATCTCCCCACCCTCCCACACATCCCCCACCTACAAACATCCTCATCACCCACACATACATCCTCCACCCACTCACATTTACCCCATTCAAACTCACACACTCCCACCCACACAGACATAACCCATTCACAGACACACCCCCACACCCAACCCCCACACCCAATTGGGTTTCCACTAGATCAGTGTTTCCCAACCTTTTTTGTGCTATGCCCCACCTAAGCCTTTCTAACATTCTTATGCCCCCCCCCCCCCCCCCCCCTAACATATACATAATTTTTAATATTCAAACATTGAAATGTTCACTAAAGAAATTTTAATGATAGGTGTTAGATTGAAATCATTAGGAAATTATTGAGCAAACACAGTAAGTAAATTTTCAAAACATATAACGGAGAACTGAAATTCAAGTACAACATAATTTTAATGAAAGATTGTTCTATATTATTTTAATTATTAGTAATTATTTATTATTTAAATTTAGTGGGATCCTTGCGCTTGATGCTTGCTGCAAAGAGATTTTATGTCAGGTTCCAATTTAGTTCACTTCAGTCTCAAGTCTCCCCGTTTTGTTATATCCAGCCACTTTTTTGTTTTGTTTTGTTTAGCAGCAAAATCATTTATGGCACTAATTCTGCATTCAGCTAAATATGAAGATGGAAAATAGTTGAGTTCTCATGCACATTTGGTTGTATGTGAATATTTGATTTCGGTTTTCTCACAAAGCCATGCCATTGCTTCTTGTATATTAAATAAAGTTTTAATTGACTCATCATTTTGCATTTCTGCGAGTTCTTCTTGAAACTGCATATGTGAAATATCAGACAAATCCACTAATATTGGCTGCATCATCCAAGTTGGGAAATCAGTTTGTTTCAAATCAGAAAATCTTTCTTTAAAATCATCCGATAAAATTTTCAGATGATCGACAATAACATATATAGCGGTATCAGTCACTTCACAATTTTGGAGCCAATGACACTTTTCATTTCAAAATTTGTGTTTTAAATATATGTCTGACATAATTCAATAAAGGTAATGAAACCAAATATCTTCGCTTTTGCGTCAACAAGAGTTTTATGTGTTCCTTGAAACTGTTTATTTAATATATTCAGTTTTTCAAAGATATCGGCTAAATAATTCACAAATGCCTTACCATCGACCGTTCACAGATTTTTTAAATTTCAGGTTTGTCACTTAAAAATCACTAAGAGTATGAAATAGTTCCACAAATCTTTTCAAGCAGTTCCCTTTCGACAGCCATCTTACTTCAGTGTGAAGCAAAGTCTCACATGGTCTTCATTTTGTGCTTCACAAAATAACTTGAAGAGACGATCACATTTGGCACTAACATTAAAAGCATTAATACAATTTATAACTAAATTTAGTGCTTCATTTAGAACAGGCGAAATGTTTTTAGTTGCCAGGTTTTCCCTGTGACTAACACAATGCACAAGAAGCATGTATGGATTCTCATCTTTCATCAATTTTAAGCAACCATTGTCTTCCCCATCATATTATGAGCACAATCTGCAGCACAAGATGTTATATTTTTCATTGGTATATTATTATATAGAACCTGTTTTGCTGTATGGCTGTGAATCTTGGAATATAAATGATCAAATTAGGAAGAGATTGGAAACAACAGATGTGGTTCCTTAGACTAATGTTGCAAATTCCTTGGACTGCCAAAGTAACTAACGACGAATGCCTTAAAGAGGCTGGCGAAACTAGAACATTATATACAACAATAAGAAAGAGACAAACAGTTTTCTTTGGTCATGTAATGAGAAGAGAGGTGCTGAAGAACATCGTGATAACTGGAAAGATCGAGGGGAAGAGAGGCAGAGGCAGACCACGAGAAATGATGCTGGATGGATTGCGACGGTGGCACGGAGGAATATCAACGACAGAATTGATCCTTAAAACCAAGGACAGAGATCTGTGGAGAGTCATGAACGCCTACGCCAGTCGGCACGGCACTTGATGATGATGATATTATTTACATCTTAGTAATTGTTTAGCTTACTATATATATCTTTTGAATCTTACTGCAAAACACTGCAGAAACTGAGATCCCGGCACTAAGGATTTCATTCAGAACAAATAGCGCGAAATGCTTAGTGCCGACCCAGTATAACCAGTAGTTCATCTCTAACGTCTAACAATGAAATCACGGCTACAAACAGAAGTTACTTATATTGGACGTTTACCCAGTTCGAGTAGCGACTGAGAGTCGCCATACGGTTAAATTAAACTCTGGACGAGTCCATTTTCGAATTTCCCCCATAACAATCGAATTGCCCCCCTGTGGGGCGTGGGCCCCATGTTGGGAAACACTGCACTAGAGGTTATCAGGAGTGGGCAAGATACACTCACTTTACAGATCCACCAGCTAATAGAGCTATGCTGGCGAGAAGGACAAGTCCCCAAGGATTTCAAAGACTCAAGCATCATAACACTGTACAAGAACAAGGGCGATCAAAGCGACTGTAACAACTATAGGGGTATCTCACTTCTGTGTATTGTTGGGAAAGTATTTGCCAGAATTGTTCTGTGCAGACTTCAAGTCCTGGGAGATCAAATCTACCTCGAATCACAGTGTGGCTTCCGACAGAACCGGTCTACCATTGATATGATATTCTCATTGCGACAAATACAAGAAAAATGCCGTGAACAGAATCAGGAACTGTTTATTGCCTTCATCGACCTCACAAAAGCATTTGATTTGGTCAGTCGTGAGGGTTTGTTCAAGGCAATAAAGAAGATTGGCTGTCCACCAACTCTTCTGTCCATTGTGTAATCGTCTCACACAGGCATGAAAGGTATAATCAAGTTTGATGGTGCAACTTCAGAAGAGTTTGAAATCAAGACTGGAGTTAAGCAAGGCTGTGTACTAGCTCTCACTGTCTTTGGAATATACTTTTCACTTCTACTGAAATACGCCTTTCGTGATCAGGATGGCGGTATATACATTCACTCACGCTCAGATGGCGGCCTCTACAATGCTCAGAGATTGAAGGCCACGACCAAAATTAGGAGGGTACTGATCAGAGAGTTGCCTTTTGCAGATGCTGCTGCAATTATGACCCACTCTAAGGAAGAGCTACAACGACTACTATCTGCATTCTCCAATTCTTGTTCTGAATTTGGTGTAACAATTAACAAAAAAGAAGACACAGATTGTGTCACAAGGTGCACATGGGGTACCATCAATCTTTATTGACGGCACCGAACTAGAGATAGTAGACCATTTTACGCATCTAGGATAAGAGGTAAATAGCAAATTATCCTTAGATCGGGAAATCAGCATCAGGATTGGTAAGGCAGCAACAACAATGAACAGGTTAAGAAAAAGAGTCTGGGAGAACAGGTAGCTTACTGCTAAAACAAAAGTCCTTGTCTATCAAGCCTGTGTCCTTAGTACTCTTCTTTATGGCAGTGAAACCTGGACAACTTACTCACACCAAGAGAAACGTTTAAGCAGCTGCGTTGTCTGCGAAGAATACTTGGTATTAACTGGCAAGACAAGATCACAAATACTGAAGTATTGAAAAAGTGAGGTTGTGTAACGGTGTATTCCATGCTCAGTCTTCGTAGACTTAGATGGATAGGTCACGTTAGGAAGATGGATGATGGTAGAATACAAAGGACATCTTTTTTTTAGTGAATTACAGGTGAGTAAGAGATCTCAGGGTCGGCCGCTACTATGATACAAAGATGTGTGTACGCTGGACATAATTGATACAGGCATTGATAATGCACATTGGGAGCAAGTCGCCGATGAACGTGTTGCATGGAGGACAAATAATCAGAAATGGAATAAAGTCAAAGGAGAAAATTATTGCAGATAAGTCACACATCGAGCATGTGAGACGTAAGATGGTGCATGATGGTGAAAATGACCATGTGTTCACATGCATCCACTGTGGACGAACATTTACAGCGCGAATTGGCCTTAGCAGTCACATTCGCCACCGCCATGGGTTGTAGTTATTAAGCCTTTATTGAAGCACAATGTAACAAACTATCGTCTGTCAAGACGGCAATGTGCCAATGTAAGAGGGAAAGCAATGGCAAACTACCTTCTTTACAGATGATTAGAAAATTGCAACATTCAAAGTAATTATGGAGAAAGACTGTTATGTAAGCGCAGTTCTTAATAGGACAAGCCACTAGATGATAGTAATGATTCTTCACAAAATACAACAAGAAAAACCAGAGCGACTTGTGAGGGGTATCATGTCTGCAAAAACCAATGTCCGTAAGAACCAAATCCGCAATATCATGTGTTTGATAGAGCAGTGTGGAACAAAAGCTTTCAACTTGAGACGAATGAAAACAAAAATAACGAGACACAGCGAAACAAAATCTGTCTTCTTTCTTTTACTTTATTCTGTGGAATTTTCTTCCGCATTTTCACAACCCCATAAAATTCCGACCGGGAATAGCCAGTGAATAATAAATGTGAAATAGGGGCGGTTTAATATCAAACCTTCTGGCCTAGAGAGACAACAGTGGAAGATAAACTCTATGCGCCGCTGAGTGAACTAAAAAAGACTGTTAGATTCATACAAGAGACAACATTGCAGTTATAGACATATTTCAAGCGAACGAAAGAAGAAGAAGAATATCGAGCATACAATATTGAACATGGGGTGCTCACACGGGGTGAGGGAGACCTAGCGCCCAATGCCGGGTCTTTCGGTGGTGGGAGGGGATTAACAGCATTAAACACGGGCAAACGTACGTACATACAGGAGAAATATAATAGACATCAAGAAGAGAATATGACAAGCATCAATATACAAATGTGGCTGCTAATCTGAGACAATTGGTCATCAAGCAAAAATGTGATTGTATAAGATGCTGGAAATATCATGGTCAGAGAAAATGAATAATCTACATGTTATGAAGGGGGATAAAAACACAGACAGCTTATCATAAACAACAGAAAGAAATAGCTGTCATTTGTTGTCGAGTTTTAAGCTGATAAAAAAGAACATATGGTTTTAAAAAAAAACATGAAAGATTTAAGGAAAGAGAGCTAGAGGAAGTCATCGAGTGAACATTTTTCACAATCTATCAACATTGCATGAACAACTTAAATCACACGAATTGACACAATTTGTTGGAGATCACGAGTTATGTAAAGCATGATCGCATACATCAGTTGACTCTGTGCCTAATGATGGTAAATAATGACGATGTTTACAGTTGTGAGGTAGGACAGCTATTCCTTATAGCTTCAGCCGCACAATCATACTATGTGGGAGTGTCGGGTATGAAGACTAATAAACTCAAACTATGACTATAGCGAGGAGAGTACTATCACATAGATACTGACACAGTGAAAGCGGAGTCCCATGGCAGCGATCGCAGCAATTCAGTTTTAGGGAACCAACGTAGAGCGGCTGACAGCTGCAGAGTAATAGGTACAACACAGTCTTTCAGAACTTTTATCAATCAAGCAAGCAATCATTCAACCAGTCAAAAAGCCCACGAACGAGCCAGCTAACCAACCAACGAAACAACCAACCAAACAACCAACCAACCAATAAACCAAACAACAAACCAACCAGCCAGCCAGCGAACCAATCAACAAACCAACCAGCCAGCTATCAAACCAGCCTACGAACCAGCAACATGTCAGATAACTAACCCGCCAACCAGTCAGGTTACCAACCAACTAACCAACCCATCGAACCAACTAACCAACCAACCCAATCAACCCAGCCAGCCAAACAGTCAACCAATCAACCGATCAACCAACCAACAAACCAACCAATCAACCAATGAACCGACCAACCCAATCAACCCAACAAACCCAACCAGCCAAACAGCCAAACAGTCAACCAATCAATCAACCAACCAACCAACCAACCAAAAAACCAACCAACCAACGGACCAAACAAATTAACACAACCAACCAACCAGCCTGCCAAACAGCCAGCCAGTCAACTAAGCAACCAACAAACCAACCAACCAACCAACCATCCAAACTACCAACCATCAACCAACTAACCTACCAACCAATAAACCAACTAACCTACCAACCAACCAACCAATAAACCTACCGACATACAAACCAACTAACCAACCAACCAATCAACCAACCAAAACAACCAATCCAACTAACCCGCCAACCAATCAACCAGCTAACCTGCCAACCAACCAACCAACCAAACAACTAACCAACCAGCTAACTTAACCAACCAACCAACCAACCAAGCATTCTATCAACCCAATCAACCAGCCAGCCAATCAACCAACCAGCCTAACAAAACTACCAACCAGCCAGCGAGCCAGCCAACCAACCGACCAAATCAACCAAACAACCTAACCAACCAGCTAAATGACCAACCAACAAACCAACTAACCAACCCAACCAATCAGCCAACCAACCAACTAACCAACCAACCAAACCAACCAATCAATCAACAAACCAATCAACCAACCAACCAATCAACCAACCAATCCAACCAGCCAACCAACCCAAACAATCAGCCAACCAACCAACTAACCAACCAATCATTCAACAAACCAATAAACCAACCAACCAATCAACCAACCAACCAACCAACCAACCAACCAACCCAACCAGCCAGCCAACCAAACTAACCAGCCAACACATAACCAACCAAACCAACCAACCAACACAACCATACAACAAATCAACCAACGAGCCAACCCAACCAACCAACCAACTATCCCAATCAACCAGCTAGCCAACCAACCAACCAGCCAACAAACCTCCAACCAGCCAACCAGCCAGCCAACCAACCGACCAAACCAACCAATCAACCAACCAACCAATCAACCAACCAACCCAACCAACCAACCAGCCAGCCAGCCAACCAACCAACCAACCCACCCAACCAACCAACCAAATCAACCAGCGAAGCAACTAACCAACCAAACCAAACAACCAACCCAACCAACCAATCAGCCAACCAACCAACCAACCAAACCAACCAACAAAACCAACCAACAAAAACCAACCAACCAACTGGCCAGCCAGCCAGCCAACCAGCCAGCCAACCAGCCCACCAACTAATCATCCAACCAACCAACCAGCCAATCAACCAACCAATCAACCAACCATCCAGTCAGCCAATCAACCAACCCAAACCAAACCAATCAACCAACCAACCAATCAGCCAACCAACCAAACAGGCAACCAACCAACCAACCAACAAACAAACCAACTAACTAGCCACCCAACCAACTAGCCAATAAACCAACCAACCAACCAACCAGCCAGACAGCCAGCCAATCAAATCAAACCAAATTAAACCAAATCAAACCAAAGCAACCAAATCAAACCAAACCATCCAACCAACCAACCAACCAACCAACCAACCAACCCATCAACCAACTATTTAGCCAACCTTCCAGACAACCAACCAACTAGCCAAACCAACCAACCAACCAGCCATCCAAAAAAACTAACCAACCAGTCCACGAACCAACTAACTAACCAACCAAAGCAACCAATCAGCCAGACAGCAAACCAGCCAGTCCACGAATCAGCTAACCAACAAACCAATAAATCAACCATCCATCCAACCAACTAACTAGTCAGCCAACCAAGGAACCAAATCAAGTAATTAGCCAGCCAGCCAACCAACCAACGAAATAACCAGCTAGCCAGCTAATCAACAACAAACCAACCTGCCAGCCAACCAACCAACTAAATAATTTTCCAACTAATCAACCAGCCTGCTAGCTAGCAAATAAGCCAGTCAACCAACTTGCCATCCAACCAACCAAACAGCCAACCAGTCAGCAAAACAATCAACCAACCAAGCAACCAAACCAACCAACCAACTAACCATGCCCACCAATGGAAACGCTGTCTCTAATCATTCGCCATCTTGCTCAATACTTCCAGCTTGGCCAGCATGAGGCACGGACGTGTTCGTCATTGAAAATGTGGGATATAAATTGTTGATAAACCTTAATTTCCTGTCTTGTCTTGTCTGTCAACTTAACGAGCAGTTTGTAATGTGTGATCTTTGAGCGTGTCATAATTGGGAAGAGAAAGAAATAGGAATAGATTTTGCTTGCGGTAAGAAGAAGAAGCAGAAGGAGACGTAGAAGAATGGAATTGAGAGAAAGAGGAGAAACATAGGAAGACGAAGACGAAGGAAATTAGGTAAAGAAGAGGAAGAAGAAAAAGACCACGATGATGATGAGAAGAAGTGGAAGAAGAGGAGGAAGAAACATAAGCTGTGGAGGAAGCAGTAGTAGTAGTAGCAGAACAGTAACAATGTTAATACTATTAAGCGAATCAAACATATATCCACCGGGAAGGCATGTGAAAGTCTAGCCACTACGTTGTTTGTCCATCAATAATAATGATGACCATTCAGTTTCATCCAGTGGGGGTTGAAAGTATGGAGCCGTGAGTTCTAAGAAGGGTGATAAGACCTATTTTGTCTCGAAATGTTCTTTGACAATGTGGGCAAAGAATGCTTGACGTTCCAGGTGGAGGATCTCCTGCAGTGGGTTTTCTGTCCAGCCTGTTCTTCACAGCTCTCGCAGTGCTGGTTGCTTCACAAGTAACTACACCCTTTTGTAATGATGTACGCCCCGAATTACAGCCTTTAGCAGCAGTCTCCCAGGTGTCAAGATGAATTCCAAAAAGCTTTCAGTGAAATTGTCAGTGTGTTTAAAGCGTTTCCTCTGGCCGCCTTGGGAGCGTTTACCACAACGCAGATCGTCGTAAAAACATTGTTTAGGGAGCCTGTGATCTGACATACGAGTTAAGTGACCAGCCCAGCGAGTCTGCATTTTCATTAGTATAACATGGATACTGGGCATGGATGCTTTTTCTAGGACTACAGTATCTGGGATCTTGTCTTGCCATTTAATCTTAAATATAAACATAGCTTCCTAAGGCAGACTGTGTAGCAGTGGTTTAATTTCCTAGCTTGTCGCTGATAAACAGTCCATGTTTCACAAGCATATAGCAGTGTGGGACTATCCACTATACTACCGCTGTTACAGATGAATAAGAGGAAGAAAAAGGGGAGCAAGAGGAAGAACGAACGAACGAACAAACTTTATTTTAAAAGGGTAACAAATTGGGCACGCAGGCCCGTCTTACATTCGGCCCTTTCGATCACTCATCTTTCATTCATCAAATGTGCATGTTACATCTACATAAGGAAAAAAAAAACATTGTCAAATGAATTTTGTAAGCATAAACAATGCATATCACGCATGGTACATTCACATGGGGGGAAAAACATTGTGAAATGAAAGTTGTAAACATAAACAGTGCATATTGCAATGTTGTGAGACACATCCCCCATCCACCCTCATACTCCGCAGCCACTCACACATCCCTCAGCCACCCACACATCCCCCACCCACCACACTCCCACCCACCCACACATACCTCCACGCACTCACACAGACTCAGGCAAACATACATGCCGCCACCCACCCACTGATCCCCCACCCACATACATTTCCCCACCCACACATACATCCCCCACCCATTCCATAACCAACACGCACACATCCACCCACATATTCTCCACCACCCACCCACACACCCGCAACCACCCAGCAAAACACACATCAGAAAACCACACACACACATACCCCCGTCAACCCACACATCCCGCACCTATCCACACATACATCCCGCATCCTCACAATTTTCCCACCCACGCACACACACATCAGCCAACCTACACCCACTCACCCACCCAATATCCGCCACCTCTCAACTACACATCCCCCACCTATACACACATCCCACCCACAAACACATCTCCCCACCTGCCCACACATATCCCCCACCCATAAACACCAAAAAAACACACACCTCCCACCCACACATACCCCACCACCCACATATACCCCACTCACACACATCCGCCGCTCACACACATCTTCCCACAAACACACACATCCCCCAACCATACACTCATCTCTCACACACATCCACCCACTCACGTACTCATCCATCAACCACTCACACCCACACATCACCCACTCGCCCATCAATACATGCATCTCTCATCTACCCTCCCACCCACACACACCCCAACCACCCAGCCAAACACACATCCCCCATCCCCACATACATCCATCATCCACATGCACATCCCACACCACCCCCACCTCTCACACATCTCCCCTCCCTCACAAAACTAAACCCATAAAAACATTCCCCCCTACAGATATCCCCCACATGCATTCCTCATACACATCCCCGCCCACATATCTCTCACCCACTCACACATCTCCCCACCCACCCACACATCCCCCACCTACAAACATCCTCACCACCCACACATACATCCTCCACCCACTCTCACTTACCCCATCCACACTCACACACTCCCACCCACACAGACATATCCCATTCACAGACACCACCACCTTCATCCCCCACACCTATTACACACCCATCCCCCAACCCACACAATCTGCTACACACCCATTCACCCACCCAAATACAAATTTCCTACCCACACCCCCAACCCACCAACACCCACATACTTCCAATAATCCTCCCAAATCTCTCTCCCCCCCCCCCCCCCCACACACACACACATCCCTCACACACACACATACATCCTCCACCGACTAAACATCCCTTCACCCATCCACACATCACCCATCAACCCATACACACCCCCCACATACAACCCCTCCACACATACATTGTCCACACCCCCACACACATCCCTCACATACAAGAAGAAAATAGGAGGAGAAAGAAGAAATATAAGAGTAGGAGGAAGAAGAATAAGTAGTAGGAGGATGAGAATAATAACGATGATCATACTAGTCAGCGGATGGATCCCCGGTCCATCGGGCGAGCAGGCGAGTTTCTTGCTGTGTGACAGTGAGAAAAGAGAGGAAGAAGAGAGAGGAGGGAGGGAGGAGAGAGAGAAGAGAAAGAAAGGAATGATGAGGGAAATGATATAAATAGTGTGAAGCCTAAAAGTTCGTTCCTCAGTCGAACTCTGCCTACTACACACTACCTTTGATAGTAAAGAAAGAGGGAGAACAAGGGAGAAGGAGAAAAAGAGGACGAGAGTGAGGGATACGACAGATGTAGGTTTCGTGTCTCCGCGTGAGAACAATAGTTAATTACTATTGCACCATCAATGTCTCGTGGTGTATGTTATAAGGTTATAGAAGAGATGTACAGCCTCACAAGGTCTCTAAGCTACTCTACTTATATTACTTCAGACTGACAAGTCAAAATAAAAGGCAACTCAAACATATATTTAATTCGTTCTGAACAGTAACAGAGTGACAATCTACAACATAATCGCATAGAGTAATCAGTACATGCATTGCAGACACATAATGCATATTGATCTGTAATAATACGATGCTGCATTACCTCACAAGGGAGAGATAGATAGTGTAACAGCCTATGCAACTGGATGTTAGGGGAGTGCCACTTATGATCAACTATTAACCGCATGAAGCAAAAGACTAAAGCTAGGAATTACACCGGCCTTTGTTTCGTAACTATCTTTCCGTAGGCTTATTAGTGGTCCATGTATTTAGCCCAAATACCCATTGATCCAAAGATTGATCCATCAATCCATATACCCAGGGATTATTTTGTTCAGATGAACATCTGTTTAGTCAAGTATGCCCGGTATGCTTGGGCAACTCCATTTTACCCAGGCAATGCCTGAAACATTATAAAACAATACCCGTGAGTGTTATGTCAAAATAAACTTTAGTCTTTCACTACCTACAAAGTCCTTAACAATTATCGCTTCTTTATCTATACTAGTATTAGTATATCTTAGCCACAGCATAAATTAAGAACCTTATTGTGAACACAGTAATCTATCGCCTACATATGTTTAATTAATATTATTATCGCCTATTTCCCGACGCGGCGCCTACAGCCAACATAACCCTAAAAGTATTTAAACATTTACCCGAAGATTTGAACTCGCTGCCTGTACCACGCCAGACCAACTTAACTACACAACAGCAGAAGTGTGACCTCCTTTCACCTATGTCCAGCGAACTAAAGACAACATTCCTTCCTGTGTCCGTCCCGTCCCCGGCCGACGATCTCACCTATTGTCTGGTTGACCTAGTGATCGCTAGTGCCTTGCTATCTTCTTCTGCCGTCTGCTGTGTTTGGTCGCTGTGTTTATATCCTTGCAATACTGCCATCTCTGCGTATTTACATGCAGTTGCGCCCGCCTAGTTCTCATTAATCTTTTAGTCTATTTACTTAATTTACCTGCACATATATAGTTTATCCACACTCTGCTTATCTAACCGATTAATTTGACTCCAATCACTCTATTTCGGCCATTTAAATATACGTCATATGCAGGACGTCGCATTCAGTCCTGATCCTTTGCCGGGTCGTTCATGATTACGCGGTAAGTTCACCTACGGTAGTTTGCTACAGCTCTCTAAACTAAGATACCTGATTATAATATACAATTAAACTAATTAGGTCTAAGTCTTATGTCAACTTACATTCAACTTCTGCCGTCCCGTTGATCATCTGGGTCCCATATTTGAAATACGATTGCTCTCTTCAACCTCGTTTGCCGTGGATTCCACCAGGCACTTTCCAATCATGTTTGCCATTAGCCTCCTGTGTGATTCCGATTGACCTTAGTCTCCTGTGTGATTCCGATCGCAGTCTGGCTAGTGGTTGTCCTATCTGACGTTAGCCATCATCTGCAACTACTGAGTGCTCTTCTTTAGCCAACAGTCCTTCTCAAATGGCTTGCACGCCATTTTGTGATCCTCGGAATTTGCGTTCCACTCCATCAGATTTATCTATCTGGAATAAATGGTTCACAGATCCTTGACCATCCTACTTTACTTCGGCAGTCCAGACGAAACCGTGATATATGCATCCTTTCCGTCTTTAATACTGCCTCTCCATCTTCCTGGACACTAAACAGCCTGGTATATAGACATCACCATTACTGAAGTTCCCAACTCACACTTTATCCTGGGCTGGGCGATAGCCCAGCCCCCGGCCCTGTTGCTACCGCACTCTTGCTCGTTCCACACTCTCTAAACTGACTGGATCCAACGTATATATCACCTCTTGAGTTGGCGCCTTTCTCGAATCACGTGACCAGGCTTCTCTCACCTCGTGAAAGACTACCCAATCAGTACCTCACGTACTCTGCTTAATTTGCATACTACCATCATATCATTAACCCAAATCTACATTGTCTCTGAAGTTCATGGTCCTGAGTTCATGTACTTTTCCCGCCACCATAAATTTGGAGTATAGCGTTCTCTTCTGACAGCCAAGGTCCTTCCAATGCCGCCTTGTACCCATAAATTATGCTGCCTCCAAAGTTCACCATTGTCCCTCTGACAGCTTGAACCCAAAGTGTACAATACATTTGGCACTCCTCTCCCTGAGAAACTGCTAGTCAACAATAGAGGATGGCCTTGCCGCTATTCGGTCATGCACTCCTGCTCAACCTATGACTATTTTAAAAACAATCCTGGCCCTTGACCTTTTGGTTTCAAAAATATTCAATTTTATATTCTCCCCGGTAAACTTGAAAAGGCGGTATGTGAAAACCAATTTCCATCTGTCTCACCACAATGCTGCTACCATAATACTCAGAAAGAAAAGTTGAACGCGTAGACGAAGAAGCGGGAATGGGCAAAGCAAGATGTCTGTAGATGTTTCTAGAATTAAAGATCGAAAGAGGATCGAAAGAGGAAGTTATGATTAGAATACAACTCTTAAACGTCATGCTTGCGTCCTCATTGTTTAGCAATATGAAAGGAGATAGGATGCCCCCCCCCCCCCCCCCCACACACACACACAATAAGCATACGGCATATTGGCTCAGATTTACCTTCAGACAAACAGAGGCAGACAGACAGGCCGACAGGCCGACAGACAGACAGACAGACAGACAGACAGATAGACAGACAGACAGACAGACAGACAGACAGACAGACAGACAGACAGATAGACAGACAGACAGACAGACAGACAGACAGACAGACAGACAGACAGACAGACAGACAGACAGGAAAGAAATATTTTAATATCTGCGCTCACACATGACAACGCACACATCAAAATCTGGGAGTCTCCGCAGCGAAGTGGTCAAGTCGTCTGAATCGGGTTCTAAAGGTTGTTGATTCGATTCCGGGCGCGTCCTTCGGTTCACGAAAACACTTTGTCGGAGACTCCTGAGGGTCGTCGCTGTAGCTACGGAGTTTGTGCTTTGTGTGACGCCTTCCAAGCTGCGGAAAGAGACTGAGTCAAATGGATAATAACCCGGTGCAATGAAGTCGAACCTGTCGACTTTTTAAAGCGGCGAAATTAAATCCCATGTAAGCACATCGGTCTCACAAAGTCACATATGCTGTGTGCATGCAGTAGACAGTGAAAACTGTCAACTGTACATGCATACAGGAGATCACACTCCTCACAAGTAGTAGCTTATGTACCAATGGCACCTCAAATTAGAAGCAGCTCCTAGAAGATGACGTCATATTTACTATATGAAGAGTGCGGCTCCAACGTGGTAACGTCACGAAGCGACTCCTACGGTGATTTTTATAAAAATTTGGCTGGTGTTTTCTTGGTTACTTCCGGTACTTCCGTTTTTAGTTTGGTTTACTACCTCCGGTCCATGGGTGTCCCCACCCCCTACCCCGATCGGGCCCGACCGAACCCGGGACCGCTCGAAGACAGCGAGTTAAGCAGGCATGTGGAATACTTATATGGATAAGTAGATCAATTATGCACCGGGCACCAGGATTCGAGTCCCAGTGTGTGTGTGTGTGTGTGTGTATGTGTGTGTGTGTGTACGGGGAAGGCCATTGTGAGGGGCGCGAGGGAATGGGACCCTACCCCAAATATTAGCCTTTGCCCCCCAGAGGGAGGCCACCAAAATTCACACCGAAATGCGAATAATGGTGCCAATGGGGCCGTTGGCTAAACCAAGGGCAGTATTGGGCAATACTACACTTTAATCTGAGCCAAGAGATGAAAAAGATTTGACCAAATGAGACGGAACTCTCGTTACAACTTTATTAAATAGTCTGAAGCCAGATTATGCTACATAAATACTAGCAATAATGTAATACATCATAAACAATAAACGTAATAACATATAGAAAGTGATTAATTCTAGAGAAAATAACATTAAATACCAGCCTCGCAAAACCAGACCACTGTCTCACTGGATAAATCAGGGTAAATATGGTGCTGCTTCCGGTCGCATGTGTAATAGCTACATACAGACTACTAGCTCACTGGGTAAAGCCGGCCAAGCTGGCGTCGCATCCGATAACACGTGGTAATGGCAAAACCAGACTACGTGCTCACTGGCTAAAGTCGATCAAAGATGGCGCTGCATCCGGTACATATGGCTAATGGTCACATCCATTCAAATATGGCGATGCTTCTGGTCGCATGTGTAATTACTACAACCAGACCACATGCTCATTAGCTACAAGTGGTCAAAGATGGCGTCGCATCCGATCACACGTCGTAATCGCAAAACCAGACGACGTGCTCACCGGCTAAAGCAACCACGTGCTCACTGGCTAAAGCCGATTAAAGTTGGCGATGCATCTGGTCACGTGTCTAATGGGAAACAACAAAAACACGTGGCGAATGATTCAGCTTGTCAAATATGGCCAACCTACATGGAACATTCAAATTGGAAACAATAAGATAAATTTAATTGTTAATATTTGTACAATTTTATTGTTAAAATTTAATGTTTTTCATTCAATGCTAGTGAACTTATTGCATCAGATACTTTTAATTTTTGAAATACAGCTGTTGTTTACATAGGGGACAGGCGATTATCTCTAGTAGGTTGGAGATTTGCTCAGTCAGCAGAAAACCGGTTGTGGTGTGATCAAAGAAAATGTTAGTGTTAATTGGTATGAAACGGTGAAAGTCGATTAGAAGATGAGGTAGATCGTAGTCATGTGAAATATGTGCGGATGTGAAATGACAACGTGAGATATTTTTTTCCCCATTTAGTTAAGAAATGTTCCTACTTTTTATAAGTTGTTTGGGATATTTGAAAGTTTAGTCGAGATATTTCTGTATTTGGCTAACGTTGTTTCCCCTTTGGTCAACATATTTTTCTACTTTTTATAAGTTTGGCTTCGATATATTTAAGTTTGGTTGAAATGTGGCCAAAGTTTTTCACAGTTGGTTAACAAAATTTCCTACTTTTTATAAGTTTGGTTGAAATTTGGCCAAGCGTTTCTCATTTGGTTAACAGATTTTCGTAATTTTCATAAGTTTGGCTGAGCTTTTCATATCTTTGGTTGTAATTTAGCTAAGATATTTCACTTTGGTTAACAAAGTGTCCTACCTTTTATACGTTTGTTTGAAATTTGGCCACACTTTTCACATTTGGTTAACAAAGTTTCCTTTTTTTTCTCTTCAAAGTTTGGTTGAAATTTGGCCAAACATTTCACATTTTGGTTAACAAAATTTCCTGCTTTTCATAAGTTTGACTCAGATTTTTATATGTTTGGTTGAAATGTGGCCAGAATATTTCACTTTTGGTTAAATAATTTTCCTACTTTTCATAAGTTTGGTTGAAATGTGGCCAAACCTTTCACATTTGGTTAACAAAGTTTCCTATATTTTATGAGTGTGGTTGAACTTTGGCCAAACTGTTAACATTTTGGTTAACAAAGTTTCCTACTTTTTATAAGTTTGGTTGAAATGTGGCCAAATTTTTTCACAGTTTGGTTGAAATTTAGCTAAGATTTATCCCTTTGGTTAACAAAGTGTCCTACTTTTTGTATGTTTGGTTGAAATTTGGCCAAACTTTTCACATTTGATTTACAAAGTTTCCTACTTTTTATAAGTTTGGTTTAAATGTAGTAAAAATTTTTCACTTTGTTTAAAAAAGTATCCTACTTTTTATAAGATTGGTTGAAATTTGGCCAAATTGTTCACATTTGGTTAACACATTTTCCTACTTTTTTAAAAATAAGTTTAGTTGAAATATTTCAGACTTTGGTCAACAGTTGTTCTACTTTGGTTAACTCATTTCCTTAGTTTTCTTGAAATATTTCTTGAAATTCTAGTCAGTTTGTATCATTCTCTCATCACATGACAACTATGTATACCGTAAACACTAAAATGAGAAAATCAACAATCAAAATGCAGATATAATATAAACCTGTTTATTTACAGTATTTCAGTACATTTTACAAGAATAAAAAAAGCATAATGTCATTATACGAAATGGATGATGCAATATGAGCTGGTATACATAGTATGATCACAACATTTTATTTTCACATACTGAGCTATACACATTGTATGTTGTTTCTGGATTTCTTCACACCATTGTCTGAGTAGGTTGGATTTTCCGGCTGGTAGCTTGGTATGTATCTGTCACTTGGCGTGTTGTCATAAGACAAGTCACCTGATTGGTGGGCTGACATCTGAGTGTCCGGCACATCGAACAGCTGGGTGTCAGACACATAATAATCTGGTTATTGGGCTCATCACACATCTGGTTGCTGGAGTCATCACACATCTGACTGTAGCTGGGTTGTAAACCAGCCGTATAGTATGCATCTTATTGGTGGCTTCGGTTAGTACCCTGTTTGACTTTAGCACTGACTTGATCGTTTCAGACTTGATTGCTTCGGTTGGTGTCTTGTTGCACATCAAACATCTTGGTATTTGGCTTATCACACATCTGGTTGCTGGGATCATCACACATCTGATTGTAGCTGGGTTGAAAAGTGGCAGTATAGTATGCATCTACTTGGTGGTTTAGTTTAGTTCCCTATTTGACTTGAGCACTGCCTTAGAATGTTTGGACTTGATTGCTTTGGTTAGTGCCCTAATTGACATGAGCACTGACTTTATTGTTTTGGTTACTGACTTTCTTGCTTCTGTGTTTGACTTCGTTATTGACTTGGCTAACTTGATTAAGTCTGTCAACGTAAGCTAAGATCTAGCGCTGCATATCGATCATCTGATCATATTCTTGACGAGTAAGTGTCATTCCCATCTTAAGAGGAAATGTTTTGTCGGATTCACCCAAGAATCTACGGATGTGTAACGTGCTCGTTCCTCTGTAGGATGAGACAAACACGGACTTATCACCAGCGCCTACTGGTCTAATAGTCCTCACCACTACGAGTCATGTAGACCCAGTTAGCAGGAACAGTCTTGAGGTCTGTAGTCATCTTCGGATCACAATGCTTGACCGTTACCAGCCCGGGTGTATATAATAGTTTTTGAGACAGTTTCTTAGGTCAGTCGGCTCAGATTACCGTCTCAGCGCCCTACTACCTGCTCGTTGACCCGTTGTATGTTTGAGCTGCTTGGGGAATGCGGATCGTGCTCGCCCTATGACCTCTCACCATGATGAAATAGATAGCGTAGAGGGTACAGTGTTACTTGCGTTGTATTCACTGTGAGTTACAGTCTGTCCTCACACCCCCTGTAGTTTTCTTCGTATTGAGGACTGCTCATCTATTGAAGACATGACTGTAAGTATATTACAAAAAATGTTTGCATATCCTTTACATGACATTGCTGTCAACGTCAGCACCTTTCAGCTGGTTGTTGATTTCTTGGCAAGATTATGCTCAGTAGTTTGTCATTGCTTTCTGAGCGACCGGCTCACATTCCCGTAAGTTAACGACGCGATTCGAACCACTGCTGATTCTCACCGACGTCACGTTACTTACGAGAGTATACGAGATTATGGAGAAAAGTCGCTAACCTCTAGGCCAGGAAGCCGGCAAATATATTATAACCATATTGTTTTATGTAGGTGTGATAATACTCTTCCTCTAGTGTGGATTGACTAAAGTTTAAGGATGTCGATGACAATGTTCCTCGACGCTGGGTGGAGATGGTTCCGGAGTATCCTGTTGGCGATATTTTAGGATGCATTCCTCAACTCTACCGAGGCTTAATATGATTATTTCCTCTTTGGTGAAGTTCTCTTGTAGTATATCCTGCAAAACTACCACCATCTCCATTATCACAAGAATGAATGAATGGATTCTTGGCTTCTTGATTGGGTGGGGCATTAAAACATGCCATGCAATAGCTGTATGGTTCCGCTCTTAGTATGATCCACAGTTCCTTAATTAGTCTTTCGCGGTCATCGGTATCTGTAAAACAGATAAGAATAAAGTACTATAACAGCGTTATAGACATACATATTATAAATAATAGCTATGTATATACCATGCACTCTGTGTTAAACAGCCCATATATTACTATCGATAATGGGTATGTAGACCCCGCAAGACACTTTCATCTTCCCTTACGAATACACACTACTATCTATATTATTACGGTGCCACCATAGCGTTGTGTTCAAAAGTTCAAATGCCAATTCTATTCCCAGCCTACCATACTATAGGGAGAAATTACTTGTCTCTTCAGTTATATGTGTATAGCACCATACATTCCCTGTATTATAGTAGTATTGTTAGGTTAATCGTATGCCTACTTGGAGGAACACAACAAAAATGTGAAAGATTTATCACTAAGCCAACTTAGCATTAGCGGCTTGCCACATATTGATGTTTTTGCTGCTCACAGGGAATGGTACTTCAATAAGGCGAATTCTGACCGTGTTATACACGCTATTTGCTGACGTATAATGACTCAGCAGAATATTATGCTCTGTCTGGTCATGTGACCGGATACAACGTCATCTTTGACCGCTTGAGTCATCAGCCAAGTCTTCAACATGTATCTTTATGCACGTCACAGGATGAATCGCCAGTGTGCACGTCGTCTGGGTTTGCCATTACCACGTGTGATCGGATGCGACGCCATCTTTGACCACTTCTAGCCAGTGAGCATGTGATCTGGTTGTAGTAATTACACTTCCGACCGGAAGCAGCGCCATATTTGAATGGATATGACCATTACCCATGTGTACCGGATGCAGCGCCATTTCTGATCGACTTTAGCCATTGAGTACGTGGTCTGGTTTTGCCATTAACACGTGTGATTGAATGCGTCGTCATCTGTAACCGGCTTTAACCAGTGAGCATGTGGTCTGGTTGTAGCTATTGCACATGCGACCTGAAGCAGTGCCATATTTGACCTGATTTATCCAGTGAGCACATGGTCTGGTTTTGCCGTTAACCACGTGTGATCGGCTGTATTCCTTAGATACGTGCCCCTGTGACTGGCTGTACACCATCACACAACTCAAGGACGAGACTTGTGTCTCTACCACTTCGCCATTGGTCTGTTGACAGTGTTTAAGTCCCATCACCTACTTACAGTAATAAACGCTATTATAATATATACTCGGTTACTTTACAATAGATACAGTTGGAAAAAGCCAATCTTCTTCATTGAAATTGTTAGTGGTAGACCTCCTACCCATACCACCATCTTTACTTTTCACGGTACACATCAAAATAGACTATTTAAAAAAAAAATATTTATTTTAATAATTACAGTTTTACGTTTTCAGTTACACAAACCCGGAAGTAGTTATGTATCCTACCGCATGAGCTTTGAAAATTCAGCTTCTTAATGATTGTTGTGGCGACACATAAGCGATATAAGACATTATTTCGGGTCCTGGGGCGAACTAGAAATACAACTCGGTAACGACATCCCGTACTACTATCATTCGCACATATGTGCTAACTATGTCAAACTATCGGAATGGACTAACGCACATGTGATTAAAGGATCGTCAGACCTACTTTTACTTTTACAAGATACCTGGGTGGTGTGATATTATTGATTTGTGTATAATACGTTCCTTTTATCATTATCGGATGTATAATGTTTTAACGCTTTTGCGAAATTAGTGCAAACTAAAACAGATTTGTCAAAATGCGTGCATACTGACAGGTTTTGCATTTCGAGATGTACAGTTTCTGATATAAATTGTAGTTTTGTGTTAACATTTTTGCAAATTTTTCATGTGATTACTTCATTGGCACCCAAGCAAAGTACTTAGAATATTTGTTTACACTTTCGGCGATGTTCTCACGCAATTTAGCGACATATGAAAGCGCTAAATTGCAAATTTCATTACCGTGAATTAATTCTAACGTGATCTAGCTTCCATTACCGCTTTTCAGTTATATGCAAAAACATGTTTGCTGGAGACATCAGGGGACACAATTATTTCCATAACACGCAAAGGGAAATAACTCGCGGTATTTAAAAAAAAAATTTATGATCATTTTGCGCAATTTACTAGATTTGTTATTTACATTGAATGTTTAATTTTGAGACTGGTCTTTAATGTTATTTTTTTTTTAGAATTAATCACTTTCTATATGTTATTATGTTTATTATTTATGATGTATTACATTATTGCTAGTATGTTTATAGCATAATCTGGCTTCAGACTATTTCATAGAGTTGTAACGGGAGTTCCGTTTCATTTGGTCAAATCTTTTTGGCCTCTTGGCTCAGATCAAAGTGTAGTATTGCCCATAATACTGCCCTTGGTTTAGCCAACGGCACCATTGGCAACATTATTCGCATTTCGGTGTGAATGTTGGTGGCCTCCCTCTGGGGCGCAAAGGCTAATATCCGGGGTAGGGGCCCATTTCCTCGCGCCCTTCCCAGGGCCTACCCCGTACACAAACACACACACTGGGACTCGAATCCGGGTGTCCAGTGCATATTTGATCTGTTTATCCATATAAGTATTCCACACGCCCGGCTCTTGCCTCGCTGTTTTCGAGCGGGACTGATCAGGGGAGAGGGCGGGGGACCTGTGGGAGGGGGCACCCATGGACCGGAAGTAGTCAACCGGAAGTACCGGAAATAACCAAGAAAACACCCGCAAAATTAAAAAAAATCACCTTAGGAGTCGCTTCGTGACGTTACCAGGTAGGAGCCATACTCTTCATATAGTAATATGTGACGTCATTTCCAAGGAGCTGCTCATATTTTGAGGTGCCACTGCCATATAAGGTACTACTTCACATTACATTTCAGACAACAGAAAGATCGACATTTGCAGTTCCTTATCTCATTAAATGAACATGTAATGGATCCCCTAACATTACAACATACCAGGAAATGTTGCTTAAATGAACATATAATGGATATAATGATGATTGGCTGGCTCTGAAAAACCTGGTGGAGTACTGATGCATGATAAGGCAGGCGTGGTTGCGGCCTTGTGAAGCACGTGTACACCTCGGAGGAGCAGTGGATCACCATGGTCTGGCAAGAATGCGACAGCGAGGAGTGACGAGGGGATCTGGATGACGATCGACGCTCAGAGGAAAGGCGAGACAGACATATAATCAGATTGCTACTGGTACTATTAGTGTTGGAACTCTTCGCTGGCTGCTGAGGATGGGGACGGAGCGCTTATGGGAATGCCCCGAATGCTGTGATGTCGGTTCCTAAATCAATCAATCAATTAATGGATCCCTTAACATTACAACATATCCGAAAATGTTTGTTGAGGGTCTATACCCCAACTGGTGAATGAGGACAAAAGACGAAGAATATCAGGGCATGTATGGGCATGTCTAGAGTAGAGTGTAGGACCGTTTTACACATCTGATGAGGACTGGACATATAGTTCTAGGCCCACACTTGTACAGGCCAATCGGCTTGAGGCGGATGATGTGGTCTGTATTATGCCGGGTGTCTGAAGTGCAATGATAATCTGGGCTAAAATATAATTTGCACAGTCTCACATCAGTGGTCAAACCTCACAAGTCAGTTATGTGTTTACTTTACCTCACCACATGCACTAATTAGAACAATTATGGTGGTAGAGCCGTCTTCCTGGACTAGGGGCTACGCGACTTTCTCCGTAATCCCGTATACTCTCGTGAGTATCGTGACGTGAGCGAGAATCGGTAGCGGTTCTCTCCGCGTCGGTAACTTACGGGTATGTGAAGCCGGTCGCTTAGAAAGCAATGGCAAACTACTTAGCGTAATCTTGCCAAGAAATCAACAATTAGCTGAAAGATGCTGGTGTTGACAGTGATGTCCTGTAAAGGATATGCGAACAAAATAAAAATGGTGGTAGAAGCGGGTATCCCAGGCGAAGGAGTTATCGACACTGTTCGTTATTCCTGTATTCTCTCGTGGGAAACACAGCTGCGCAAGATTCGGCAGCGGATCGCGTCGCGTTGCTTATTCTCGGAGGGTACGTGAGCCGGTCGTTCAGGAAGCATTGGCAAACTACTGAACGTGAAACTTCCCAAGAAATCAACGGCAGCTGAAAAATGCTGGTGTTGAATGCAATGTCCTATAAAGAATACACGAATATAAAAATGGTGGTAGAATGCCAAAGGACATCTTTTTTGTGTGGTGAATTACAGATGGGTAAAAGATCTCGGTGGTGGATTCTGCTATGGTACAAAGATATATGTAAGCGGGACATGATTGATACAGGCATTGCTATTGCATTCTTGGTGCAAGACGCCTCTGATCGAGTTGCATCTAGGGAAAAGATACGAAATGGAATACAGACAAATGAGAAAATGATTGCAGATAGGTCACACAACGAGCGCGTGAGACGTCAGATGGTGCTCGACGGTGGAAATGACTATGTTTTCACGTGCATCCATTGTGGACGAACATTTACCTTTCAGATTGGTTTAATAAGTCACATTCGCTACCGCCACGGATTGAAATCAATGCATGTTTTGAAGCACAATGTAACAAACTATAGTCTGTCAAGGCGGCAAGGTGCCAGCAGTATAAGGTATGTGAATTATGGATCATATCGCAACCACTAGAGGACAAAATCAAGGCTTTTGAACTTAAAATGCTGGTGACAAATTATTATAATGCCAGTTATGAAAAGGAAGAAAGTTAGAGACATACAAGAGCAGGAGATTAAGAAGGCCGGCAGCAAGAAGCGACATCTTCTCCCTCTTCCTCCTCCCTCTTCCTCCCTCTTCCTGCTCCCTCCGCCTCCTCCCTCCTCCTACTCTCTCCTACTCTCTCCTCCTCCCTCTCACTCCTCCTCCCTCTCCTCCTCCTCCTCCCTCCTCCTCCCTCTCCTCCTCCTCCTCCCTCCTCCTCCTGCGTTCTCCTCCTCCCTCCTTCTCCCTCTTCCTCCTCCCTCCTCCTCCCCCTCCTCCTCCACCCTACTCCTACCTCCTCTTCCTAATCCCTCCTCCTCCCTCCTATTCCTCCCTTTTCCTCCTGTCTCCTGTCTCCTCCTCCCTCCTCCTCCCTCCTCTTCCCTCCTCCACCTCCCTCTTCCTCCTCCCTCCTCCATTTACCCAAGACAGAAAGACAGACAGATAGTCGGGAACGAGAACTTATATGACTACTTATATGAATTAAATGAGATGTTCCCCACCAGGAGTTGGGCGATGCCGGGCCGGGTCAGACAGACAGACAGATAGATAGTCGGGAACGGGAACTTATATGACTACTTATATGAATTAAATGAGATGCTCCCCATCAGGGTCTGGGCGAAGCCGGGCCGGGTCAGACAGACAGACTGACAGATAGATAGTCGGGAACGGGAACGGGAGTTTATATGACTACTTATATAAATTATATGAATTAAATGAGATGCTCCCCACCAGGGTCTGGGCGAAGCCGGGCCGGGTCAGCTAGTCTTATATATAAATTGCGATCTCCGTCTGTCTGTCTGTCTGTCTGTCTGTCTGTCTGTCTGTCTGTCTGTCTGTCTGTCTGTATGTCCATATGTCCTTTATGCGCTCGCGAACGGCCCATCCGATTGAGATTAAATTTTCTACACGTCTTCCTTTCATTCCAGTGCAGCCCACTGTCATATTTTGTTAGTGTGAAATCGGCTGCTTACCCAATATTATTTCATTTTTCATTTTTCATTATAATTTCATATATCTCAGGGGACTTAACTCTGTAAAAGTTATTTCAAGGGGCATAACTTTTCTGTATAACTTATAGTCATATTGTGGCATCGTTTTCAAAGACTTATAAACTCTTTGTCCATAGTTATGTACCGGCATATGAGTTATAATAAATAATGATACAATCTGTAAGGCATTTTCAAAGTTTTCATAAAAATAATGCATAATGCATAACATTGTAACTCATCTTTTTTTGCTTAAAGAATAAATAAATAATAGTTACCTTATCTCTATCAAGTTTGAAGATTTTATATTTCTTTACACTGTCGCCAACACTAAGAAGACATGGAACAACTTCAGCCATTATTAAATCTACAGGCATATGCGTTATATTCCTCCTCCTCCTCCTCTCCCCTCCTCCACCTCCTACCCTCTTCCTCTTCTCCTCCCCCTCCTCCCTCTCACTCCTCCATCCTCCTCTTCTCTCTTTCTCCTCCTCCTCCCTCCTCCTCCCTCTTCCTCCTCCCAGCTCCTACTCCTTCTTTTTCTTCTTCTTCTGCTGCTGCTGCCGCAGCTCCATTTACCCAAGTTAATTGTTGGGGAAGATGTAAAGATCTTTCAAGTGCTCTTTCTAATGCTTTTCGTAAGTTGGTCTTCGTTTATCTAAAGTTGTTCTTACTGCAACCAATAAATGATTAGACAGACAGACAGACAGACAGACAGACAGACAGACAGAAACACAGACAGACAGACAGACAGACAGACAGTCGGGAACGGGAACTTATATGACTACTCATATGAATTAAATGAGATGCTCCCCATCAGGGGCTGGGCGAAGCCGGGCCGGGTCAGCTAGTCTTCTTATATATAAATTAGGATCGTCTGTCTGTCTGTATTTATGTATGTATCTATGTATGTCCTTTATTTGTTCGCGAACGGCCCATCCGATTGAGATGAAATTTTCTACACGCCTTCCTTTCATTCCAGAGCTGTCAACTGTCATAGTTTTTTTTTCTTCTTCCTCCTCCTCCCTCCTCCCCCTCCCAAAATACGTACGTAAATATATGATGATGATGATGAAAGAATCCCCGAACCAAAACGCTAGGGAAAGGGAAGAAAATGACGTGACTACACAGAATCGTCACACGGCAATCATCATCATCAAGTGCTGTGCCGGCTGGCGTAGGCGTTCATGGCTCTCCGTAGATCTCAGTCTTTGGTTTTTTGGATCAACTCTGCTGCTGATATTCCTCCATGCCACGGCAATATCAATAACAATTCATCTTTTTATGTGTAAGGAAGTTATCTACAGTCGTGTAGAAGGGAAGAACTAGACGAGTATGAATTCGGAATGGCGAACTCTCTCCTCCTCTCTTCTCCTCCCTCCACCCTTCTCCTCCCTCTCCCTCCTCCCTCCTCCTTCTCCCTCCTCCTTCTCCCTCTTCCTTCTCCCCTCCTCCTCCATCCTCCTCCCTCTTACTCCCTCCGCCTCCTCCCTCATCTTCCCTCCTCCCTCTCCCTCCTCATCCCTCCTCCTCCTGCCTCCCTCCTCCTCCTCCTGCCTCCTTCTCCCTCATCATCCTCCCTCCTCCTTCTCCCTTCTTCTCCCTCTTCCCTCTTCCTCCTCCTACCTCCTCCCTCCTCCTCCCTCTACCTCCTCCTCCTCCCTCCACCCTCCTCCTCCCTTCTCCTCCTCTTTCTCCTCCCTTTCCTTCCTCCTCCTCCTCCTCCCTCTACCTCCTCCTCCCCCTACCTCTTTCCTCCTCCCTCCTCCTCCTCTTCCACCTGCCTTTCCTTCCTCCCCTCCTCATTCTCCCTCCTTCCTCTCCCTCCTTCCTCCTCCTCCTTCCTTCTTCGCCCTCTGCCTCCTCCCTCCTCCTCCTCCCTCCTCCTTCTCCTCCTCCCTCCTTCTCCTCCTCTCCCCTCCTCCTCCTACCCTCTTCCTCTTCCCCTCCTCCATCCTCCTCCTCCTCCCTCTTCCTCCTCCTTCCTCTTCCTCCTCCTTCCTCTTCCTCCCTCTCCCTCCTCCATCCTCCTCCCTCTTCCTCCTCCTTCCTTCTCCTCCCTCTTCCTCCTCCTCCTACCTCCTCCCTCCTTCTCCTCTCTCCTCCTCCCTCCTCCCTTTTCCTCCCTCCTCCTAATCCCTCTATCTCCTCCCTCCTCCTCGCCACTCTTCCTCCTACCCTCTTCCTCTTTCCTTCCCCCTCCTCCCTATCCCTCCTCCTCCCTTCACATTCCTCCTCCTCCCTCTTCCTCCTCCTCCCTCCTCCTCCTCATCCCTCCTTCTCCCTCCTCCTCCTTCTTCCTCCCTCCTCCTCCTCCTCCCCCTCCTCCTTCCTCCTCCTCCCTCTCCTCCTCACTCCTCCTCCTCCCTCCCCCTCCTCCCTCTACCTCCTCCCTCCTCCTCCCTTCACATTCCTCCTCCTCCCTCTTCCTCCTCCTCCCTCCTCCTCATCCCTCCTCCTCCCTTCTCCTCCTCCCTCCTCCTCCTCCCTCTACCTCCTCCTCCCTTCACATTCCTCCTCCTCCCTCTTCCTCCTCCTCCCTCCTTCTCCCTCCTCCTCCTTCTTCCTCCCTCCTCCTCCTCCCTCCTCCCCCTCCTCCTTCCTCCTCCTCCCTCTTCTCCTCCTCACTCCTCCTCCTCCTCCCTCTACCTCCTCCCTCCTCCTCCCTTCACATTCCTCCTCCTCCCTCTTCCTCCTCCTCCCTCCTCCTCATCCCTCCTCCTCCTCCTCCTCCCTCCTCCTCATCACTCCTCCTCCCTCCTCCTCACTCCTCCCCCTCCTCCTTCCTCCTCCTCCCTCTCCGCCTCCTCCCTCCTCCTCCTCCCTCCACCTCCTCCTCCTCCCTCCTCCCTTCACATTCCTCCTCCTCCCTCTTCCTCCTCCTCCCTCCTCCTCCTCTCTCCGCCTGCCTCCTCCTCCTCCTCCCTCTACGTCCTCCCTCCTCCTCCCTTCATATTCCTCCTCCTCCCTCCTCCTCCTCCCCTCCTCCTCCTCCTTCTCCCTCTTCCTCCTCCCTCTTCCTTCTCCCTCTGCCTCCTCCCTCCTCCTACTCTCTCCTCCTCCTCCCTCCTCCTCCCTCTCCCTTCTCCCTCTCCTCCTCCCTTCTCCTCCTGCGTTCTCCTCCTCCCTCCTTCTCCCTCCTCCTCCCTCTTCCTCCTCCCTCTTCCTCGCCTCCTCCTCCACCCTACTCCTCCCTCCTCCTCCCTCCTCCTCCTAATCCCTCCTCCTCCCTCCTATTCCTCCCTACTCCTCCTGTCTCCTCCCTCCTCCTCCCTCCTCTTCCCTCCTCCACCTCCCTCTTCCTCTTCCCTCCTACATTTACCCAAGACAGACAGACAGTCAGACAGATAGTCGGGAACGGGATCTTATATGACTACTTATATAATTTAAATGAGATGCTCTCCACCATGGGCTGGGCCGGGTCAGACAGACAGACAGATAGATAGATACATAGACAGACAGACAGACAGACAGACAGACAGACAGACAGACAGACAGACAGACAGACAGACAGACAGTCGGGAACGGGAACTTATATGACTACTTATATGAATTAAATGAGATGCCCCCCACCAGGAGTTGGGCGATGCCGGGCCGGGTCAGACAGACAGACAGATAGATAGTCGGAACGGGAACTTATATGACTACTTATATGAATTAAATGAGATGCTCCCCATCAGGGTCTGGGCGAAGACGGGCCGGGTCAGACAGACAGACAGACAGACAGACAGATAGACAGACAGACAGACAGATAGTCGGTAATGGGAACGAGAACTTATATGACTACTTATATGAATTAAATTAGATGCTCCCCACCAGAGTCTGGGCGAAGCCGGGCCGGGTCAGCTAGTAATATATAAATTAGGATGTATGCATGTAAATATATATGTATGTCCTTTATGAGATGAAATTTTCTACACGACTTCCTTTCATTCTAGCGCTGCCAACTGTCATATTGTTTTTTTCTTCTTCCTCCTCCTCCCTCCTCCCCCTCCCAAAATACGTACGTAAATATATGATGATGATGATAAAAGAATCCCCGAACCAAAACGCTAGGGAAAGCGAAGAAAATGACGTGACTACACAGAATCGTCACACGGCAATCATCATCATCATCAAGTGCCGTGCCGGCTGGCGTAGGCGTTCATGGCTCTCCGTAGATCTCGGTCTTTGGTTTTCTGGATCAACTCTGTTGCTGATATTCCTCCATGCCACGGCAATATAAATAACAATTCAACTCTTTATGTGTAAGGAAGTTACCCACAGTCATGTAGAAGGGAAGAACAATCAATGGAAGGACCGAAATCACAGAACCTAGACGAGTATGAATTCGTAATGGCAAACTCCCTCCTCCTCTCTTCTCCTCCTCCCTCTACCTCCGCCCTCCTCCTCCTCTCTCCTCCTCCTCTTCCTCCTCTTTCTCCCTCTTCCTCTCCCTTCCTCCTCCATCCTCCTCCCTCCTACTCCTTCCTCCTTCTCCCTCCGCCTCCTCCTCCCTCCTCCTCCTCCCTCCTCTTCCCTCTCCATTATCATCCCTCCTCCTCCTGCCTCCTTCTCCCTCATCCTCCTCCTTCTCCCTCTTCCTCCTCCATCCTCCTCCCTCCTCCTCCCTTCTTGTCTCGACGTGCATTCAACCGCCGAAGCATTAAAACTCAAACTTGAATGAATTTATATAACAAAAGTCGCTCACCTTGAAGACTGGTATAATTTTGAGATAAATCCTTTTATATCGGATCTGCTCTCTTTTAGACAAAATGAACACAACACTGCTGTATCATATAACGGGACCCTGACACGGGTACGGGACGTTATATATGTTAATACAAACTTGGCTGTTCATCTAATTCTATAATTACCCAATCTCCTAAAGCATATTGCAACCAATGTCCAAACATAACTCGTTAACTCGTTGTCTATACTTGATATATGTCGCGGTCCTGAGTATGATAAGAATGCTATATAAACAAGCGATATCCCTTCCTCAGTCACAATGCCTTGCCCTAAATGATCAAACCTTTTGCTCACGGAGCTTTCAGGGAAAAATACACACAGCCGTCTTGATCTCCTTTCTCGAAGTCACCTTCTGCTGTCCCTGACGATGATTACGTCGTCCTAAGTTTCTAGTCGTCAAGTCATTCTATTGTTAGACTGGGAATCTCCTAATTTACATTAGGTGGTGTTTGTGGGCGTGACCACTATGTGGCATAATGCCCCCTCCCAAAAACAAAAATGCTATGTCATTTTTCCTCTCATAATTACTTACAACTGTAACCATATTTTTACGCACTAATCAGGATTTCCCCATCATTAACCCTAAAAAAAAAATCATAAATGCTACATAACGGGCACGCCCACCTGTCCGAACCCTACGTCGAACGTCGTGTGACTGATCCTATGGGATCAGTTCAACTAATAAGTTAATATTAGTCCCTACCTTGTCCTAATGACAAGTATGTCCTAGTTCTAGGACGAGGGTAATAATGACGTAACCATGTTAGTCGTAGTCGTTACTTGGTGTCGTATGACAATATTAATTGGTAGGGTGCTTGTCTGTGCTTCCACCTTAACTTTTTCCCGATATTTTCCTTTGGGATTTGGATTGTCACTTTTTCATATTTAGCTCCTGTACTGATTCATAAGCATACAGCATAACATGACACATACCCTTCGGACCCAACATTTCTCATTAACTAATATAAATGCTAAATAAATCAAATATAGTCATTCACAATTACAACTTTATACTCAAGTGTTTCTGAGTTATTTCCAATCGGAAGTCCTTGTCTCTGTTAATAACTTTCATCCTTGCCTTGGCTCTGTTTTGAACACATATCAGATACAAATGTACCTTATTTATAATATTTAATCAAATAACCTATCTTAACATGTTGGTTATTGTTATCTTGACCCACTAATAAGGCTTATAATACGTAATCAACTCAATATATATCTGAACTTTGAACTTAATACATCAATAACTATAACTCTGATTCAACTCTAAATAATGAACAAGAAAATCTGCCATTCTATAATCGACTCAGAATGTCAGCAAGATTATTATCTTTTCCAGGAATATGACAAATATCAAATTCATAATCCTGTAATAGTAATGACCATCTATGTATTCTAGACTTCTTTGGATGACCCGATTTGAAAATTTGTAGCGGTTTGTTATCCGAAAGAACTAGAAATTTCCTACCTAGTAAGTATCTAGAGAACGTTTCAATACTTTCAATTAAAGCTAAAGCCTCTAGTTCAGTAACAGCATAATTTCTTTGAGTGTCAGATAGCTTTTACTGAAATAAAGAATAGGATGTAGTTTCCCCTCATGCAATTGAAGTAATACAGCTGAAATAGCATGTAACTAGCATCCGTTTGTAAAACAAAATCTTTTGAAATATCGGTAATTTCAAAATAGGATATGTACTAAATAGAGTTTTTATTGTTTGTAATAACTTCTCGTGATCCTCTGTCCAAACTATCTTTGTTGGTTGACCTTTTTTAAAAGTTCCGAGAATGTTGCTGTCATATGTGCAAAATTAGGGATAAACTTTTGATATAATTAATCACCCTAATACACTCCTAAGCTCCTTCTTGGATGTTGGAGGTTTGATATTAAGAATCTTTGTCACAACTAATGGATCTGTTTTCCTAAATCCGTTAGAGATTCTATGACCCAGAAATTGTACCTCAGTAAACCCTATCTCAATTTTACTTGGTTTAGCTTTCAATCCATGTTCTTGTATTTTCTGAAAAACTTGTTTTAGAATTTTAACATGTGTGTCAATATCACAAGTAAGAATACAAATATCATCCATATACGATGCTACGTTGGTAATTCCATGAAGTAATCTTCTCATCATTCTCATGAATGTACTTGGTGCATTTTGTAAACCAAATGGAAGATATTCCCATTCATATAAACCTAACGGCGTGCTAACAGCTGTAATATGCTTTGAATCTTCCTCCATCGGAATTTGCCAATATCCTTTTGTAAGGTCAATTTTCGAAAATATTTTCGAGTTTGCCATGGTTTCAATTAACTCATCAATATTTGGCATAGGTTCTGCATCTAGTAACGTTAATTCATTAACTTTCCTATAATCAACGCATAAACGTAATGACCCATCTTTTTTCTTAACAATTACAACTGGTGAACAGTAATTTGAAATTGATTTTTTTATAATTCCAGTCTTATCTAGATCTGAAATTTCTGCAGTAACATTTTCCAAATAATGTATTGGAATAGGATATGGTGTCACTTTAACTGGGACATTTGATAATAAAGTTATTTTATGTTTAATCAGTGATGTCTGCCCCGGTTTATCTGAAAAAAATGAACTATATTCCTTTATTGCAGTAATAAGCTTTTCTCTATCTTGTACTGATAAATCTTTACTTATCTGAATCGCTTGCCAATTACTGTCGCTATTAACTATAGGTGTTGGAATCTGTTGTTCTATAGCATCTTCTTATTGCTCATTAATTACCCAACAAGCTGTTGCTATCCTATGAGGAATTTGTTGTGTCACTTGACCTGAGTTATCCTCACGTGGAATATATGGCTTCAACATATTAATATGAAAAATCTTATGTTTGCCATTCACATCAATACGATAATCAACATCGCTAATTTCTTAATTACTTTAAATGGACCTTGCCATGAAGTAACCAGACAATCTCGAGGATCAGGTAATAATAACCAAACCTCTTCTTCTTCTTTCAAGACTATTGTCTTGGCGTTCCTATTACCATACTGTCTGTATCTTTCTCCAGCTTTATCCAGTGCAGATTTTGCAATCTGACAAGCTGTGATAATTTTATCTCTTAACTGTGTTACTATTTCATATGCATCTCTTTTCGGATGATCATATGTTTCATTTGTGAGTAGGTCATTATATATTAATAATGGACCTCGTGGATTTGCTCCATATACCAACTCGAATGGAGAAAACCCTGTACTAAATTGTGGTACCTCTCGGTATGCAAATAGTACCGCTGGTAATAAAATATCCCAATCTTTGGGCCTTTCCGCAGCATCTTTCGCCAGAGTTCGTTTAAGAACTCCGTTGTAGTTCTCATTCACACCATTTGTCATTGGGTGCCAAGGTGAACTAAACACCTGTGGAATCCCAAGTATCTTCATTGCCTCTTGAGTAGCCGTTGATATAAACTGACTACCTCTATCTGATAATATGCAGCTAGGGAATCCTATTCTGCTAAAAATTATCAACAATGAATCTAGAATAGATCTACTCGTGATACATTTTAAAGGAATAGCCTCTGGCCAACGAGTACAAAGATCAATCATAGTTAATATGAATCTATTGCCTCGATCAGTAGTTGTAATCAATCAGTAATCCGGCACATGGATTTGGTAATACGGCTGCATTTATTGTGCCTTCGTAATATGGTGACATAATTGTAATCGTGGCAATCTTATATCTTTCTATTGTGCCACCGAATGTTCGGCACTCTACAGTTTCGCCTGTATAATCTTCTTCATTTATCAGCTTTCGATCTACTCCGACAATCGAAGCTCTCGAATCACGAATGCAAGTAGTGGGTTCACCATTTACCCATGCATGATGGATTTTTAGTTTGCCATTTTGTATGCTAACGGCATTAGCTTCATGAATTGTTTCTATACCTTCATTACTAATATTGTCAGTTATACCTTTATTTAACTTGTCAGTCTGATCATCATACTGTTGTATGATAGCTGCGTGTGTCTCTTCTAAATCGTCTGAGTCACTACTGGAGTATATGTATGCTGTACTAGCTTCCTTCGAGGAATTTCTCATCGGACAAGACCTACTAGTGTGTCCGTACGCCCTACATGAGAAACATTTTATACTTCTTTTAAAAGAGTCATACTTATTTCTCTTCTTCGCCGTAATATCTTTTAGATATGCGGAATAACCTGGATGTTTATCACACATCTCTAAATTTTCATGCGATAATCTACAATATTGGCATCTGGTGAATTGGCCTTTTCTTGGTCTTTCACCTTCTCTATTGTACGGACTATTTCTATTGCTATCACTACTAAACTTTCTAAACTTACTGTTTCCTCTTTGAAATTTTGCACTTGCTCCTATCACTAATTCAGATTGTGTACAGTTGGCAAAAATATCCCTATGTGCATTGAAATAAGATTCACCCTTAGTTTCCATTTCACTTAAACTTTTACATTTGTTTTCCATAAGAAATACTGACATAGGTTCTGGTATTGCAGATAACATTCTATCTCTGATAATTAAGTCTCTCACTTTCTCATAACTATCATTAATATCCGCAGCCTTACACCACTTATCAAAACTAGAAGACATTTCCGAAGCGAAATCCAGGAATGTTTGATTCGATTTCGGTGTAAGTGTTTTAAACTTAGTCCGTAAACCAGATTCATCCAAAGCAAAATGTGATAGCACTCGATCGCGCATATATTTGTAGTTCGTACGTAAATCCTCAGGAATTAACTCAATCACTTTCAACGGCTCTAACGCCAGGTGACGGTGAAACAGAATTGGTACGTCCTTTTCCGGAACTTTGTAGTGCTTTACTAGCACTTCGAAATTCGTTATCCAAGAACTAACCGAATCACCTTGTTGAAAATTCCTGAATAAACCCTGGTACTTTTTCACAGGATCGTTCTGCTTAACCAGAATTCTCTCTCGTTCGATTTCAGCTCCACGTTCCATCTCAAGCGTCTTCACCCTTAGGTTACCTTCAATCTCCTTGTCCCTCCAGAGTGTTTCTGTAGCAAGTCTTTCCCTATCAAAAGCCAATTGTTTCTCTTTAAGTTCTGCTTCAGCAACAATTTGTTTCATCTTCAAATCTGCCTCTGTAGCCATTTGTTTTTCCTTAAGTTCCGTTTCTGTAGCCATTTGCTTTATCTTCAATTCCGCTTCTGCAGCCATCTGTTTCTCCTTTATTTGCATCTCTATCATTAACTTCTCTTTTTCCGCATTTAATTCTTTTTCTTTAGACTCCATTCGTTCACGTTCCAAAATTATCTCACTTTGTCTGATCGCCGTCTCTTTTTCTTTCAGTTCTCTCTCAAGTTGTTTCGCTTGCTTTTCTGATGCCAGTCTTTCCTGTCTTTCCTCATTCTCACGTGTGGTTTGAAGTTGTCTTTCCTCCTTGTCACGTTTCTGTTGTTCACTGAACTCAAGCTTTGCCCAATTTCGAAGCTCAGCACCAGTTAGACCAGACTTCTCCGACCATTTTCAAAGAAATATTGCAGTGTAGACATCTTCTCTTCTTTTCCCACCTGTAAAATGCTATCTGGCTGAAATAATATAGTAGTAGGTAAGAGAAGAAAAGAATCGATAAGATTTGTGTATTGTCTCAACTCACTATCACTTAGATAGTAAGGTAAATCTCGTACCACCAAAAAAAAAAAATCAATCAAATTTCTCTATAATGATCGAGATAAATATAACTAGAGAAATAAATACTGAATAAATATATCCAATACACAATATATATACAACGCAAGACAACTAATAATTATAAAAGACGAATGACGAGTGACGCGAATACATCTTACTGTTCACAAACAATAACAATTTTTTTTAAATGGATAATGCTCCTACTATACTACTAACGTACAGACAAGACAATAGTATTATGGTGACACCCGCAAGATCAAAACAAAAATTTAATCCGTAATGATCTGGCGACTATCAACACATAAATCACTTCATGAACCAATCAACCCTTCCAACCACCCACAAAATAAAATAAATAGCCTTATTATGAGTCAACATAACATCAATCAACAATGAACAAAATTACTGGCCTTTTTCCGGTTCTCGTGTCCGTAAATATAATGCTCGATAATTTACATCCTATATGTTAACCACGATATGGCAAGGGAAGGAATTGTATAAGGAAGTAGACCGCTCCTTGCTTGAACGAAAGTACAATGAATTTGTACTTAAACCCGAACCAACGCAGTTCGTAACCAATCGACGATACTTGAGTTATAGCAGCCTTATTATTTTAGGCTGAATGTTGTGGGTGCTGGAACGCTTAATGTCCACAATGGAGTATAGCGTCGTAAAGTTTAGCGTGAAAACGAATGGTATTACGCCCAATAAGAACAATGTCACTCCGTATAACGTTCCGATGTGTAACCGCTGAAGTGTAAAGTGAGTAGCCTCCTGACGTGTGTAGTGTATCCGTGTACAGTCAATCAGTGTCCAGTGTGAAGTGTTGATGTAGACAAGTCCGACATTCCATGTAACAGATTCATATGCGTTAATGTTGCCAGAGAGGTGTCCATCACGGTACCGTACAAAGAATGAAATGTTATTTCTATGTCCGTCAATGAGAGTAATGGTGTAACTCACTTGGTATAGCGGTGCAACTTGTTACATTCATAAGTGTCTCTATACGTTATATATATATAACGAAATCCTCTGTGATTTCAAAATAGTATGTCCTAGTATACGTGTACGTGTCGTCTTGAAGTGAGAATTGTTGTCCGGTATGTGGATAATGGTGTTGTAATGTCCTTCATCCCGTAAGTAGTATCTTCAAGTATAAAATAATGTCCGTGACGTAATATATCGTGTGTACGTATATTTCCTTCTAGAATCTTGTGAAGGAAAGTGTAAGTAATCTTCCTCGCCAAGTGTATGTTGGCTGTATTATATTAATGTTCAGGAGTTGTGCAGTGTGCTGTGTAGACTACGTCTAATTCCAAAACATGTCTTGTGTAATCAATTGGTACTCGCACGTGTAGTATGTCTACTGATAGCGGACATCGAACTGATAACGTGTTACATTGTCGTATAGCTTTGTGAAATAGCACCAGTTTACTTTCTTACCTTGTGTGTAAGAAACGACATTTGATTTGAATAATCAATCATTAATATTACATGGTTGCAGTAACTGTTGTTTGCGCCAGCTGTAAGTTCTGTCTTCTGTTACGTTTAAAATGGTGCGCGTCGTTCGTACTATTCGTGCACTTCCACTTGACGTGCAATTGTCATCATTGCAAAAGCGATAGTCATTCTTTTCTCATTAATAATCTGTAATACTGTCTTACTCTCCGTGTAACAATAATATGCTATGTTTCGTTTTCTGGCGACGTCAGAGAGCTTATATAAAATCGGGCGCCATATTGGTGCATTGTACATAGTCCTGATGCAACATCGTGTGCTTAGGAATATATCATCGTGGCGTGCATTTTATGTTTCTTACTGATCTGGCGGAATCAATCGTCGTTTATTTATATTATCATCGTTTCCTCGGATTGAAGTCCCCACGTGTCTCGACGTGCATTCAACCGCCGAAGCATTAAAACTCAAACTTGGATGAATTTATATAACAAAAGTCGCTCACCTGGAAGACTGATATAATTTTGAGATAAATCCTTTTATTTCGGATCTGCTCTCTTTTTAGACAAAATGAACACAACACTGCTGTATCATATAACGGGACCCTGACACGGGGACGGGACGTTATATATGTTAATACAAACTTGGCCGTTCATCTAATTCTATAATTACCCAATCTCCTAAAGCATATTGCAGCTAATGTCCAAAATAACTCGTTGTCTATACTTGATATATGTCCCGGTCCTGAGTATGACTAAGAATGCTATATAAACAGGCGATATCCCTTCCTCAGTAACAATGCCTTGCCCTAGATGATCAAACCTTTTGCTCACGGAGCTTTCAGGGGAAAATCACACACAGCCGTCTTGATGTCCTTTCTCGAAGTCACCTTCTGCTGTCCCTGACGATGATTACGTCGTCCTAAGTTTCTAGTCGTCAAGTCATTCTATTGTTAGACTGGGAATCTCCTAATTTACATTAGGTGGTGCGTGTGGGCGTGACCACTATGTGGCACTTCTCCTCCTCCCTCTACCTCCTCATCCTCTCTCCTCCTCCTCCCTCCTCCTCCTCTTCCTCCTCCCTCTACCTCCTCCCCCTCCTCCTCCCTCTCCCTCCTCCTTCTCCCTCTTCCTCTCCCTTCCTCCTCCCTCTTACTCCTTCCTCCTTCTCCCTCCGCCTCCTCCCTCCTCCTCCTCCCTCTACCTCCTCCCTCCACCCTCCTCCTCCTCCTCTTCCTCCTTCCTTTCCTTCCACCTCCTCCTCCCGTCTACATCCTCCTCCTCCCTCTACCTCCTTCCTCCACCATCCTCCTCCTCCCTCCTCTTCCTCCCTCCTCCTCCTCTTCCACCTCCCTTTCCATCCTCCCCTCCTGATTCTCCCTCCTCCTTCTCCCTCCGCCTCCTCCTCCTCCTCCTCTCCCTTCCTCCTCCCTCCTCCTTCTCCTCCTCCCTCCTTCTCCTCCTCCTCCTCTCCCCTCCTCCAATTCCTACCCTCTTCCGCTTCCCCTCCCCCTCCTCCCTCTCCCTCCTCTTCCTCCCCTTCCTCCTCCTCATCTTCCTCCTCTCCTCCCTACCTCCTCCTCCTCCTCTCCTCCTCCCTCCTCCCTATTCCTCCCTCCTCCTCATCCCTCTACCTAATCCCTCCTCCTCCTTCCTCCACATCCCTCCTCCTCCTCTCACCCTCCTCCTCCTACCCTCTTCCTTCCCTCCCCCTCCTCCCTCCTCTTTCTCCTCTCATCCTCCTCCTCCCTCTTCCTCCTCCTCCCTCTTCCTCCTCCTCCCTCCTCCTTCCTTTTCCTCCTCCTCCTACCTCCTCCCTCCTCCTCTCTCCTCCTTTTTCTCCCTCCTCCTCCTCCCTCTACCATCCTCCGTCCTCCTCCCTCCACCTCCTTCCTCCACATCCCTCCTCCTCCCTCTTCCTCCTCCTCCCTCCTCATCATTCCTCCTCCTCCTCCTTCTCCTCCCTCCTCCTTCTCCCTTATCCTTCTACCTCTTCCTCCTTCCTCCTCCTCTCTCCTCCTCCTCCCTCCTCCTCCCTCCTCCTTCTCACTCCTCCTCCTCCCCCTCCTCCTCCCGCGTTCTCCTCCTCCCTCCTCCTCCTTCTCCCTCCTTCTCAATGTTCCTCCTCCCTCTTCCTCCTCCCTTCTCCTAATACCTCCTCCTCCCTCTTCCTCCTCCTCCCTCCTTCTCCTCTTTCCCCCCTCCTCCTCCTGATCCCTCCTCCTCCCTCCTCCTAACTCATATTCCTCCCTACACCTCCTCCCTCCTCTCTCCGCGTTTCTCTTCCTCCTCCCGTCCTCCTCCCTCTTCCTCCTACCTCCTCCCTCCTCCTCCTCTCGTCCTCCTCCCTTTTTCTCCCTCCTCCTCCTCTCTCTACCTCCTCCCTCTACCTCCTCCCTCTTCCACATCCCTCCTCCTCCCTCTTCCTCCTCCTCCCTCCTCATCATTCTTCTTCCTCCTCCCTCCTCCTTCTCCCTCCTCCTTCTACCTCTTCCTCCCTCCTCCTTCTCCCTCCACCTCCCTCCTCCTCCCTCTCCCTCCTCCTCCCTCTCCCTCCTCCTCCTGCGTTCTCCTCCTCCCTCCTCCTCCATCCTCCTCCCTCTTCCTCCCTCCTCCCTCTTCCTCCTCCTTCCTCCTCCTCCTCCTTCTCCCTCCTTCTCCTTCTTCCTCCTCTCTCCTCTTCCTCCTTCCTCCTCCTCCCTCTTCCACCCCCTCCCTACTCCTCCTTCTCCTCGTTCCCCCCTCTTCCCCCCCCTCTATTCCTCCCTCCTCCTCCCTCCTCCTCCTCTCTCCCGCCTATCTTTTCCTCCCTCCTCCTCTTCCTCCTCCTCCATCCTCCACCCTCTTCCTCCTCCTTCTTCCTACTCCTCCTTTTTCTTCTTCTGCTGCTGCTGCTGCCGCTGTTCCATTTACACAAGGTAATTGTTGGGGGAATATGTAAAGATCTTTCAAGTGCTCTTTCTAATGCTTTTTGTAAGTTGGTCTTCGTTTATCTAAGGTTGTTCTAACCGCAACCAATAAATGATCAGACAGTCAGACAGACAGACAGACAGACAGATAGTCGGGAACGGGAACTTATATGAATTAAATTAGATGCTCCCCATTAGGGGCTGGGCGAAACCGGGCCGGGTCAGACAGACAGACAGACAGATAGACAGACAGACAGATAGATAGTCGGGAACGGAAACGGGAGCTTATATGACTACTTTTATGAATTAAATGAGATGCTCCACACCAGGAGCCAGGCGATGCCGGGCAGGTTCAGACAGACAGACAGACAGACAGACAGACAGACAGACAGACAGACAGATAGACAGACAGATAGACAGACAGACAGACAGGAACGGGAATGGGAGCTTATATGACTACTTATATGAATTAAATGAGATGCTCCCCACCAGGGTATGGGCGAAGCCGGGCCGGGTCTGCTAGTCTTATATATAAAAGGCAATGTGTGTGGATGTGTATGTCTGTATGTATGTCCTTTATGCGTTCGCGAACGGCCCATCCGATTGAGATGACATTATCTACACGCCTTCCTCTCATTCCAGCGCTGCCATCTTTCATATGTTTGTTTCTTCTTCCTCCTCCTCCCTCCTCCCCCTCCCTAAATACGTACGTAAATATATGATGATGATGATGATGATGATGATGATGATGATGATGATCATGATGATGATGATGATGATGATGATGATGATGATGATGATGATGAAAGAATCCCCGAACCAAAACGCTAGGAAAAGCGAAGAAAATGACGTGACTATACAGAATCGTCACACGGCAATCATCATCATCATCAAGTGCCGTGCCGGCTGGCGTAGGCGTTCATGGTTCTCCATAGATCTCAGTCTTTGGTTTTCTAGATCAACTCTGCTGCTGATATTCCTCCATGCCACGGCAATATCAATAACAATTCATCTTTTTATGTGTAAGGAAGTTATCTACAGTCATGTAGAAGGGAAGAACAATCAATGGAAGGACCGAAATCAAAGAACCTAGACGAGTATGAAATTCGGAATGGCGAACTCCCTCCTCCTCTCTTCTCCTCCTCCCTCTACCTCCTCCCTCCTCCTCCCTCTACCTCCTCCTCCTCCGCCTCCCCTCCTCCTCTCCCTCTTCCTTCTCCCTCTTTCTCGCCCCTCCTCCTCCATCCTCCTACCTCCTACTCCCTCCGCCTCCTCCCTCCTTTTCCCTCCTCCCCCTCCTCCCTCCTTTTCCCTCCTCCTCCCTCTCCCTCCTCATCCCTCCTCCTCCTGCCTCCTTCTCCCTAATCCTCCTCCCTCCTCCTCCCCCTTCTCCCTTCTTCTCCCTCTTAACTCTTCCTCCTCCTCCTACCTCCTCCCTCCTCCTCCTCCCTCTAGCTCCTCCTCCTCCCTCCACCCTCCTCCTCCCTTCTCCTCCTCTTCCGCCTCCCTTTGCTTCCTCCTCCTCCTCCCTCTACCTCCTCCTCCCTCTACCTCCTTCCTCCACCCTCCTCTTCCTCCCTCCTCCTCTTCCACCTCCCTTTCCTTCCTCCCTTCCTCATTCTCCCTCCTCCTCCCGCCTTCCTCTCCCTCCTCCCTCCTCCTCCTCCTTCTTCTCCCTCCGCCTCCTCCCTCCTCCTCTCCTCTCCTCCTCCCCCTTACCCTCCCCTCCAACCCCTCCTCCCCCTTCCCTACTCCTACTCCTTCTTCCTTCTTCTCCTCCTCTCCCCTCCTTGCCTCATACCCTCTTCCTCTTCCCCTCTCCCTCCCTCCCGCTCCCTCCTCCATCCTCCGCCTCCCTCTTCCTCCACCTTACTCCCTCCTCCTCCTCTTCCTCCCGCCTCCTCCATCTCTCCTCCTTCCTCCTCCTCCTTGCCTTCTCACTCCCTCCTCCTCCCTATTCCTCCTCCTCCTACCTCCGCCTCCTCTCTCCTCCTCCCTCCCCTCCTTGTCCTCCCTCCTCCTCCTCTCCTACCTCCTCCCTAGACCTCTCCACTCTCCTCCTCCTACACTCTTCCTCTTCCGCCTCCCCCCTCCTCCCTCTCCCTCCTCCTCCTACCTCCATCCTCCTCCTAATCCCTCCTCTTCCTTCCTCCCTCTTCCTCCTTCCTCTTTCCTCCTCCTCATTCTCCCTCCTCCTCCCTCATCCCCCTCCCTTCTCCCTCTCCTCCTCCATCCTCCTCATCCTTCCTCCTCCCTTCTCCTCCTCCCTCCTCCTCCTCTCTCCTCCTCCGTTTCCCTCCCTCTACCTCCTCCCACCTCCTCCCTCCTCCTCCTTCCTCCACATCCCTCTTCCACCTCCTCCCTCCACACCATTCCTCCTCCTCCTTCCCCTCCTCCTCCTCCTTCTCCCTCCTCCGTCGACCTCTTCCTCCCTCCTCCTTCTCCCTCCACCTCCTCCCTCCTCCTCCTCTCTCCTCCCTACTCCTTCTCCTCCGCTCGCCCTCCTCCTCCTCCCGCGTTCTCCTCCTCCCTCCTCCATCCTTCTCCCTCCTCCTCCCTCTTCCTCCTCCCCTCCGCCCTCTTCCTCCTCCTTCCTCCTCCTCCTCCTTCACCCTCCTCTTCCTCCTCCCTCCTCATCCCTCTTCCTCCTCCTCCCCCTCCTCCTCCTTCTCCTCTTTCCCCCCTCCTCTTAATCCCTCCTCCTCCCTCCTCCCTCCTATTCCTCCCTACTCCTCCTCCTCCTCCTCTCTCCGCCTATCTCTTCCTCCCTCCTCCTCCTTCCTCCTCCACTCTCTTCCTCCTCCCTCCTCCTCCTACCTCCCCCTCCTTCTTCATCCTCCTCCCTGTCCTCCTCATACCTCCGCCTCCCTACTCCTCCTCTCACCTCCTCCTCCTCCCTCTACCTCCTCCCTCCTCCCTCCTCCTCCCTTCACATTCCTCCTCCTCCCCTTTCCTCCTCTCCTCCCTCCTCTCATTCCTCCTCCTCCCTCCACCTCCTCTCTCCTCCTCCTCTCTCCTCCTCCCTCCTCCTCCCTCTACCTCCTCCCTCCTCCTCCCTTCACATTCCTCCTCCTCCCTCTTCCTCCTCCTCCTCCTCCCATTTCTTCTCTTCCCTCCTCCTCCCCCTCCTTCTCCTCCTTCTCCCTCCTCCATCTCCCTCTTCCTCCTCCCTCTTCCTCCCTCTTCCTTCTCCCTCCGCCTCCTCCCTCTCCTACTCCGTCCTCCTCCTCCCTCTCCTCCTTCACCCCCTCCTCCTCCTTCCTCCTCCTGCGTTCTCCTCTTCCCTCCTTCACCCTCCTCGTCCCTCTTCCTCCTCCACCCTACTCCTCCCTCCTCCTCCTAATCCCTCCTCCTCCCTCCTATTCCTCCCTACTCCTCCTGTCTCCTCCTCCTCCCTCCTCCTCCCTCCTCTTCCTCCTCCACCTCCCTCTTCCTCCTCCCTCCTCCATTTACCCAAGACAGACAGACAGACAGATAGTCGAACACGGGATCTTACATGACTATTTATATGATTTAAATGAGATGCTCTCCACCATGGGCTGGGCCGGGTCAGACAGACAGACAGATAGATAGAAAGACAGACAGACAGACAGACAGACAGACAGACCTCCTCCTCCTCCCTCTTCCTCCTCCTCCTTCTTCCTCCTCCTTCCTCCTCCATCCGTCTCCTCCCTCCTACTCCCTCTTCCTCCTCCTCCTACCTCCTCCCTCCTCCTCCTCTCTCCTCCTCCATCCTCCCTTTTCCTCCCTCCTCCTCTCCCTCTACCTCCTCCCTCCTCCTCTCCCACTCTCCTCCTCCCTCTTCTCTTTCCCCTCCCCTCTCGCTCCTCCTCCTATCTCCATCCTTCTCTATCCCTCCTATCCTCTCCCTCTTCCTCCTCCCTCTTCCTCTTTCCTCCTCCTCATTCTCCCTCCTCCTCCCTCCTCCTCCTCCCTCCTCCCCTCCCTTCTCCCTCTCCTCCTCCCTCCTCCTCATCCTTCCTCCTCCCTTCTCCTCCTCCCTCCTCCTCCTCGCTCCTCCTCCCTTTTCCTCCTCCTCCTCCTCCTCCTCCTCCTCACACTCTCTTCCTCCCTTTCCCTCCTCATCATCCTCCTCCTCCTCTCCCTCTCCTCTCCCTCCTCCTTCAACTCTCTCCTCCTCCCCTTCTCCCTCCACCTCCTCCCTCTTCCTCTCTCCTCCTCCTCCTTCTCCTCCCCTCACTCCTCCTCCTCCTTCCCCTCCTCCTCTTCCTCCTCCCCTCCTCCTCTTCCTCCTCCTTCCTCCTCCTCCTTCCTCCTCCTCCCCTCCTCCTCCTCCTCCTTCCTTCTCCCTCCTCCTCCCTCCTCATCCCTCTTCCTCCTCCTCCTCCTCCTCCTCGTCCTCCTCTTTCCCCCTCCCTCATCTATCCCCCCTCTCCCTCCTCCTCCTATTCTCCTCTCCCTACTCCCCCTCCTCCTTCCTCCTCCTCTCTCTGCCTATCTCTTCCTCCCTCCTCCTCCTCCTCCTCCACTCTCTTCCTCCCTCCTCCGCCTCCTTCCTCCCCTCCTCCTCCATCTCCTCCTCATCCCTCCTCCTCCTTCTCCTCCCTCCCTTCTCCTCCTCTCACCTCCTCCTTCGTCTACCTTCTCCTCCTCCTCCTCCCTTCACATTCCTCCTCCTCCTCTGTCCTCCTCGCTCCTCTTCCTCCTCCTCCCTCCTCAATACCTCCCTCCTCCCCCTCCTCCTCATCCCTCCTGACTCCTCCCTCCTCCTCCTCTCGTCCTCCTCCTCTCGTCCTCGTCCCTCCTCCTCCCTCTAACCAGTCCTCCTCCTCCTCTCTCCTCCTCCCTCCTTCTCCTCCCTCATAAAGCCCTCTCCTCCTTCTCCCTCCTCCCTCTTCCCTCCTCCCCCTCCTCCCTCTTGCCTCCTCCTTCCTCCTCCTCCTTCCTCCTCCTCCTCCTCCCTCCTCCTCCTCCTTCCTTCTTCCTCTCCTCTCCCTCCTCATCCCGCTTCCTCCCTCCTCCTTCCTCCTCGTTCTCCTCTTCCCCCTCCTCATCTTAATCCCTCCTCCTCCCTCTCGCCCTCCTATTTCTCCGCTACTCCGACCTCCTCCTTCCTCCGTCCCTCTCTCTGCCTAGCTCTTCCTCCCTCCTCCTCCTCCCTCCTCCACTCTCTTCCTCCTCCCTCCTCCTCCTTCCTCCCCCTCCTCCTCCATCTCCTCCTCATCCCTCCTCCTCCCTTCTCCTCCTCCCTTCTCCTCCTCTCACCTCCTCCTTCGTCTACCTTCTCCCTCCTCCCTCCTCCCTTCACATTCCTCCTCCTCCCTCTTCCTCCTCCTCCCTCTTCCTCCTCCTCCCTCCTCATCCTCCCTCCTCCCCCTCCTCCTCATCCCTCCTCCTCCCTCCTCCTCCTCTCTCCTCCTCCTCCTCCTCCTCGTCCCTCCTCCTCCCTCTACCTCCTCCCTCCTCCTCCCTTCACATTCCTCCTCCTCCTCCTCCTTCTTCTTCTTCTCTTCCCTCCCTCCTCCCCCTCATTCTCCTCCTTCTCCCTCTTCCTCCTCCCTCTTCCTCCCTCTTCCTTCTCCCTCCGCCTTCTCCCTCCTCCTACTCTCTCATCCTTCTCCCTCCTCCTCCCTCTCCTCCTCCTCCCCCTCCTCCTCCCTCCTCCTCCTGCGTTCTCCTCCTCCCTCCTTCTCCCTCCTCCTCCCTCTTCCTCCTCCACCCTACTCCTCCCTCTTCCTCCTAATCCCTCCTCCTCCCTCCTATTCCTCCCTACTCCTCCTGTCTCCTCCTCCTCCCTCCTCCTCCCTCCTCTTCCCTCCTCCACCTCCCTCTTTTTCCTCCCTCCTCCATTTACCCAAGACAGACAGACAGACAGATAGTCGGGAACGGGATCTTACATGACTACTTATATGATTTAAATGAGATGCTCTCCACCATGGGCTGGGCCGGGTCAGACAGACAGACAGATAGGTAGAAAGACAGACAGACAGTCGGGAACGGGAACTTATATGACTACTTATATGAATTAAATGAGATGCTCCCCACCAGGAGTTGGGCGATGCCGGGCCGGGTCAAACAGACAGACAGATAGATAGTCGGGAACGGGAACTTATATGAATTAAATGAGATGCTCCCCATCAGGGTCTGGGCGAAGCAGGGCCGGGTCAGACAGACAGACAGACAGACAGATAGAAAATCGGGAACGGGAACGGGAGCTTATATGACTACTTATATGAATTAAATAAATTAAATGAGATGCTCCCCACCAGGGTATGGGCGAAGCCGGGCCGGGTCAGCTAGTCTTATATATAAAAGGCAATGTGTGTGGATGTGTATGTCTGCATGTATGTCCTTTATGCGTTCGCGAACGGCCCATCTGATTGAGATGAAATTTTCTACACGCCTTCCTCTCATTCCAGCGCTGCCAACTGTCATATTTTTGTTTCTTCTTCCTCCTCCTCCCTCCTCCCCCTCCCTAAATACGTACGTATTTGATGATGATGATGAAAGAATCCCCGAACCAAAACGCTAGGAAAAGCGAAGAAAATGACGTGACTACACAGAATCGTCACACGGCAATCATCATCATCATCAAGTGCCGTGCCGGCTGGCGTAGGCGTTCATGGTTCTCCATAGATCTCAGTCTTTGGTTTTCTGGATCAACTCTGCTGCTGATATTCCTCCATGCCACGGCAATATCAATAACAATTCATCTTTTATGTGTAAGGAAGTTATCTACAGTCATGTAGAAGGGAAGAACAATCAATGGAAGGACCGAAATCAAAGAACCTAAACGAGTATGAATTCGGAATGGCGAACTCCCTCCTCCTCTCTTCTCCTCCTCCCTCTACCTCCTCCCGCCTCCTCCCTCTACCTCCTCCATCCTCCGCCTCCTCTTCCTCCTCCCTCTACCTCCTCCCCCTCCTCCGCTCTACCTCCCTCCCCCTCCTCCCTCTCCCTCTTCCTTCTCCCTCTTTCTCGCCCTCCTCCTCCATCCTTCCTCCTACTCCTCCCTCCTCTTCCCTCCTCCCCCCTCCTCCCTCCTCTTCCCTCCTCCTCCCTCTCCCTCCTCATCCCTCCTCCTCCTGCCTCCTTCTCCCTCATCCTCCGCCCTCCTCCTCCACCTTCTCCCTTCTTCTCCGTCTTCCCTCTTCCTCCTCATTCCTACCTCCCCCTCCTCCTCCTCCCTCCTCCTCCTCCCTCTCCTCCTCCTCCTCCTCCCTCCACCCTCCTCCTCTCCTCCTCCCTCCTCCTCCTCTTCCTCCTCCCTTTCCTTCCTCCTCCCTCTACCTCCTCCTCTCTCTACCTCCTTCCTCCTCCCCTCCCTCCCTCCTCCTCTTCCCCTCCCTTTCCTTCCTCCCCTCCTCTCTCCTCCTCCTCCCTCCTTCCTCTCCCTCCTCCCCCTCCTCCTCCTTCCTCTCTTCTCCCTCCCTCCTCCCTCCTCCTCTCCCCTCCTCTCTTCCCCTCCCTCCCTCCTCCTCCTCCTCCTTCTCCCTCATCCTCCGCCTCCTCCTCCTCCTCTCTCTCCCTTCTTCTCCCTCTCCTCTCCTCCTCATCTACCTCCTCCCTCTCCTCCTCCCTCCTCCTCCTCCCTATCCTCCTCCTCTCTCCCTCCTCCCTCCTCCTCCTCCTCCCTTCTCCTCCTCTTCCGCCTCCCTTCCTCCTCCCCCTCCCTCTACCTCCTCCTCCCTCTACCTCCTTCCTCCACCCTCCTCCTCCTCCCTCCTCCTCTTCCACCTCCCTTTCCTTCCTCCCCGTCCTCATTCTCCCTCCTCCTCCCTCCTTCCTCTCCCTCCTCCCTCCTCCCCTTCCTTCTTCTCCCTCTGCCTCCTCCCTCCTCCTCTCCCCTCCTCCTTCCCCTCTTCCCTCCTCCTCCTTCTCCTCCTCCCTCCTTCTTCCTTCTTCTCCTCCTCTCCCCTCCTCCTCCTACACTCTTCCTCTTCCCCTCCCCCTCCTCCCTCTACCTTCCTCCTCCCTCCCTATTCCTCCTCCTCCCTCTTTCTCCCCCTCCTCCCTCTCCCTCCTCTTCCTCCCTCTTCCTCCTCCTCCTTCTTCCTCCTCCTTCCTCCTCCTTCTTCCTCCTCCTTCCTCCTCCCTTCCTTCTCCTCCCTCCTCCTCCTTCTTCCTCCTCCTCCTACCTCCTCCCTCCTCCTCCTCTCTCCTCCTCCCTCCTCCCATTCCATCCCTCCTCCTCCTCCTCCATCTACCTCCTCCCTCCTCCTCTCCACTCCTCCTCCTACCCTCTTCCTCTTCCCCTCCCCCTCCTCCCTCTCCCTCCTACTCCTACCTCCATCCTCTTCCTAATCCCTCCTCTTCCTTCCTCCCTCTTCCTTCTCCCTCTTCCTCTTCCTTTCTCCTCATTCTCCCTCCTCCTCCCTCCTCCTCATCTTCCTCCTCCCTTCTCCTCCTCCCTCCTCCTCCTCCTCTCCTCCTCCCTTTTCCTCCCTCTACCTCCTCCCTCCTCCTCCTTCCTCCTCCTTCCTCCACATCCCTCTTCCTTCTCCTCCCTCCTCATCATTCGTCCTCCTCCTCCTCCCCCTCCTCCCTCCTCCTTCTCCCTCCTCCTACCTCTTCCTCCCTCCTCCTTCTCCCTCCACCTCCTCACTCCTCCTCCTCCTCCACTCTCCTCCTACTACCTCCTCCTCACTCTCCCTCCTCCTCCTCCCCCTCCTCCTACTACGTTCTCCTCCTCCCTCCTCCTCCTCCTCCCTCCTCCTCTTTCTCCCTCCTCCTCCCTCTTCCTCCTCCCCCTCCTCCCTCTTCCTCCTCCTTCCTCCTCCTCCTCCTTCACACTCCTCATCCCTTCTCCTCCTCCTTTCACCTCCCTCCTCCTCCCTCCTCATCCCTCTTCCTCCTCCTCCCTCCTCCTCCTTCTCCTCTTTCCCCCCTCCTCCTCTTAATCCCTCCTCCTCCCTCCTCCCTCCTATTCCTCCCTACTCCTCCTCCTCACTCCTCCTCCTCTCTCCGCCTATCTCTTCCTCCCTCCTCCTCCTCCCTCCTCCACTCTCTTCCTCCTCCCTCCTCCTCCCTCCTCCTACCTCCTCGCCCTCCTCCTTCCTCCTAATCACTCCTCTTCCTTCCTTCTTCACCCTCCTCCTCCCTTCTCCTCCTCCTCCTCCCCCTCCTCCTCCTCCTCCTTCCTCCCTCCTTCCCCTCCTCCTTCCTCCTTCTCCCTCTCCTCCTCATCCCTCCTCTCTTCTCCTCCTCCCTCCTCCTCCTCTCTCCTCCTCCTCCCTCTACCTCCTCCCTCCTTCACATTCCTATTCCTCCCTCTTCCTCCTCCTCCCTCCTCATCCTCCCTCCTCCCCCTCCTCCTCATCCTCCTCCTCCTCTCTCCTCCTCCTCCTCCCTCTACCTCCTCCCTCCTCCTCCCTTCACATTCCTCCTCCTCCCTCTTCCTCCTCCTCCTCCTCCCTCTTCCTCCTCCTCCTCCTCCCCCTCCTCCTCCTTCTTCTTCTCTTCCCTCCTCCCCCTCCTTCGCCTCCTTCTCCCTCCTCCTTCTCCTTCTTCCTCCTCCCTCTTCCTCCCTCCACCTCCTCCCTCCTTCTACTCTCTCCTCCTCCCTCTCCTCCTCCTCCCCCTCCTCCTCCTCCCCACTCCTCCTCCCTCCTCTTCTCCCTCCTCCTCCCTCTTCCTCCTCCACCGTACTCCTCCCTCCTCCTCTTAATCCCTCCTCCTCCCTCCTATTCCTCCCTACTCCTCCTGTCTCCTCCTCCTCCCTCCTCCTCCCTCCTCTTCCCTCCTCCACCTCCCTCTTCCTCCTCCCTCCTCCATTTACCCAAGACAGACAGACAGATAGTCGGGAACGGGATCTTACATGACTACTTATATGATTTAAATGAGATGCTCTCCACCATGGGCTGGCCGGGTCAGACAGACAGACAGATAGATAGATAGACAGACAGACAGACAGACAGTCGGGAACGGGAACTTATATGACTACTTATATGAATTAAATGAGATGCTCCTCACCAGGAGTTGGGCCGTGCCGGGCCGGGTCAAACAGACAGACAGATAGATAGTCGGGAACGGGAACTTATATGAATTAAATGAGATGCTCCCCATCAGGGTCTGGGCGAAGCAGGGCCGGGTCAGACAGACAGACAGACAGACAGACAGACAGATAGACAGACAGACAGATAGATAGTCGGGAACGGGAACGGGAGCTTATGTGACTACTTATATGAATTAAATGAGATGCTCCCCACCAGGATCTGGGCGAAGCCGGGCCGGGTCAGCTAGTATTTCATAAAGTGAACTATTGTAGCCATACTGAATGCCGCAATGACACTGAAAGAACACAAATGGACGGCTTGGTTCGTGGTAGAAGCCAAGAAGTACGAACACGACAGCGTGCTCAAGGCATTAAAGATTCCTTAGCCATGGTAATGCACGAAGAACTAGAAAAGGATCGAGAGTCAATCAGGCGGATAATGATGAGAACGACGTTCTGTCCCAAGAACGCGCTGCATTAACGAGATGAGGTTAGCACGCGAAAACCACGTATGTGCTTCAGTCGCCTCTCATAGATCAACCAAAGTTGGCGGCAAATCCTTTACAGGACACAGCAGTCAACACCAGCAATGTTTGGATGTTTGTGATTCCTGGGCATGTTTACGTTATGTGCCATTGCTTTCTGAACACCCGGCACTCGTACCATTGTATGGAAGCCAAAGCAAAGCGGTCTGCGGCCAAATCACCCGCAGTTGTGTTGCGAACGCGGTATGCGAGATTGCGAATTATATTCGTAACCCCTTCATCACAGATCAAATAAGGAGATTCTTAACACAGCACACAAACTCCACAGTAGCAACGGTGATTTATATTAATAGAATTTTTTTTATTTTTTGCGCTCGCTCGCTTTGAACTCAAGCGTAGTCCATACACACTATTTATAGTAGTGATGAACTGAATTTTGCATGTGGATTATCTTTCCCTATCAACACTGTCCTTCGCCATCAAGAACTATTTCTCGGGTCCCAGATGAATTCGCCTTATCAAGTCTATTGCGTTCAACCTCAAACCCATGTTGATTTACTAAGCAATATTAGGTCCAGTAGTTTGCCATTTGCTTCTGATCGAGAAATCAACGTTAAAGTCCAACTAGCTGGTATAGGCAATGACCCCGCTACACAGCCTATGGCGCACCGGAAGTTTAATCGCCGGTGCATTAAACCCGTGGCTACGCTGACCTCTTTGATATGATGTTTTTTAAAGGTTGCATATCCTTTACAGGACGTTGCAGTCAACACCAGCATTTTACTGCTGTGGTTGATGTCTTATCAAGGTTTTCAGTAGTTTGCCATTGCCTTCTGAACGACTGGCTCCCATACCAACATATTAAAACCAGCGCGACATGGTCTGCTGATGTGGTTACATGACTAATTCACCACAGCACCGGCCTCTTCCCTCTAATATTTATGATATCCAACTGGCGGCTGAAATTTTCTTGCATTCATTGTGTTTTCATTGTTGCCTGACAACTTGGCGGTAGATTGTTGACGTTTTCGGCAATCAATAAACGTTTCCATCATTGCAGAAGGGATATTGTTTAGGTAGGCCTACAGGCTTGAGCGATCAAACAAGATTAACAACAACTGCAGGGCCGCGGGGGCGCTCATCTCGCTGGCTGTTTATTCACAACTGACAACTACTCCATATTCATGAGTGCGACCTGTTGGTTTATTACGAAGACGGATGTTTGTAAGGCTTTCTTTCACCTCTTGAGGATAGTGAAAGTACACTTTTCTGCATATTGGTTGTTTCTTTGGGTAAGTTTATATAATCTTTGTGTCATTAGAAGGAGTCGATTGTTTAGATGAAGGGGTAGGGGGAGTAGGAGGAAGCAGAAGAGGAAGTAGAAAAAGAGGAGGAGGCAGAAGGAGACGAGGAGGAGGCAGAAGAAGAAAATGAAGAAGCGCATGAGGAAGAAGCAGAGGAGAAGACGAAGAGGAGGAGGAGAAAATAAAAGAGGAGATTGGGAGGAGGAGAAGAAGTAGAAGATAAAGAAGAAGACGAAGAAGACAAAGAAAAAGAGGAGAAAAGGAGAAGAGGAGGAGTAGAAGAAGAAGGGTAGGAGAAGAAGAAGATGAGGAGGAGAAGAAGACAAGGGGAAGAAGAAGAGGGGGAGGTGAAGAAGACGAGGAGGAGACGAATAAGAAGAAGAAATAGTGAAGGAGGTTGGGGAGATTGACGAAAAAGAACCACAGACTGAAGTGGATCATCATCATCATCATCATTTTCATTATCATCATTATTGTTATTTGTTGTAGTTGTAAAAGTGTGCTTGCCTGTCTGGACACTGGTTAGACTTCAGTCCCGAGTCCATCCATCCATCATGTGCCATGCCGGTAAGCGTGGGCGGTCATGTTCTGCCATCTCACTCGATCACCAGAGTCGTGGATCAGCTCCGTGTTTCTGTCTCGACCATGCCACAAGGCCAAGCCATCCAGGTACTTGCTTCTAGGTCTTCCCCTTGGTCTGTTCCCCTCGATCTTATCAGTTGTCACCAAGTTCTCCAGATCATTTCTTTTCATAACATGCCCAAAAAATTGTGACTGTCTACGTCTAATGTCTCTAATCAGTTTACGATCTTCATTTGTTTCTTGAAGAACTTGTTCATTGGTCTTTCTGGCTGTGCATGGTATTCTTTGCATTTTCCCCAGAAACCACATTTCTACAGCCATCAGATGTTTTTTCAGCATGACATTGTGGCAGTCCGTACTGTATGCCGGTACTTCGACACGATTGATGGCCTCTAGATCACACACCTGACGTATAGATATTTCTGCCTGTGTAATCCAAGACCTGCCTCGTCTTAGTCTATGAGACTTAACTTTATACATGGCTTCATGCAGGTATTGATCCCTATCTGCAGCAACTTTCAGGAACCATTTGGCTTGAAGGACCCCATGCCTATCAGTCATTGTAGATATACCAGGATATGCCCCATTGTCGTAAGTCTTTCTTACTTACTTTAGTGTTGTCCTTGGAGTGAGGGAATCAACACCACATTTTTATTACCCCAATATTATTATCCTAGAGAAACCACCAGACTCCGTCCACAAAACTCCGTCGGTCTGCAAACACCTCTTTCTTACTCTCACTCACCCTTAGATCATGCCCCCTCTCACTCCTTCCCCAACATAACATACTCCACAACTCTAGCCTTAACAAATAAATACAAAATTATTTATTAAAACCAAGAGTATAGGTGTGAGAAGTGTGTGTGTGTAATGTGTAGAATGTGTGTCGAATATTATAGTGGGTGCAGACTTAAACCAAGTAGCTGAAGAGCCCAGCCCGATCATCCCAGAAAGGATCACACCACATCTTCATTCAGTCCACGATGACCTCACCAAGGCATGAATCCATCCTGCTAGATGTCGACTTCCACCGGTGGCTGTTTGATCACTCAAAAGAACTAGTCACAGTCTGACCCTGAATCCTGCCTGGATCACACCGTTAGTATATCTCTCTATTGTTCTTATACTTATAACATCCTTGTCTAGTGAGGACACGAAAATACTGTTCTTTGAAATAAATGTACTTCCTGTCTCAAGTGTCTACTGTTCACACGACCATTGTTATAATAACTTCCTAATAAGTTCATACTGTTCTATTCCTATGTCATGTGGAAAAAACCGTACCTATTAGTCTTTTCAACTGTCGTGTGACAACATAATACCCACTGGACTTTCCCATGTGGTGTAAAAAAAATCACTTTCCAATGTTCTGTTCCCAAGTGATGTTTGAAACATTAATCTGACGATTGGTCCTTCTCCAAAATGATGCGGAGAAAACAATCTCTAGTAGTCTGTTAACGTGTGACGTTTAATAAACATTCTTACGATTGTTCTTTCAAACCCTTTTCATCATGGGCTAAGTGCAAACTTTGCTGACTAACTGCCCGCACTAAGGTCTCCATTCTCATTGACTTGGGTGACCTAAGGGAACCTGTAAAAGAGATAATAATACACTTGGTGAGAGCATCTGTCCCTAACCTCCATTGGATGGGGGTAGGTTGACATCCTCACTCAGATACATGACAGTGAACCAACGCTGTCATGGGCATAGGAGTTCTTCACTCCGGTCTGCGGTGGGTTAAGATCCAGGACAGAGCAAAATGCAAAGTGTAGACCCCCAGCAGACCTCACTGGAAGATCCCATCATTGCACACTCTCCCCATCCCCAATCTCCCCAAATATCATCCCATTTCACTATTCCCCATCAGCGGAGCCACCTGCCTTCTTACACTAGTTAATCTTAACAATGTGACTGCCTATTGTCGCTGATATTCCTTGACTACCTAACCACAATGCAACAACACTATGTTATAGTTCTAAACTATCAAACACTAGATTATTCCTATATTATTTACATCTAAATGCGATTTAGGAAATACCTTATGAACACTCAGCTCTATTATGAATCGACTCTATACGTTGCCATGAAAGACACCTGTTCCTCAACTTGAATTGATACAGAACACGCTAGAATCTTTTCGATATTAAAACAGAGCCAGCTAACACGTCTGCCCACGTCAACTGTTTGAGCTACACTAGCCAAAAACAAATCATGTTTTTGTCACCAAGAGCCTTGAATTGTTCACGTGACGTTCCCTTTGATGTCAATACATCAGATGGTTTCAGGGCAGATAATCCATTTCAGAATAAGATCTTATCTCCCTTGTTTAATCTCAATGCAGGAGTTATCTTCTCCTGTCCTGACAGCTACAACAAGCCAGCGTGTTACAACCACGTGCCTACAATTCCCCGACATATCTTCTGTCTCTCCAAGACTTCTCAAGGTCAGCGGTATCTTTGATCTAACTGGTAAACAACTGCAGCTGCAAATCATACCGTCCTTGTTATTTTTGACATCGGATGGTAACTTGAATCCAACTTGTTTTTCTCTGTCCGTGTCAAAGCAGTTGTGGCCTTGAAAACAGGCCGGTTAATCAGAATCCTGTATATTGTCATCAACTGGTTAATCACGGTGTTTTTTCCGTGACACCCATGCATATAATTGTTGTGTCCTTCGTGCACCCGAGGATCACTTGCATGGCCGCATTTTTTATGCGCTCCAACCTTTCAAGCTGGATCTTTATACTGTCAGGAGCTCCAAACCATACTCAATGACATAAATTATTAACTGCTGAAAGAGTCTGTAATGCATCCTCTGCTCTACCTTGGTTGCTGCCATCGCCCTCAGTGTATTAAGTCCTCTACCAGTCATCACCACCAAAGCCTCCACAAACCTTTACAAGACACACACCTGTCGAATGTGATACCCAAGTACAACAATTTACTATCTCTACTAAGAGGACATCCATTCAATATAATACATGGGACACCTCCTTTCACAATCCTGTTATCCAAGTAGTACCACACAACCGATGACTTGTCTGGGTTTATAACTGCCCCTGCATCCCTGCACTCTGTCACCCTGTGTACTATCATCTGTGATGAATAACTTCCACCTATGTACCGAGACACTCAGTAGGAAAGGCGAACAGATCGGTTGGTGAACATGGCAGTAATCTAAGTGGGAAGAGCAATGGATGGGCCAGACAACATTAGCGCCATAAAAGATGCTGGACGAACAGATGACTTCAAGGAAACCAGGGAGCCTGCTTCCTTGTCCAGAGGGAGAGAGATGGGCGTGAAGCGGGGAGCCGCGATACATGAACATTTTGTCAAAATAAACCGAAGTGACTTAATGCCTACCGTGAGAGTAGTTTAAAATATGCATATCTATTTTCATTATTTACTGGTTTGCTTTAGCTGGTGAGGCGGGGAACTGGGTCTGCTTAACTTGGTGGGGTATTGCTGCATGGTAAGGTAAATGTGTTCGGTTCCCTTTGGAATCGTATGTATAATGCTGAAGAACATATAGATCATCGCGGCTGGGAGAGAATGGTACTGCATAAAGTGACATTGGTCGACACTCAAAGCTCCAAGGAAAGGCCAGACGGACACATAATTCAGACTGCTACTGATATTATTAGTATTGGGACTCTTCGCTGGCTTTCGTAAGATGAGGACGGGGCACGCGTGTGAATGCTCCGAGTGTTGTGATGTCAGTTCTTGTGTAAACTTGTTTGCTTTAGTAATTGTTTTCACACTTCTGGAAATCAATCAATCAATCATCTGCCATGCCGGAAAGCGTGGGCGGTCATGACTCGCCATTTCACTCTGTCACTAGAGTCATAGATCAGCTCAGTGTTCCTGTCTCGTCCATGCCTTGTGGCCAAGCCATTCAGGTATTTTCCTCTCTGTCTTCCTCTTGGTCTGTTCCCTTCGATCTTGCCAGTATTCACTAAGTTCTCCAATCCAGTTGGCATAAAGAGCGCAATCATCAGCAAACAGCAACTCTCTGACGGTTCGCTGGTAGTTTTGGTTTTAGATTTCAGCCTTTTGAGATTGTACAACTTTCCATCCATGCGGTAGTTGATGTCTATTCCAATATTATTGTTCTCGAAGGCATTTGTCAGCATAGCTGAAAACAAGAGGCTGAACAGTGTTGGTGCTAGGACACATCCTTGCTTCATTCCATTGGTGACAGGAAAGTTCTCAGACAGTTCACCATTTTCCTGTACTCTTGCCGGCATACCATCATGAAATAGCCGCACTATTTGGACAAACTTTCGAGGACAGCCATATTTCGCCATAATCTTCCACAGTCCTTCTCTGCTGACTGTATCAAAAGCCACTGTAAGGTCTATGAAAGTGGAGAAGATTTCAGAGTTCTGTTCCTGACATTTCTCTTGCTGCGAAAATCATGTCAACAGTTCCTCGTTCTTTTCTGAAGCCACAGTGACTCTGAGGAAGAAGACCTTGATCGAGATGGGGCGTGAGGCGATTGAGAAGAATTCTTGCGAGTATCTTCCCTGCAATTGAGAGCAAAGAGATGCCTCGTTGGTTGTCATAGGATTAGCGGTTTCATTTATGTTTGTAAAGGTGGACTATTGACGTTTCCTTGAAATCTTGTGGCATGGTATCGTTCACCCATATGTTTGTAAACACTTGGTGAAGTTGCTCTATTAGGACCGGCCCACCTGCCTTGTATACCACCTATTGGGATGGAGCCAGGACCAGGCGCTTTACCGCTGGAAAGTTGCTGGATGCCTTTGTTTTCTTCCACTATGGTTGGCAGGTCATAAAGTGTATCATTAGTGGGAACTTGAGGAAGGCAGTTAATGATCATTGAAAGAAGGAAGTTGAATTTAAGATGTTGCTGAAATGCTCTGCCCAGCGTTGAAGGATTTATTTCTTATCGGTGACCAATGTTCCCCCATCTGCACTGAAGAGGGGAAATATGCCTGGTGACGTAGGACCATAGACCGTTTTCAGTAAGTCGTAGACGTTTTTCATATCATGTCTGTCAACAAAGCCTTGAATTTCATCAGCTTTGTTGCTCAGCAAGGAGTCCCGCATGTGCCGAATTGTCTGCTGCACTACTCTCCGAATGTTATTGAAGAAATCTTTCCTTTATGTTGACTTTGGGTCATTCAAATATGCCGTGAGGAGAAGATGTTTCTCGGTCAGCAATTGGTTGATGTCTTCGGAATTTTCATCAAACCAGTCTTTATGCTTTCGGACCCAGGATTTCCATAACAGTGTTGTAAATTATATCCTTTAGGGCTCTCTACTCTGTTTCCGCATCCCGTTTAGCTGTAAATTGGGCCTGAGGCGGTCTTCCAGCATATTTTAAACTGACAGCTGCATTGTTTTGCTGTTTAGGCGGGTGACATTTAGTTTTATTTTTTGTGTGGCATTTTTACCCCTTGAAGATGCCGTGGTGGTTTGATGTGTATGTTTATTTTCGAGATAATGAGACGATGGTCTGTCCAACATTCGGCACCACACATGGATTTTGTCACCCGAACTTCTTGTCTGTCACTCCTCCTGATGATAACATAGTCAATGAGGTGCCAGTGTTTCGAGCGGGGGTGCATCCACGATGTCCTATTTCTCTTAAGAAGACGGAAAATTGTGTTGGTGATAAAGAGATCGTGTTCGGCACAGGTCTGAAGGAGGAGGACTCCATTGCTGTTACAATTTACGACTCCGTACTTTCCAATGATACCACTCCAAGAGGCGGTGTCCTTGCCTACTCTGGCATTGAAGTCCCTAGGGAATATAAGTTTGTTTCCTTTTGGAGCATATGTTAATACTTTGCGCAGGTCCTCATAGAACTTGTTTTTGAGGACATCTTCATTGGTCATGGTTGGTGCGTAGACACTCGCGATGGTTGCCTACTTCTTTCCTTTTAGCAGGGGTAACTTAATGGTCATAAGCCTGTCATTTATAGACTTCGGAAATTCAGCTTGTTTGCCAACCAGGGCCGACTTAATGGCAAATCCCACACCAGATTGGCGTCTTTCCACACTTTTCCTTCCACTTCAGAAGAATGTGTAGCTGGCACCTACTTCACAGGTTTGGCCTTCTTCTGCAAGTCGTGTTCACTCAAGGCTGCAATGTCGATGTTGTACCTCTCCCAATCAGTGCTATTCGTCTCTTCTGAGTTGTATTCATTTTGTGTTAAAAAAAAAATCATGATTACGCATTGTTAAAATGTTTAATAGGTACGAACACTGGCTCAGTAATAATGGGCTCAGAATCGGGCATTTAAATATCTGCCATCTATTAGGGAAGCTGTCTGAACTATCACTTATAGTTAATCAAAATTGTCACATGTTCGGCGTTAGCGAAAGTCGAATAGCAACATCTCAGATGATGACATCGCTATCAGAGGCTTTAAAACCGTTAGAAGAGATCCCTATCAGAAACAAGAGACGGGTATTGCAGTTTATATTTCTAACTCGCTTAACGCCCACCGTAGGCTAGATTTTTGAAACCTGTGAGATTGAGTGCGTATGGCTTGAGGTTAAGCTTCAAAATCGCATACTCCTAGTAGTTGGCTATCTTTATCGAAACCCCAGTGCAGAAAATATCTGGTATGAAAAATTCATCACTATGATGGATGTAGTCTTTAGTAATGCTAGAGAAATAATACTGCTAGGCGACTTCAACATAGACACTAACAAATCAAACAAAACATGGGAAAACATAATAGAGTCATATAACTTCCAACAGTTAGTCAAACAAGCCACTAGAATAACAAAATCATCTGCAACACTTATAGATCAATATCTATACTACGTGTCCTGACAACATCACAGAATGTACTGTACCTTTTAATGCAATGAGCGATCATTACCCAGTATGTTGCACGTGGTCGAAAAGAGGTACCAAAACTCCGAAACACAAACATATAAGTATAAAATATAGAAATTACAAAACACGTCAATCAAGATACCTTTTTACAAGATTTGCTCAATTCATCTCTGGACTATGTTTACCAGCTTCCTGACCAAGATGATGCTCTGGACCACTGGCTGAAGACTTTTCTAAGTGTATTTGATAAGCATGTTCCATTTAAGGAAGTTTGTGTTAAACATCACAGTAAACCCCCGTGGATCACACAGGAGGAAATTGAACTTATGAGAGACCGGGACAGGGCACATAAAAATAGAGATCTAACTATGTACCGTTGTCTGATAAACAAAGTTCAATATGTTATTCGAAAGGAAAAGAAAAACTATATTAAAAACTTAATAATAGATAAAACCAACACTAAAGATATATGGAAAGCAATTGATACCTTGACAAGCAAACACAAATCATCACAATCTGTCACGGAAAAGACTGCAGGTTAATGATTCATTGATAACTTACAGATCAGAATACCCAGGTAGGAGAAGGGTTAACCAAGGAGTGACCAAGCGCATGTGTATGTGGGTCAAGACAGGAATAGCCGACTAACCGGACAGGTAACTGTCGAGTGGAAAATTTGGGTAACGACAAAGAGAGACAGCATCATGGATCAGTCTATTGCGTTCTGGAGGTAGGGATATACGGAAAAGCCCAGATCTGGAATTTTCCACTGACCAGGGATAATGAAGTCTGAATTTGCTTTGTCCAGCAATGTCAAGGACGATGGGACAAAGATGATCTAAAGAGAGTGGCCACTTCTTTGTGTCAGTTTAGTGTGTGTTCCCCAACTGGACGGAAAGATAGAATTATGTGTCCTGTAATGAAAAGAAATATCCTCCCTTATAATGGGATAAAGTGCTTGGCTGAGGATTAATTTCGATTCGTGGATCTACATTAATTCTATATAGGAACATAGATGTGTATAAGGTATATTAAAATATCGTTTTAGAATAGGAATATAGATGAGCGTGTATTACCTTTATCATTACATATTATTAGTGGGTGTTTTAGACTGAGGTGAATTCTTATGTCTTATGCGGATGGTGACTTCGAAAGCCTTGTCATTATGGCTGGAGAAGGACACTTGCATAAGTTAGGAGTAAGGGGCGGACGCTTACCACTCGACTTGTTATATTCATCCACAGGTTCCCAGTTTCTAGGGACATTAGAGAAGAAAGAAAAACCTACTCTACGTGAACCAATAAAGTACATACTTAGATCCAGAAAGAACCTAAATAGTTCGTTCAGATGAACAAATACTAACATCAAGTAAAATACAGAAGACTGTATGCTAACACGCATATACCACGGGGCTCCTAAACAGAAAAAGATGTTAAGGTGGGGCAAGCAGAGACTTCAACCTACATACGACTTGCATACATAGGGTAGAAGGAATAGACAAAGACAATAGTGATAATCATAATAGACAATAGGAAGAACATTGACAATGTGGTGTTTTCTTTTTTTGATGATGGATACTTAATATCATGAAACCGATTTGGGCACAGTCATAAACTTACGGGACTTTTATAGCAATACGGTGAATCAATGGTGAACAGTTTGTTTTCATTTCACTAACGGATTTACCATCAGATTCAAGCCTACGGATCATCCCGGGTGAGCTCTGTCCTGTTTGATGTGATGTCCTGTAATCGTGAAGAATGACTGGCGAGAAGATACAGCTGATAGACATTCTGAGTTCATTCTGTCCACAACCATAGAATACAATAGCAACTACACAGACAATATCCATACACACACCGGACATAGTTTTCTTTATTAATAAATCTTTTATTATATGTTGAAAGGAAATGTTGTCGGAGTATGTGTTGAGAGAATAATAGAGAGAGTGACAGAAGTAGATATATGGAAGGGAAGACAGAAGAGAGGAGTGTAGACCAAAGTCAGGCAATAACCCCAACAGATAATCAGTTTTATAGATGTGCTTGTTGAGTCCAACCTTCTCTCTGGAATTTAAACAAGTGACATAAAATGGTGGGAGCAGCGGGATACGTACATACATAATACTCATATGACCTAAAAGCATAAAGAGGCATATGCATAGAGAGAGGTACTTGCATATTGGCACAGGCATAGCGGAGTACCTACATGTTGGGACATACTGATTGGAAGGAATATAAGTATATATTGATGACTTTTAATGGAAGGACGTCCATTGGATATATGGTGCCATTACATATATGGTAGAAACATTTCATTAATGCTGGTGACTTTGCAGTGAGAAAGTTCCAGACAGAGTGAATGTGGATAGGTGGTAAGACATTACATACCTAGTCACACGGTCACACGTCTACATAAGTCTTTATCCTATATCTCCTCTTGTGGATGAGAGAGTGGTTGTGAGGTACGGTGGGGTGTCGTAGGTTTATAATATTAGATAGACATAGTTAATGATATAGGTTCTAGGTGGAATATAATTGTATAGTGAGTACTTCTTTTCTGCCTTGAGGGATCTTTACTCAACTTGCTGACTTATCTGCTGTAACTATGGCAACTCCTAAAGTAACTACAGCAGAACTGAGAGCCAACGGGGAGGAAATTGGGTTAGCTGGTACCGAGCTAACTGATTACATACAAGAAAGAGAGAGAGAGATTCGTAAAGGGGAAAGAGAAGACCGGAAAGCAGAGTTGGAAGTGAGAAAAATAGAGGTGGAGACCAAACGAATGGAAATGGAACAAGAGGCCAAGAAACTAGAACAGGAGACCAAACGAATGGAAATGGAACAAGAGGCCAAGAAACTAGAACAGGAGACCAAGCGACTGGAATTGGAACAGGAGACCAAGAAACTGGAAATGGAACAGACTGCCAGGAGACAAGAAATGGAACATGAATACCGCTTGAAAGAGTTAGAACTCAAGACACAAACTAAGGGTGAAATAGATGCAGCAGAAGGAAGTTCATCTTCACCTGGGGCAACCCACATGACTGGACAGGGTTACCATGCCATGAAGTTTCCTTTAGCAGTCTACGATGAAAGTAAAGAAAAGATATTCCAGTTTTTGGATCGGTTCGAGGCTATGGCAGTCGCTATGGGACTAGATAGAACCAGATGGGCTCTTAAAGTATCCCAGTCTTTACGTGGTTCGGGCTACGAGGTCTACACACGCCTACCACCAGGACAGGAAAATCAGTATGAGGAATTGAAAGCAGCTTTGATGAAACATTATGAAGTCACAGCACAAACGTATCGGAAGAAGTTTAGATCGTCTAGACGAGAGCCGGGAGAACTATTCGCCGCCTACAGTCTGAGGCTGAAATCCTATCTACAGAAATGGATGGACTTGGCAGAATTCCAGAGGGATTATGAGAGTCTCGAAGAGATGATGGTGGTAGACCAAATGCGAAAGCAAATGTCGAAACCTCTCAGAACCTTCTTAGGAGAACAAGGGGCGGAACGGATTGATGTGGTGAATAAGCTGGCGGAACGATTCGTGGAAGTACATGGTGAAACGGAGGAACTAAGTACACAATCCAAAAGTCAGGAGAAAACAGAGAAAAAGAAACCTAAAAACTGGGAAGGAGAAAAAGGGGAACCTTATATAAAGCACACAGAGGAGAGTTCAGAGAAGGTGAAGGTAGGAAACCAGAGCACCTCGAATTCTCAAGCGAAACGACAGTGGTATGAAAAATGGTGTTCATTTTGTAGGGCGGCCTCCCACAACACAAAAGACTGCAGATCGAAACCTAAAAGTTCTTACTTCGCAGCATGCAAGGTGATTCCTACATCGGTGATCACAGACAAGGCTGAGGTCGGCGAAGGAGAAAGGAACAAAAAGGACACACGGGAAACCTAGGAAGGGAACAGAGTGCACACACTGCCAGTCGACAACACATAATATTGTGGACTGCAGATGCAAGGCCAAACACGCCAATTGCATAACCAACCTCGAGGAATCAAAAGAGGAAGGCAAGGAAACGGTCAAGGAGATGAAAGACACTCAGGACCAAGAGAGACCACCTGTGGTTGAACTTATTGAAGTCAATGGCCAGCAGGTTGCTTGTCTCTATGATACAGGTTTGGATGGGGAAGCGGTGGTGGACGCCAGCTTGGTAAGCCCAGACCAACTTACAGGGGAGACCATAGAAATACAGCCGGCAATGAGGAGTGCTGTTACCATGACGCTGCCAATCGCCAAGGTGGAGATTAAATCCAGGTACGTCACGGGCATTATTCCAGCTGCTGTATTATCTGACTCCTTATTTCCAATGATCATTGGCACGAAATATGTCTTTTTGGGGATGCCCAAACAGCAAGCCCACAAGGGAACAGTAGTCAGTGGATCTCAAGGGAAGGAAAAAGAGGCAGAGACACTATGCGACAACTCAGGAGATAGGAGAATTGCATACTGCCCAGAGGAAGGATACTACGTTGCATCCTTGCTACAGGAAGCTGCAAAGAAGTGCTGAGCCACCAGAACGGGGACAGTACTTTCTGAAGAATCAACTACTCTATCGGAGAGCTGGGAGGGGAGATAACCTGCATGAGCAGTGGGTGGTTCCAGAGACCCACCGTCCTCACATTCTTCAGAGTGGACACATCATAGGCGAGAATCGACATATGGGTGTCAGAGAGACCTTGCAGCAAATATCCGGCCATTATTGCTGGCCAGGAATGACCGGAGATGTACGCCGGTGGGTGAAGTCTTGTTCGGAGTGCCAGAGAGCACCACCCAACAAGCGAATTAAGAGGAAACTAGCTCTTAAAGTGGAAGACAAAGTGGAAGTGTGGAGTCCAGCAGAGACCAATATACTCCAAGTAGGATGGAAAGGACCTTATCCTGTGGAAAAGGTGGTGTCCAAGAACATCTACAAAATACGGATCGGGGAAGAGAAGAAAAATCTCCCTAGACATCTCATTAGGAAATATGAGGAGAGATCCGGGAGCAAAGCTTCACACTTTATGGTGATGGCAGCCATTAGGACAACGGTTACCAGTCCAGACGAAGACCAGAGATCGCCAGTACAACATAGGAGGGCCTATGGGACAGTACGTGATAGGTCAGATTTACCCAACGACAGGAGGAGGGAAATCACAAGGTCAGGGAAAGGACAAGAGTGAAAGTTTCACCGGTACCCAAGTTCAGAAGGGGTGGGTAACGTCGGGAAAAGCGAGAATTACCCAGGACTCCAACCAAAGATTGGCTGACCAGATACAACATCGCCCAAGATGGTCCTGGAAGCAAAAGCCCAGGAGGTTTGGGAAAGACGACTCGGTCCGACGAGGACGAGGCGGAACATCCCCAGAGGAAAAGCCGGGGGAAACCAAGAGGACATGGAAGCAGTGTTACAATCAGGATGGGACAATCCGTCTGTATTGTGAGCCGTCGCTGACGCAAGTCGAAAGGAGGTCGACTGAACGTACAGGAGCGAGGAGCCAACACTAGTTTCAGTCGTTAGTAGTATAGTAGGGTGTCAATTAGAGCGCCTACTGGATAATGAGATGAGCCATGTGAGGATCCAATCATATCATCAACACGTGATGTTAATAGCGACTTAGCAGAAGCTCAACGCACGGTGGATGTGAGGGACGTTGTTGCTACAACTGGACTTCACAATGGAATACATCATTGGTAAGGAGAATGTAGGAGCAGATTTTTTATCCAGACATCCAGCTCCGGAGGAAGAAGATTAGGATTGTGGATCATGGGAATCAAACCTACAGCGAGAAAGATTCGACGCGGTCTAATCTCTTAAGAGGGGGCCTATGTCACGGAAAAGACTGCAGGTTAATGATTCATTGATAACTTACAGATCAGAATACCCAGGTAGGAGAAGGGTTAACCAAGGAGTGACCAAGCGCATGTGTATGTGGGTCAAGACAGGAATAGCCGACTAACCGGACAGGTAACTGTCGAGTGGAAAATTTGGGTAACGACAAAGAGAGACAGCATCATGGATCAGTCTATTGCGTTCTGGAGGTAGGGATATACGGAAAAGCCCAGATCTGGAATTTTCCACTGACCAGGGATAATGAAGTCTGAATTTGCTTTGTCCAGCAATGTCAAGGACGATGGGACAAAGATGATCTAAAGAGAGTGGCCACTTCTTTGTGTCAGTTTAGTGTGTGTTCCCCAACTGGACGGAAAGATAGAATTATGTGTCCTGTAATGAAAAGAAATATCCTCCCTTATAATGGGATAAAGTGCTTGGCTGAGGATTAATTTCGATTCGTGGATCTACATTAATTCTATATAGGAACATAGATGTGTATAAGGTATATTAAAATATCGTTTTAGAATAGGAATATAGATGAGCGTGTATTACCTTTATCATTACATATTATTAGTGGGTGTTTTAGACTGAGGTGAATTCTTATGTCTTATGCGGATGGTGACTTCGAAAGCCTTGTCATTATGGCTGGAGAAGGACACTTGCATAAGTTAGGAGTAAGGGGCGGACGCTTACCACTCGACTTGTTATATTCATCCACAGGTTCCCAGTTTCTAGGGACATTAGAGAAGAAAGAAAAACCTACTCTACGTGAACCAATAAAGTACATACTTAGATCCAGAAAGAACCTAAATAGTTCGTTCAGATGAACAAATACTAACATCAAGTAAAATACAGAAGACTGTATGCTAACACGCATATACCACGGGGCTCCTAAACAGAAAAAGATGTTAAGGTGGGGCAAGCAGAGACTTCAACCTACATACGACTTGCATACATAGGGTAGAAGGAATAGACAAAGACAATAGTGATAATCATAATAGACAATAGGAAGAACATTGACAATGTGGTGTTTTCTTTTTTTGATGATGGATACTTAATATCATGAAACCGATTTGGGCACAGTCATAAACTTACGGGACTTTTATAGCAATACGGTGAATCAGTGGTGAACAGTTTGTTTTCATTTCACTAACGGATTTACCATCAGATTCAAGCCTACGGATCATCCCGGGTGAGCTCTGTCCTGTTTGATGTGATGTCCTGTAATCGTGAAGAATGACTGGCGAGAAGATACAGCTGATAGACATTCTGAGTTCATTCTGTCCACAACCATAGAATACAATAGCAACTACACAGACAATATCCATACACACACCGGACATAGTTTTCTTTATTAATAAATCTTTTATTATATGTTGAAAGGAAATGTTGTCGGAGTATGGGTTGAGAGAATAATAGAGAGAGTGACAGAAGTAGATATATGGAAGGGAAGACAGAAGAGAGGAGTGTAGACCAAAGTCAGGCAATAACCCCAACAGATAATCAGTTTTATAGATGTGCTTGTTGAGTCCAACCTTCTCTCTGGAATTTAAACAAGTGACACAATCGTTACCATCAAATCAGGTTACACGTGATAAATTCACTAGTTTCTTTCAGTCTGATATAAACCAACTGAAGGCTGCAATACAAGATGTGCCTCATGACATATCTTTATTATCATCATTCTGTGAGAGCAAATGCTATAGAGACATTCCCACAAACATACCGCTTGTGACAAAACGTCAGTGGCCCATATCCTCAGGCCTTCTTTGGGTTTGGGTAAACAGGGGGAAACAGCTTTCGGGAACCCTCAGTTCTCTTATTCGCTCAATCACCATGGAAGATAGTTCTCTGGGATACTTTAACAACACGATCTTTTTAATAGAACGATTAGATATATGTCTTGTCTTGGGGAAAACCCGATAGGGCGCCTTACACCAAATGCGCACCAGTGCAACTTCTGGTGCAATTCATGTCCGTTCCAACGCCTACCGTTTGGTATTTGCAGCATGTCAATTTAATTTAAAGATTAGGACAGAAGTGCAGCCTACTACTGGGGAATTGAAAGGTAATCATTGGGGTTTAATTAGTCATGCTAGACCTTGGTCTATAAGCTAACTGGTTGTCTCGACTAGTGAGACGAATTGGCGAAACGGCAGTCTTGCCATATTGGGAGTGGGTTGATCGTTGGCCAATCTAGCTAATCGTCTTGTTCTTGGCATTGCCTGGGAACGAATCTGAGCAATATAGCTTCCCAAATGATGTGACTTGTTCTTGGCAGCAGATGGACGGGGGCTATCTTTCCTCCTACGGCCTGAACTCTGCATACTGTCTTCTTTCATTGGAAGATAATCAGTATATAGCTAGGGTATGCCGGAAGGAGGGCTCCGTGGGGATGGGTTCCACCCATCTATGATCTATCTTCTTGAGCCGGAAGAGGGTATCCACTGGGCTATCTCTTTCATCTTTTAGCGGATAGGGTGGCCGGGTGAACTGAATAGTTACTGGTCGATAAGATCATCTAGTTCTACGTGTAAGGTGAGGCACTGCCGGTACATTGCGGCGACAGCTCAGACAAGAGCAGCAGCCGGAAGGAGTAGTATCTTCTTTCCTATTCTTGCTAGGGATGGGGAACTACACTGCGTACCATACAGCCCCACTACTATAATATTAGTTGGGGGGGGGGGGGGAGAAACACATATCACTACGCACACCGCACTGCAAGAGTTTTGTCGTGAGAAAGGCAGGGTTTGCAAGTGAGAGATATGCCTGGAAATGAATGTGCCCAATAATAATAAAGGCTTGGTATGAGTGTGGAGTGTGAGTCTTATATGCAAAAAGTTCCTAGGGTCAAACGACAAGACTTCGTCAAGCTGAAGGCCTAGTCTAGGAAAGACGCCACCAATCCAGGACCTCTTATCAGGTCAGGCCAATTCAATCAGGTCTCTTGATTAGTACTATTATGTATATATTTTGTTTTGACAACTGATATGCTGAGACCAGTAGGAGTCTCCATGTCGGCTGTACTTGAAGTTTATGCTGGAGGCTTTCACTATTGTTTGTCATCTCCAGGGTCCTCTTCTTTTGGACGTGATTAAATCGGACAGTATCAACAGGGCTTCTATGCTAAAGCTATATACTCCTGATGAAGCCAGGTCAAGGTATTGGCCATACCACGCATGGTGTTACTAACTCTGAGAGAGAGGCAAGGTTGGTCTTGGGCAAATGACAATTTGCGGTGATGGCGCATCTCAAGTCCTTTCAACGACATAGGCTCGAGAGCAGTTAGTTTCTTGTCTGGGCCTACGCATGATTATCCTGCATACCCATTTTGTACAGGACAGTGAAAGGCACCTATCCATTACACATTCATGAACAATTCCCATTATTTGAAATCATACCCAACCTTGTGCCAAATGAACTTAATTGACTATGAATAGAAGTCCTCACAAACCAGTGGCTTTGGTTCTACAGCGGCCTGAAGAATGATGCGGTGAGCTGTATGTGGACTGACCGGACAGTGTATTAAGCTCGGTCTGTGAAGAAAAGCTACCTGAGGCTCTGTGCCTGAACTTTATCCTTGTTGTGTCTGTTTAGAACTATCTGTTTTAACTGCCTTGATGTTTTCCTGTGCTGTTCTTTATTAATTTAATAAATCACGTTTTAGTTTACTCCAACGATCACCGTGTTATCTATGGATCAGCCAGAAAGACACGTCAGGGAATAGGTCCCGAGGTCGAAAGAGAGAGTGACAGTGAGTCCGGGGAACGGAGGAGGGTTGGCAAGCAAAGACCTATCCCAGCCAGGGCTATAGAGATTAATTTGAAACATTGTGACATAGCTATTTGGGACCCTCCACGTAGCTTGTTACAATTTCTGGGGGCACGTCGCGGGATATTTGAAATCCTGGTGGAGTTCTGGCTGATATAGTGATAGGGGACAGATATTCTTGTCTACTATCAATAGGTTCTGCCTACCGTGCCTGGCTATTGTCTATACTCTTCCTGACACAGACTGACCGACATACGACGTGTTGTGGTCGTGTAATTATATCCAGTTGTGTACTTGAGATAGAAATTTAATATACAATTACCTATTCACGTACCCTCTGAGTTTAAGATGGCATCAGCTAAATTTAATGTTGCTGAAGTACAGGCTACAGGGCGTGAGATGGGTTATGATGGGGCGGAGTTACAGAAATATGGGCAAGAAGTGGAAAGAGACTTCAGACAAGCTGTGCGCGAAGCTAAGAAAATTGAGGCTGAGGCTAGGAAGATGGAGGCAGAGCAGGCAGTCAGAGACCATGAGTTCCGTATGAGGGAGTTGGAGCTGAAAGCTCAAACTGCCAAGGAAAGCGAGGGTGCAGTTGGAGGCGCAGTTCTCCCTGACTCAACAACTTCTAGTGGCGGTCCATACCAGGCAATGAAGTTCCCATTGCTCCCGTTCGATGAACACAAAGATAAGATCGACCAGTATCTTCACAGATTTCAGTCGATGGCTTTGGCTATGGGATTGGAACGTGGGAAATGGAACTTGAAACTCTCACAGGGCCTGAGGGGGACAGCGTACGAGGTCTACTCAAGGTTGCCACCTGGTATGGAGAATGACTATGAGGCCCTGGAAAAAGCATTATTGAAAAGGTTCCAGATGACAGCCCATACATACCGACAGCAGTTCAGAAAGTCGAAGAGAGAGCCAGGGGAGATGTTCGCAGCCTACAGTGTTAGACTGAAGTCTTACCTTTTGAAGTGGATGTCATTAGCTGGATTTGCTAACGACTATGAAAGTTTAGAAGAATTAGTGGTCGTGGACCAAATGAAGAGGATGATGCCTAAGCCATTGCAAACCTTCTTGCTTGAAAATGGGGCAGAAAGGTTAGACGTAGTCAACACATTAGCGGAAAGGTATGTGCTAGCTCATGGGGATAATGGGGAACTGTCACAACCCAATCCCCGACCACCAGACACATGGTCTGGAAAGAAGAAGAACCCTAAAACAGCCCACACCAAGAAGGAGGATCCTTTCGATAAAGTTCCAATTAAGAAACCCTCTGGTAAGAGTCCACCTGGATCTCCTAAAAGAAAGTGGAGTGAAAAGTGGTGCGCCTACTGCAAATCTCCCACACACAATACGGCCGATTGCAGGCGCAAACAGAAAGACTCTCACTATGCTGCCTGTCTTGTAGAAACCGGGGAAGGGTCTAACAGGGAGGTAGAAGGGAGGGGTCTTGAGAACAAAGATTCAGAGAAACCACCAGTAGTAGAGACGATACTTGTGAACGGACAACCAGTCGAGTGTCTCTATGACACCGGTCTGCAGTTCGAGGCCGTAATTTCCTCTCACTTAGTGAGCCCAGAGCAGCTAACCGGGGAGTCTATTGAGATTCAAACGGCGACCAAGAGTGCGGTAGCGATGTCTCTTCCGATTGCGAAGGTAGACATCAAATCGAAATATGTTACCGGCACTATCCAGGCAGCCGTTCTGCTCGATCCGATCTTCCCAATGATCTTGGGTTGTCGCTACGTCTTTCTAGGGATCCCAACAGAACCCATGTACGTAGGGGCAATGCAAACCAGATCTCAATCGGGAGATGAGCAGACGCCGGCCTTGATCGTGAATCCCTTGCCTGGGGAGTTACGAGCTGCTCAAAGCCAGGATGCTACTTTGCAACCTTGCTTCAACCAGTTGCCAAAAAGTTCTGACCCACCAAGACGGGGTCAGTATTATATGAAGAATCGGTTACTGTACCGGAGAGCCGGAGTGGAGGAACGCCAGCATGGACAGCTGGTAGTTCCTAAGGCCTATCGGGAACAGCTTCTTCATATGGGACACACCATTTCATTCAGTGGACATATGGGTGTCGGGGCAACACTCCAGCGCATTTCCTGCCATTACTACTGGCCAGGGATGACTGGAGACGTGCGTCGGTACGTCAAGTCGTGCCCAGAGTGCCAGCGTGTGGCACCAAAACACTGGACGGCTCCGGTAATCTTGGGCGACATGCCCATTATGAACTCTCCTTTCGAGAGAGTTGCCATCGATCTTGTTGGTCCTCTTCCTCGGACTAGGAAGAGGAATATGTACATTCTTACGATGGTGGATTGCTGTTCCATGTGGGGTGAGGCGATACCGTTGGCCACAATCGACTCTAAGCGAGTGGCTGATGCACTGATGGAGACCTTTACTCGGTTGGGATTTCCAAACCAGATCCTAACGGACAATGGGTCTCAGTTCTGTGGTAAGCTGATGGAGGAAGTCTTTCGTATCTTCCAGACTAACCACATTCACACAAGCCCATACCACCCTCAGTCAAATGGGCAAGTAGAGAGGTTTAATGGTACCTTGATGACCATGCTTCGGAAGCTGGCTCAAGAGAAACCAGACAGATGGGATGAGTATATCCCAGCCGCCTTGTTCGCCTATCGGGAGGTTCCCCATGGGTCGACCGGGTTGCCACCAGCCACTCTACTATTCGGGAGGCCAATCAAGGGTCCCTTAGAAGCCCTATTGAGATGTTGGACAGAGGAAGGAAACTTCCGAAGAAGTTGTATCCTCATATAAATACGTCGAAGAGTTAAAGAAGAAACTCCAGACGGGTTGGGCTTTGGCAGCTCAGAATCTGAGGGCGGCCAGAAAGAGACACGCGGCCTACTACAATAGAAGGACGAAAGATAGGTCTCTTAAAGTGGGGGATCGGGTTCTGTTGTTGCTTCCAGTAGGTTCCAATAAACTCGAGATTGGTTGGCAGGGGCCTTTCCCGGTGGAAAGGGTTGTGTCCCGCACCAACTATGCCATCCGGATCAGGGGGAAATCCAAAATCTTCCACATTAACCTCCTCAAAAAGTATGAAGAACGATCTGATGGTACTTCTCTCCCACTCATGACTATGGCGGTCGCGATGGAAACTGAATCGGGCGAAGACGCGGATAGGGAGTATCCTTTACACCCTGGGGAAACCTATAGGGATGTACATATAAATCCTGATCTGTCGGCTGAAGAAACAGACCTGGTCATCCGTTTGTTGGAGTCCCATCAGCAGATTCTTACCGATCGGCCAGGGCGGACAGGGTTGGTCGAGTTTGATATGACTCTGACTACCCAAGACCCCGTTCGCCAAAAAATATATCCAGTGCCCTTTTCGAAAGAGAAGCCCCTGGAAGCCGAAATCCAGAAGCTTCTGGACGATGACATCATCACTCCTTCGACTTCTCCTTATAATGCCGGGGTTGTCTTGTTGAGGAAGCCCAGTGGGGAGCACCGCCTATGTATTGATTACAGGCATTTAAACAGTTGTACGACATTCCAAGTTGAACCGTTACCGAACACAAATCAACTGTTTGCCAGACTAAATAAGGCAAAGTACTTTTCGAAAATTGATCTAAGCCGGGGATATTATCAGATCCCTGTGAAGCCCGAGGTTCGCCCCTTGCTCGCCTTCAGTACTCCGAGCGGGCATTACGAATTCAAGGTGATGCCATTTGGGCTGAGCAATGCGCCCAGTGTGTTCACCCGCATGATGAGAATGTTATTAGAGCCTTTAAAGGATCCCTCTGTGGTCTCGTTTATGGATGATATTCTCATCGCGTCTGACAATCTGAGGGATCACCTGAAGTCCTTGGGACAGATCTTCACAAGGTTAAAAGAGGAAGGGTTAACCGCCCGTCCAGCCAAATGCATGATTGGCTATCAATCCTTGGAATTTCTGGGACATACTATTACCCCAGGGGGACTGGTACCGGAAGAAAAGAATATTGAGAAGGTCAAACTCGCACCCCGTCCTAAGTCCCAAAAGGATGTTAGGTCTTTCTTGTCTCTGTGTGGGTTTTACCAGAAATTTATTCCGAAGTTCAACGAAATTGGGGCGCCGTTAACCGAAACCCTGAAGAAAGGATCGCCAGATCCTATAGTCTGGACCCCGAGCTGTGAAGAAGCTTATGGGAAGCTGAAACAGGCTTTGGTGGATAGGCCAGTCCTGCAACTCCCAAATTTGGAGAAAACGTTTGTTCTAAGAACCGACGCGAGTAACATAGGGATTGGGGCAACTCTGTTGCAGGAAGGGCGAGATGATCCTTCGGTGCTATGTCCGGTGGCGTATGCCAGTAGAAAACTGTTACCCGCGGAACGGAATTACTCCACCGTCGAACGGGAATGTCTGGCTCTAGTGTGGGCGGTACAGAAATTTCAACCTTATCTGTATGGAGTACCGTTCAAAGTGCAGTCCGACCATCAACCTCTGACGTTTTTGGCAACTTCTAAGAAACTGAACGCGAGGTTAATGAGATGGTCATTGCTCCTACAACCGTATCAGTTCACGGTCGAATACATCCCCGGAAGGGAGAATGTGGGAGCGGATTTTCTATCACGGCATCCTATGGTTGAATGTGAGGGTGGGGCCATTCGAACAGAACCTCTGGCAGTAGAAAGTTCGTAGGGTTCGACTTTCTTAAGATGGGGCCTATGTGACAAAACGCCAGTGGCCCATGTCCTCAGGCCTTCTTTGGGTTTGGGTAAACAGGGGGAAACAGCTTTCGGGAACCCTCAGTTCTCTTATTCGCTCAATCACCATGGAAGATAGTTCTCTGGGTTACTTTAACAACACGATCTTTTAATAGAACGATTAGATATATGTCTTGTCTTCGGGGAAACCCGATAGGGCGCCTTACACCAAATACACACCAGTGCAACTTCTGGTGCAATTCATGTCCGTTCCAATACTTACCGTTTGGTATTTGCAGCATGTCTATTTAATTCAAAGATTAGGACAACACTGCAGCCTACTACTGGGGAATGGAAAGGTAATAATTGGGTTTTATTTAATACTGCTAGACCTTGGTCTATAAAGCTAACTGGTTGTCTCGACTAGTGAGACGAATTGGCGAAACGGCAGTCTTGCCATATTGGGAGTGGGTTGACCGTTGGCCAATCTAGCTAAGCGTCTTGTTCTTGGCATTGCTTGGGAACGAATCTGAGCAATATAGCTTCCCAGATGATTTCACTTGTTCTTGGCAGCAGATGGACGGGGGCTATCTTTCCTCCTACGGCCTGAACTCTGCATACTGTCATCTTTCATTGGAATATAATCATTATATAGCTACGGTATGCCGGAAGGAGGGAAGGGCTCCGTGGGGATGGGTTCCACCCATCTATGATCTATCTTCTTGAGCCGGAAGAGGGTATCCACTGGGCTATCTCTTTCATCTTTTAGCGGATAGGGTGGCCGGGTGAACTGAATAGTTACTGGTCGATAAGATCATCTAGTTCTACGTGTAGGGTGAGGCACTGCCGGTACATTGCGGCGACAGCTCAGACAAGAGCAGCAGCCGGAAGGAGTAGTATCTTCTTTCCTATTCTTGCTAGGGATGGGGAACTACACTGCGTGCCATACAGCCGCACTACTATAATATTAGTTGGGGGGGGGGGGGAGAGAAACACATATCACTACGCACACAGCACTGCAAGAGTTTTGTCGTGAGAAAGGCAGGGTTTGCAAGTGAGAGATAAGCCTGGAAATGAATGTGCCCAATAATAATAAAGGCTTGGTATGAGTGTGGAGTGTGAGTCTTATATGCAAAAAGTTCCTAGGGTCAAACGACAAGACTTCGTCAAGCTGAAGGCCTAGTCTAGGAAAGACGCCACCAATCCAGGACCTCTTGTCAGGTCAGGCCAATTCAATCAGGTCTCTTGATTAGTACTATTATGTATATATTTTGTTTTGACAACTGATATGCTGAGACCAGTAGGAGTCTCAATGTCGGCTGTACCTGAAGTTTACGCTGGAGGCTTTCACTATTGTTTGTCATCTCCAGGGTCCTCTTCTTTTGGACGTGATTAAATTGGACAGTATCAACAGGGCTTATATGCTAAAGCTATTTACTCCTGATGAAGCCAGGTTAAGGTATTGACCATACAACGCATGGTGTTACTAACTCTGAGAGAGAGGCAAGGTTGATCTTGGGCAAATGACAATTTGCGGTGATGGCGCATCTCAAGTCCTTTCGACGACATAGGCTCAAGAGCAGTTAGTTTCTTGTCTGGGCCTACGCATGATTATCCTGCATACCCCATTTTGTACAGGACAGTGAAAGGCACCTATCCATTCCACATGCATGAACAATTCCCATTATTTGAAATCATACCCAACCTTGTGCCAAATGAACTTAATTGACTATGAATAGAAGTCCTCACAAACCAGTGGCTTTGGTTCTACAGCGGCCTGTTGTTTCTACGGGGTAAGGACAGAACTGAAGAATGATTGGGTGAGCTGTATGTGGACTGACCGGACAGTGCATTAAGCTCGGTCTGTGAAGAAAAGCTACCAGAGGCTCTGTGCCTGAATTGACTTTATACTTGTTGTGTCTATACCGAACTATCTGTTTAACTGCCTTGATGTTTTCCTGTGCTGTTCTTTATTAATTTAATAAATCACGTTTTAGTTTACTTCAACGATCGCCGTGTTATATATGGGTCAGCCAGAAAGACACGTCAGGGAATAGGTCCTGAAGTCGAAAGAGAGAGAGAGTGACAGTGAGTCCGGGGAACGGAGGAGGGTTGGCAAGCAAAGACCTATCCCAGCCAGGGCGAAAGAATAATTTTGAAACGTTGTGACATAGTTATTTGGGACCCTCCACGTAGCTTGTTACACCGCTAATGACGACCACTGAAGTATTTACTCATCTCAGTAACCTCAAAAATAATAACTCATCAGGACTAGATGGAATCAGTAATCGGATCCTTCGCTATGCTGCACCGACGATCTGCGAGTCACTAACTTTTATATAGAATCAATGTCTCACCAAAGGTCACTTCCCCTCAGCCTTTAAAATCGCTAAATTGTATCCTCATTTAAAAGCTGGTTCATTAGACGATTGCATCATAAGTAATTATAGGCCAATTTCCATATTAACCTCTTTATCCAAACCGCTAGAAAAGCACACCCACAAAACAACACTAGAGCACTTAGTTCTCCACAAAGTAATAGCTGACAGTCAGTCAGGATTTCGGCTAAAATATTCCTGCCATACGGCCCTAACAAACATGATAGAAAACTGGCATCAAAATATTAACAACAATACTCTATGTGGAACGATGTTTATAGACTTAAATAAGGCATTCGATATGATAGATCATACTATCGTAATTAAAAAGAAACAAAACTAGAAACAATGAAAGTAAGCTTTAATATAGTGACATTAATAAACTCATTCTTATTAGACAGAAAACAAGTAGTATCACACAATAAATCTCTATCCCAAGCCATTACCATTAAAACTGGAGTACCTCAGGGACGGCCCTCTGTTACATACATGGCCCTCTGTTATTTGCCATTTCTATAAATGATCTTCCCTTATATCTGTCATCGCCCTGCGATCTATTTGCAGATGACTGCACATTATATACAAACGCTATTGATTGTAATGTGCTAGAATTATCCTTGCAACAGGAAATAAATAGTGTAGTTAACTGGAATCATGCAAACCTCATGCAAATTAATATTTCTAAATCAAAATCTATGTTAATAGGAACCAGGCAAAGACTTCAAACTCTAAAATCGCAGAGAACTCTTCAGCTGCACATTGGTAGCACGCCTATAGAAAGTGTAAACGAGCACAAGGCACTGGGCCTTATCATAGATCAAAATCTATCCTTTAATTCCCATGTTCATGCTCTAGTTAAACAAATAGCCAAAAAGTATACCAACTTGCCAAAATTAAAAATTTCCTCAACGAAAACACAAGAAATATATTCTATACTTCCCACATACAAACACATATTGATTATTGCTCCACAATCTGGGATGGATGCTCCAAATCAATAACAAAACGCCTTTATTCACTCCAGAAAAGGGTTAAACTAACTCTCAAAATCCTATTTCAAAATGCCCCAAGCTACCTTTAGCCATTGTTTAAATATAACGCAAGACATAGCGAACGACTAAATATACTTCATGTCCCTAAACCTAGGATAGACTTATATAAAACAAGCTTAGCATACTCTGCCACTCAGTTGTTTAATAATCTTCCACAAGAAATCAAAGACACCACCAATCATTATACATACAGTCGCAACCTGTTTGAACACTGCCTCAGGACAGACTACATGCCCCCTTAAAAAACAAAAACCAGCAACGAAGACAATAGTAATGGTAAATTATCTCGAACGACAACTAGCCAGAAAAAAAAAAAAAATTCCCATATGTGTGGCACGTTACACCCACCTTGGGTATTTATGATGCCCATGTTAAACATTGCCTCAACGAGTCATGTATTACTGATTATTTTTTCATGCGTTTTAATGCTTATTGTTCTTTTGTTGTTAAAGAATTGCTTCATAAGGGTTGTTGAATGAAAAAATGTATGAGAGGAGATAGAGAAGAAGGGCAGAATGTCAGACGGGCCTGCGTGCCCAATTCTTAACCCTTTGAAAATAAAGATTTCGTTCGTTCGTTCGTTCGTTCTGGGCCCGACACACCGTCTCTATCAAGTAGGGTGCGTACATTCCCAGTTCCGATTGTCAAGGGAATATGGTTTGCTCTTTTAGCTTTACCTGTTTTTACTTTGTTTGTATGTCGACCGCAGTATAGGGTACCCACCAACCGCGGCTAGCTGGTTAGGTAATGATGGAGCAGACAATGTTTAGGTCATTTTTTCTAGCCCCTTCCTCATGCTATGGAGGTGAGCAGTGCTTTCCTGTAGAGGGCTGCTCAGTTGCTCAGGGGGCTGCCGAATCTCACTGCTGCTCCGGTCAGTTGAAGACGACCATATGGCCTGAGCCGCCTGTTGCAGGTCTGCAACTACGGCTAACAGCGTACCCACGCCTGCCGCTTCGCCGCTAGCCCATCACCACAGGGCTTGAAGGTGATATATGAAGTTGGATGAAGAATGACTTGCGCAATGAAATGGATTAAAGTGAGGAAGAGTTGTGCAATTTGTCGACCTCACTCTCTCGCCTGAATCCATCTGAGTCCAGTGGCAAGACAAGTCAAGACGACTGGAGACTAAAACAGGTGCAGTGGATGACCAGGGCGCTCTACGTGCCTTGCCGTGCTCATTACGTTCCACAATGCTTTGCAGGTAAACACCGTCTTGCCTTTTGAATCAACAATTATTTCTTCCGCGCAGTCTGCCGAGTCCTGTCTTCACATGCTGGGTAGGCATACCCTAGTTCACCGATTGGTTTGACACCAAATCGGCTACCCACGCCTGGTTTAGCCAGCCTGTCACAGCTGTTGCCCGGGGGGTGGCCGCTGTCGCATGCTGACAGCTCCTAGGAGCCACAGGCGTGAGCTCGATGTCAGGCTTGGACCAGTGAGGAGGGGGGGGGGGGGGAGAGGTGCCCTGAAAAGAGCGTGACAGTCATCCTTACCAAAGGTACTACCAATCCCTGGCATCCCGTACCCCCCTTTTCTTAGTTTTCTTAGTTATTATAAAACAGGTCACATGTTAATTATTTTAAAACAGGTCCTAGGTTACTTTATTACTAAACACGTCTCAGGTACTTACTTATAAAACATATCTCAGAGGTTATTTCATTATAAAAAAGATCAGTGGTTAATTATAAAACAAGTCAGTGGTTAGGCCTACTTAATTTTAAAACAAGTCTAATGATACTTAATTATTATAAAACATCTCATGTTAATTATTATAAATCCTATCCCAGGTTACTTAATTATAAGACAGGTTCAGGTAATTTAACTATTATAAATCAGGTCTCAAGATGTTGAGGTGTACTTAATCATACCTGAACATTCTGTTGAAGTAAAGGATATTCATTTGCGACAGAGGTTTCTATGGACGTGGATAACATCGTACGGAAGATTATCAGGAGGTCAGATTGGCCGAATGATAAGAGCGCTCACTCTTACACTTCCAGTGTGCTGATGAGGCAGAGGGTTGAACCTCTACACCGATCAGCTGGACTAAAATGTTGACTTCTCGTCCTTGACCTGGGATACGTTAATTACAAGTACCTCAGAAGTCTGAGTGGGTGTGCTTGATGGTGAGGGACACTGGTAATAGCTAATGCTAATTCAAACGCAAAAATCAGTTCAGTGCACTAGAAGTAGAAGCGCATGTATGGATAACGCTTAAATTTAAAGCAAACGAACGTAAAAAGAACCAAAAAAGATGTTTCGCAGTGATAAAGAAGAGAACAGGACAAGCACAAAACTGCATTTTATACAATGAAGAACCCCATACAATAAATCCCGGTGTTTTGGAGACTAGACAAAGAATTCTTGCATGTTGTTTCTTTAACATACAGCCGTAAAACCCGGACAATTAGTCAACACGCAAAGAGATCTCTTGAGGCCTCAGAGATGTGGTGTTACAGAAGATTGCTGTAAATTCCCCGGGCAGCCAGAATGTGTGATCTAAATGTTTTGAAGAAAAACATAGGCTAAGACACAAAGACAAATCACAAACAACGGAAAGAGGCAATCGTCACAGTTTGCCCAGATTATGCGAATATAGAAACTTGAACATGTGACAACTGAAAATATTCGTGGAAAGAAAGAAAGCAATGGAGGATTTTGATAGCCTTGTCACAGGGCTCGGAAGCATGTCAGCGTACGCAATGACACCCTGCTGTTGGAGATCGCAAGATGTGGAGTAGCATGATCGCACACGCCAGTCGAAAATACAGATGAGTACACTGATAGCATAAGGAGGGGGCAGGTGGCCAAACTTCTAGTCTACCCGCCTCTCGACCAGGAGACTGGGTTTGCAATCAAATCTAAGGCCGATGATTTGTATCTATGGAATATAATTGTCAACTGATTCAACAGCCGAAGAATAATATAACGCGAAATATGACCATCAATTCTGACAGAAAGACGATATATCCCCATATTAGGGTCAACGAGTTGTTTGTTTTCGTTGCAATGTTCAGTGAAAGGAAAGTTATATTATATTTGTTCATTTGATAGTGTATCATATTTGGTCCAAAACCCGCTTTTTGCTTGACACTGAATCAGTTAAAAATTAGCTTACAAACAGCTTGAGGCTAGGCAGAAGACTAGATTTACCGCATATGGGCCAGGAGTTTAAGTTAATTGCATATCCTTTACAGAAAGTCACAGTAAAATGCAACAAATTTGGCTGTTTGTAATTTCTCGACAATTTACGTTCAATAGTTTACCGTTAAGTAACAAAAATAACCATGAAAAATATGAAGATATTTACAGGAAAATTAGAAAAGTTTGCAAAGAGGTAAAAGAAGCATGGCTTGAGAAGAATTGCAGGGAGGTTGAACAACACAACACATGGAATACTTAGTTAATGCGCAAAAGAATTAATGACGTCACTAGCAAAATAACACGCACATCAACTGGTTGTCTAAAACCAAAGAGTTCAAAATCATAATAATACAGATCAGATTTTACATATATGGTGAGATTATGTAAAAGTTCCTTATGTTGAAACAAGAGAAGAACAGTATGATATTCGAAATAATAATGAAGGACCATCAATTTTGAAGATGAAGGTTCAGAATGCTCTTAACCAAATGAAAACTGGCAAAACCCCGGGTCTAGACAATATCACAGTGGTTCTCAACCGGTGGGGAATTCCCCCCCCCCCCCAGGGGGGAATTTTAGGGTTTCCGGGGGGGGGGGGGGGGATGAAGACCTATTTCAAGATCGCGTTAATACAAGAAACCGATTACTTGATATTGTTTTTCCCTTCATACTTTACAGTTATGTACGTCTCATCCTTCTAAGATTCATATTAAAGTAAGTAGACCCACAAATCATATTTTATGTAGATGTCTAGACTTGTTTTAGTATATGCTATTAAATTTACCTTCCATTTTTACGTATACTGTGTAGGGGTGGGGGATTTTTAGATAGGAAATATGAAGGGGGGGGGGGGGGGGTTTGACGTTCTGAAGATACGGTGAAGGGGGCACGGGCAAATGTTTGATAGGAAGGGGGGGGGGGGGGGGGAGATTGACGTTCTGAAAATGTGGTGAAGTGGGGCACGGGCCAAATAAAGTTGAGAACCACTGCAATATCACAACAGAAATGATCAATGTCCTGAGTTAGTTTAGTCAGTTTAGTCGATGATCAACATCACGGCACACGGGTGTAACCCATAAGTGCTCCGTTCTCCTCCTAACTCAAACCTGAGTCTGGAGAAACTCAGCTCAGTGCACAAACTCCGTAGCACAGGCGAGGATCCTGAAATACTTTGGGTAGATTTTTAAATAGAAATTTTGCCCGGGCAGCGCCGTTAGGCTACTCTTTTTCGATTTCCAACTGCCAATGGATTTTTTTACGTGCGCAACAATACACACGGGCGTCCGATCTCACTGCCCAGAGGCCAGGGGAAATTTTATTACTAGAAGTCCACGTGAAATAAATCCCGGTCCTCATCGGGGCTTGAACTCCAGCACTCGAGGCGGACACCATACCTCGAAACCACGCAGCCCCGTACAATGTCCTGAAAGAATATGGAATAGACTAGATCACCAGATTGTTGGACACAATATATGATACTGGAGATATACCTCCTGAATTATGTAATTATATGTTTATTGCAATACCGAAGAAATCAGGAGCCTTGGTGTGTGATCAACATCGAACAATTAGTATAATGAGCTTAGATCACGAAGATTTGGTTAAGAATCATCATGCAAAGATTTAGGAAGAAAATGCAACCCGAAATATGAGAACAATGTGGGTTTGTAGTAGGCAAGGGTACAGTAAATGCTTTGAAAATTAATTGAGCGCTTAATGGTAGTAAATAAAGACCTAAATATTTGCTTTATTGACTACATACAGGCTTTTGATGAAGTAGGTCATGTCAACATGATGAAGATGCTTGCAGATCTACAGATTGATGGAAAAGACCTTAGACTTGGAAACAAACATATATTGGAAACAACAAGCTGCCATAAAGATTGATGATGATGTTGGTCATTATCAGTCTATTAAATGAGGTGTGAGACAGGGATGTGTAATGATTCCACATCTTTTTTCCCTGTACACTGAAAACATGTTTAGAAAATTAGAAGATAGAGGAATAACAATCGGGGGGGGGGGGGGGGGGGGCGTAACCTCAATAACATTAGATATGCGGGTGATACAGTATTGATTGCAGACAATAAGTAGAATCTGCAAAATTTAGTAGATGCGGTTGTTGCACACAGTGAACATCTAGGGCTGGAATTAAATTGCAAGAAGACACAGATTATGGTCGTCATTAGATTAAAATACCACAATGTAATATACATGTAAATGAGAATATTCTTAAACAAGTGAACTGGTGCAACTATCTCGGAATAGTCAAAATCGATGGAAGATGCCTTGAAGAGATTAGAATGAAAATTGCCATGGCGAAGGAGGTAGGAAAACATACTGACCCATAAAATGATGTCAAATGAAACGATACAAAGAGTGTTGAAGTGCTACATAGAACCCGTCCTTTTGTATGGATGTTAAGCAAGCTGAAACACATCTAATGGCTGTGCAGACGTGGCTTCTGAGGAAAATACAAAGAATACCATGGCCAGACAGAAAAACCAATGACCAAGTCCTACATAAGGTAAATAAAAGCCACCATTAAATGAAAACAGTAAACTGATTAGAGTAATGAGATGTAGACAGTCAAAATTATTTTGACACGTTATAAGAAGAAATAAATTGGAGAAATTTATGACAACTGGCAAGAATTAGGGGAAAAGAACAGAGGGAAAGTGTCATAATCTCCCCACCTGTTCTAACGCGTCGTCGTCAACGGTGCCTGGCAGATTACGGCCAGGTCCACCTGTGAGCGACGCTAACCACGCTGTGGTAGGAATGGTCAGTCGGTGCATGCGTGGGACATGGAGTCCACGCAGGGGCACAACTCCGACTAGCGACCACTCACAGTGGTTAGCGGCCAGACGGCCCGGTGAAGTTGTACAGGACAGACGGAATGAATGGTGCTCGTATACTTGTGTAGATGAACTGATAATAGATAGAAAGCCTGTGTGAGTATAGGAGACTGTGCGCTTGTGAGTTGTATACATTACATTGATATGTCTATTGTCTATTGATTGTATTATGGCATCGATATTGTAATTGCGCGATGCATGTAATGGTTGTGATGAGTGAGACGCGTGAATAAAGTGTTTGAATTGTATTTGTAGTGTGTCACGTCAAGTCATTCTGTGACAGGGTTTGTATCACACTTGTTGATGATTACGAGTCCTGTGTTATTGCTGAATGCAAGAATCTGACAGGTGTGAACGTGGGTGCATCGTCCAGCTTGAACCGACTATAAAATAGGTGTGAACGTGGGTGCATCGTCCAGCTTAGAACCATTATAAAGAAAGATGCGAATGTGAATGTCCATCGTCCATCTTGGAATTAGTGTAAAATAGGATTGAACGTGTGTGTAAGCGGAAAGTTTTGGAAAGAAAGCAACATGAAAAGTAAGTTGTTGAATGTGTTGAACGGACGACAGTACGACTAACAGACATACTTGACAGCACACAAACCTACAAAACTTAGTTGACAACGCATACACCACATAAACATACATGTCCTAATATTTTCTTCTTCCAAAAGCAACAGGTTTTTGTGTCATCCGAAACCGTTAGCAAGTTCATTTTTTCGTGCAGTAACGATCAAGCAACCATTGTCTGGTACAGTGTTCCAACATACTCCAGAGCTCCAAAGTCACTTAAGTATTATCTTTTTTTCACATATAACTTTTGGGTGTAGGTTTAGTCACAAGCTGTATTCGATAAATACTGTACACATTGTTCTATTTACTAACACCATATAAGTAACTTTTTGTGTACATTCATTGTATCTGAAACAATTCATCATGTCTACATTGAATGATTTCATTGAGTCTGGTTTGAAAATAAAGTTAACTGGTGATAATTTGACAAAATGGAGTGAGGCAAAGTATGCAGAGTATGTCCAACGTGAAGACAGAGCTGCTGAAAGAGAGCTGAAAAAGGCAGAATTAGAAACTGCTATGAAACAGGCTGAGTTAACGGCCAAAACCAAACAGGCAGAAACAGAGGCCGAATTAAGAAAAGCTGAGATCTCTGCCCAGAGCAAGAGAGAGGAGCTTGAAATTAATGCAAGAACTAAAAACGAAGAACTTGAAATGCAGCTGAAAATTAAACAGCTGGAAGCTGAAACATCAGCAGATAGAGATTCTAGAAAGTCAGAAAGACTAGATAAAGAGAATCAGTACAAAAAGTACCAAGGGATCGTCAAAAATTTCACCACGGGCGACTGCATTGCAGCCTTCACCCAAAATTTTGAAACCATAATGGACCATTATCAGATCCCAGAGACTGAATGGAACATTATATATATGAGAAGTCTTTCAGGGGAACCTCTCAAAGTGATAGAGACCATTCCCAAAGATCCTTAGGAAAGATTATCAATATATTAAGTCCAAAATTATGTCACACTTCCTGTTAGATGAAGCAGGCTACAGAGAACAGTTTAGTAAATTAGCTCCAAAACCTACACAAACGTTCTCTGACTACATCTCAGTAGTACAGGATATATTTAGTAAATGGCTGTCAGCAGCCAAAGTAAATAACAACTTTGAGAAGTTGAAAGATCTAATTCTTAGAGATAAAATTATTACATCTCTACCACCACCATTTTCTAAATTTCTGCAAGAATGTGAGTGCGAGAGTGTGCAACATATTGAGAAACGAGGTTCCGCTTATTTCACAGCCAACAAACAGTGTTTTACTAGTGGATTGACTGACACACACTTTGTAGCAGCCGCTACCTATGACAGAACGAAGTCAAGTCCCTACACGAAACAGAAACCCTTTAAGCAATCTGCTGATAAATATTACCAATGCAGATATTGCCATCTTCCACATAATGAAAGTGATATGTGTGACAAACACCCAGGGTACCTCACATACTTACAAAACTATATAGATAAGCAAGATAAGGAGAGAAAGAGCTATAAACGACTCACCAAATGCTTCCTTTGCAAGGCATATGGCCACTGGCGTCATGCTTGTAAAGGTAAACAAATGACCAGAAAGGCTAATGCAGCCATGTTTGATAGCTCTTCCTCAGATGAGGAAACAGTAGAAAATCATCCTGTTAATGCAGCACAGGCCATTGATGTATTTCATCTTAATAAATGTACCATCTGTGATCGTTTTCATGAGGATGGCTTATTAATATGCGGCCACTCAATACCTATTGCCAATGAAGAAGCTAATTTGGTAATAAACTCCAAAGGCAAACTTAACATCCACCAAGGGTTTGTAAATGGCAAATCTGCCACCGTTTTACGGGATAGTGGATGTACTCTTATTGGTTTGAAGAGAGACTTTATTTTACCTTCAGATTATACTGGCAAACATGTTACATGCAGAACTTTCTCAGGTAACATCGAGAAATACCCACTTGCATGGGCATATATTGCCACCCCATTTCTCACAGGAAAGGTTAAATGCGCAGCATTATCCAACCCATGTTGTGACATAATCGTTGGTAACCTTCCTGAAGTAAATGATATGCCACACGACAGTATAACATCTTCTGTCGAATGTATTGTTGATAATACAATATCATCCTCAACTGAACATACTGTTGACAATGTATTATCACCTGTGAATGAATGTATGTTTGCCAATTCAGTAACTTCATAACATGATTGTATAGATTTAAATGTAACATCACCTTGTCATGTTGTTGATATTTCAAATGCAGTAACTAGATGTGCTGCAAAAGTGCAAGATGAAATTAACCAAACTGAGGCTTTAGAAATGTTAAGCCCAGTTATATTACCTCCTAAGACCATGAGGGAGAATTTCATAACAGCCCAAAAGGCCGATTTATCATTGCACAAATATTTTAATTTAATAGGCCAAAAGCCAAGAATTACAAAGAATGCTAGATGGCATTTTGCACTCAAAGGTGGTATCCTTACACGGTACTACACCAAAGGTACCAACACCACTGAGCAAACGGTGTTACCAACCGAATACCGCAAACAAGCATTACATCTAGCACATGACATACCCTTTGCAGGGCATATGGCTTATTCAAAAACTAGGTCTCGATTACTTACCCAGTTCTACTGGCCTAAATTCTGCAGTGACACTAAGCAATATTGCAGAACTTGTGACATCTGCCAGAAGCTTGTTAAAAAGGGTAAACACCCGCAAGCTGAACTACAAAGTAACAGATTTAGCAAGTAGACCTTTCGAAAAGATATATGTTGACATTGTAGATCCTCTAAACCATGTAACATCAAGAGGAAATAAGTTCATAATAACGATAATTGACCTCTGTAGCAGATGGCCTGAAGCAATTCCACTTAAGAACATAACTGCCAAGGATGTTATGGAAGTTTTCTTCCACATTTTTTCTAGAGTAGGGTTTCCTGATACCATTCTCTCAGATCGTGGGAGTCAGTTCATAGCTGCAGCCACTCAAGCTTTACTAGAATGTTAGGGGTAAAGCAGTGCTTTAACAGCCCATACCACCCTCATTCTACGGGAATTGTAGAAAAGATGAACGGTGATCTCAAGCATATGCTATCAAAAGTTACCCAGGAACATCCTGAAGACTGGGATACTTATTTACCTGCCATACTATTTGCATATCGCGAAGTACCTCATTCCAGTACAGGTTTCTCACCATTTGAACTTGTATATGGAGCCAAACCACGCGGCCCATTATCTATGTACCATTCTATGTTAACTGAAAGTATAACTGTACATAAACCAGTATCATCATATGAACATGTAACATCATTGCGTGATAGGATAATGAAATCTTGTGTGTTAGCTAAAGAAGCACTGAAACAATCTGGTGCTATTTACAGACAGTATGCAAACAGAGGAAATAGGACAATAACACTGACACCTGGACAAGACGTACTACTTCTTTTGCCAAGCGACAGACATCTTTTGACAGACTCATGGCAAGGACCGTATTAAAGTACTGAGACAAATCTCGACTATGGACTATGAGATCGCAATAAAAGACAAACACAAAATATTTCACATCAACATGTTAAAACCATACTACAACAGAGACGAAGACCAAGACGAGACAGCAGCAAGCACAACGATAGTGGACCACGCAGACGATGACGAGACCGACGAAATACCGACCCCATCACTTGACACGACAAACAATCTGCATGACATCAGAATAAATCCTAATCTGACTCAGACAGAGACAGACAATTGCAGACAACTGTTACAAGACTGCAACATTTGTACGGATGACAAGACTTCTTCTGACAGACCATGTAACAACATTACAGCAGACATTTGACTGTATCAGACAACACGGACTGACAGTCAAACCATCGAAAGTTGACATAGCCTACCAATAAATTTCATTTTGGGATATAAAATTTGTAATGGCTTTGTCATGACTGACGATAACATCGTGTCAAGAATTCTTAAATTGTCGCTTCCGACGACAAAGAGTTGAGAAGTGTCCTAGGTCTGTTAAATTATTACAGACAGTGTATACCAAATTTTGCCACATTGACGGAATGTTTCACTAACCTACTAACAAAATTGTAAACAGCGAATGCCTAAGACCTGCATTTACAAAAGTGTTATCCTACTTTTCTAGTAACCCCATTCTTAAATTACCAAATTTGGACATTATTTTCAGAGTAAGACCTGACGCGAGCTCCGTAGCGATTGGAGCAGTACTATCAAGACAGATAACAGTCCGTTAACAATCATCACGACTGGAACTCCTACCAACCACAGGGTAGCACGATGGTCACTATTACTACAAGATTTCAGTTTTGAAGTCAGGCATATCTCTGGCACACAGAATACGATTGCCGACCTTCTTTCCAGATGTCCTTACGACACATCCGATAGCCTATCTGTGCCTGAGCGCACACAGCAGACCAATAAGTAATCTGCAGATTAGCAAAGCGCTCAGCATCACAGCGAAATGTGAAATTATTTCAGTAACGCTGTGTAGAAATTGTGATAGGGACAACGTCCCAATGTAAATATAGTACATATATTTTATAGTTGTTGTGATAATTGTGATGAATACTTGTGTTGTGTAGGATCGAAAGGTAACATTATTTTAAATATGTATTAACATTGTAACGAACAGTGCTACGTGATTTCAAGACTTACTTTGCTTGAAATGTGCCAATATCCGTAGTACCTGCGAAGCAGAGTGTTCCGATGTATTTTACTCTGTGTGAAAGGGACAGTGACATCTGACTTCTACAGAACACTTTAATCCATATTTTGAAAGAAAGAGTTAATCCAGCAGCTGTTCCTAAGAACTGTGTACTCCGTTTGTGTATATAACATCCCGACGGAAGAACATTGTGTTAACTACACCTCAACACACCAGCTGTGTACTTCCGGTATTTATATAATTAATTAAAAAAACTAGCAGACTATAATATAATTCTCACAAGGAATTGACACTTGATATAAACTTTGTGAGCTGAAAGTTTGCATATACAAAATGTATGCAAGGATTTTGATAGATGTAATCGTAGAATCATAAGTTGATTAACTTGTTCACAATAGTGACATTTGGTTCACTATTGTCAATAAGCATCAAACTATGACGCTTAGAAATTGATTTACTAATGTAATTTATTTTCTTTGAAAGCATGTTGAAATTATCGCCCATAGATTTTGTATTGTTTCACTGATTACAACCAAGGGAAACAATTGAAATTAGTGGTAATGTGTAACATGTATAGAAACCATCCTTATGTTGCCAGATTGGCGACGCATCAATGGGACATCAACTATGCATGGTAGTAATTACCGAAGTTGTAGACCTACATGGGACTTTCCGACCAAATGAGGTTGGGGTCAAATGTTGGAGTCATCTCATAGGGAGGGACTTGCAACCTGACATGTTGTATTTGTTATTTTTGTTTATTTGTCGAGAGGTAGTTGCGTTGCTCGCTGATAGCTACAGGACTGGCTGTGTCAAATTGCAACTAACGTAAGAATCCGTCTAGTGGATTGTACTTGAGGAGTGTTGCTTAACAGCATCATTAGAGAGTGTGTGTATATATCTTACAATTATCTACAGATTTCAATATAAACCAAAGTGTCACGTCAGATGACAAACAATGGGTCGATTCTGACAGGTTTAATTAATAAACCCATTTGTATATAGAGTAAATGAAAGGATTCTCCTTTCATGTAAAGGAGGGTGGGAGAATGTCATAATCTCCCCACCTGTTCTAACGCGTCGTCGTCAACGGTGCCTGGCAATTACGGCCAGGTCCACCTGTGAGCGACACTAACCACGCTGTGGTAGGAATGGTCAGTCGGTGCATGCGTGGGACATGGAGTCCACGCAGGGGAACAACTCCGACTAGCGACAACTCACAGTGGTTAGCGGCCAGACGGCTCAGGTGAAGTTGTACAGGACAGACGGAATGAATGGTGCTCGTATACTTGTGTAGATGAACGATAATAGATAGAAAGCCTGTGTGAGTATAGGAGACTGTGCGCTTGTGAGTTGTATACATTACATTGATATGTCTATTGTCTATTGATTGTATTATGGCATCGATATTGTAATTGCGCGATGCATGTAATGGTTGTGATGAGTGAGACGCGTGAATAAAGTGGTTGAATTGTATTTGTAGTGTGTCACGTCAAGTCATTCTGTGACAGTGTTTGTATCACACTTGTTGGTGATTACGAGCCTGTGTTATTGCTGAATGCAAGAATCTGACAAAAGGCAGAGAAGTAAATATCTGAATAGCTTGGCCACGTGGTATGGTCGAGACAAGAACACGGAGCTAATTCACAACTTTGTTGATCGTGGGAGATGGCGAAACATGACCGCAGACGTTTATCGGCATTTCACATGATGATGATGAGTTTGCCATTGCATTCCAAGTTGCCAGGAGATTCAGTTTTAATATCTCGAAGTAAGTAAAATAAAAGACCCTCTTACATGCCTGGAGGTCCATTGAGAATTAAGTGATAGTCTCATATTCTTGTAGACCATTCGGGCTGTTGTCAGTATCACGTCAGCCGTTTTTACTTGCCACGATATTTATTATGCGTGCTAATGGTAGTTTACACTGAAATGGCGATAGAATAGAACATATTATTATACGTACGTATGCTGATTATAGTGAAATGTTGATAGAATAGAACATATTATTATACGTACTTGTGGTGATTACAGTGAAACATGCTGATAGAATAGAACATTATTATTCGCACTTATGGTAGTTTACAGTGAAATGATGATATAATGGAACATTAGTATACGTAATTGTGGTAGTTTACAGTGAAATGATAATAGAATGGAACATTAGTATACGCACTTATGGTAGTTTACAGTGAAATGATGATAGAATAGAACATTAGTATACATACTTATGGTAGTTACAGTGAAATGATGATAGAATAGAATATTATTATACGTACTTAAAGTAGTTTATAGCGAAATGATGATAGAATAGAAAACATGCATATGTATTGTAGTTTAAAGTGAAATGGTGATAAAATAGAACATTAGTATATGTACTTATACTAGTTTACAGTGAAGTGATGTTAAAATAGAACATTAGTATACGTACTTATGGTAGTTTACAGTGAAATGATGATAGAATAGAACATTATTATACGTACTTATAATAGTTTATTGTAAAATGACGGTAGAAAAGAAAACATTACATGCACTTATAGTAGTTTACAGTGAAATGATGATAGAATAGGAAACATTATACGTACTTATAGTAGTTTCCAGTGAAATAATGATAGAATAGGAAACATTATACGTACTTATAGTAGTTTACAGTGACATGACGATAGAATAGAATACGTGTATTATGTGTAACAGAGTAAGTTCAGTGTGAAATTATGATAATACACACAGAATAGAACACATAATTATACGCACTATAGTATGTAAACCTGAAATTATGAAAATCCATAAAGAATAGAACGCGTTCTAGAGCGTACTTTTATTTCCAATGTTAGTTAGTTAGTTAGTTAGTTAGTTAGTTAGTTAGTTAGTTAGTTAGTTAGTTAGTCGACAGATCATCCGCAATGCACATCGAACCATTCAGTCCATAAGTGCTCGGATCCCCTCCTCAGCAAATCCCGCAGCGTGTAGCGGCTAACGATACCAGTTATGTACTGGTTTATTAATCTTTTTGAGCTTCCTGCGTAGTGTTCTTGTTTGGCAACACCTCTTTTAATTTGCTGTTCTCGCAGTCTGACAATGGTTGTAGATTCACAGTCATCACTTGGTTCTCGCAAAAGTCTTACTTCTCGTAGTGCATTCAGAATGTCAGCCTGGTCCATGGCGCGTCCGCCCTCCACATTAGCCATACCTGCGAGCTTGTCAGCCCGCTCATTTCCTTGTACTCCCGCATGCCCTGGCACGAAGATGAAACTAATCTTTGCCAGCCGAGACCGCTCCAGAGACAGCAACCACTCTCTTCGGATCCACCCCGTCTCTATCCTCTTGAGCATGCTCATTGAGTCGCTAAGGACACATGCCCTAGTGAATGTCTGTGTCTCGAGCCATGTTATTGCTTTACTTACTGCCATGACTTCCATAGTCAGGCTACTTGTGGTCTCAACAACAGCACCAGCCTATATATCTATAGTTATCTTCACGTGGGGGAGAGGGGGGGGGGCAACGAACCGAATTCCAAGCTTCCTAAAGAAGTCTACAGAGGACAGATCCCATCCTCAACTGGGATACCCTTATCCATATCTTCGTCTAATTATTAAACACTTCACAATATACAGAGAAAATACTTGGCTTATCTGTATGTATGTTCGCTCACCCACCCGTCAGTCCGTCTCTCCCTCCTTCCGTCCTTCCGCCTGTACCTCCGTCCGTCCGTTTCTCGGTCCGTCCGTCTGTCTCTCCGTTCGTCCATTCGTCCTTCCCTCCCTCCTTCCCTCCCTCCGTCCGTTCGTCCCTCCGTCCGTCCCTCCGCACGTCCCTCCGTCTCTCCGCAGTCCATCTGTCCCTCCATCCGTCCCTCCGTCAGTCCCTTCCTCCCTCCGCCCCTTCCTCCCGCCATCCCTCCCTCCCTCCGTCCCTTCATCCCTCCCTCCGACCGTCTGTCCCTCCATCCCTCCGTCCGTCCCTTCGTCCGCCCCCTCCCTCAGTCCCTCCCTCAATCAGTCCGTCCGTCCGTCCGTCCGTCCGTCCGTCTGTCTGTCTGTCTGTCTGTCTGTCTGTCTGTCTGTCTGTCTGTCTGTCTGTCAATGTACCTCTTTGTCCATCTGTTACTCTATCTGTGGTTAGTCTGTATGTATGTCTGTTTCTGTTTCCCTTCCTATCGTTATTTCTGTCTGTGTCTCCCCGCCCATTTGTCTAGCTCAGTGGTTCTCAATCAGTGGGGAATTCCCCCCTCCCCCCCGGTAGGGCGGATTTTAGGGTTTCTGGGGGGGGGGGGGGGGGGATTAAGATTATTTCAAGATCGCATTAATACAAGAACCAGTTACTTAGTATTGTTTTTCCCTCTAAATTTTACGGTTCTGTGCTTCTCGCCCTAATGAAATTCGTTTTTATAACGTAAGTAGACCCGCAAATCACGTTTTATGTAGATGTCTAGACTTGTTCTAGTATGTGTTATTAAATTTAGCTTCCATTTTTATGTATACTGTGTAAGGGTGGGGAGGGGGAATTTATAGGGAGGAAATTCGAAAGGCGGGAGGGGGGATGACGTTCTGAACATATGGTAAAGGGGGGCATGGGCCAAAAAAAGGTTGAGAACCACTAGTCTTGCTAATTCAAGAAAACAATAAAAGAACCATAGACCACTACACGACATCAAGTCAACGCCACACACAACACATCCACCCACATGTGTCTGCTGGTTGTTCCTGTCGGCATCCCTCTCGTCAGTTCCAGAGAAGCCGTTGGTTTCCAGGGGTCAGCAAGGGTATCCGAGCCTCTTTAAGAAGGCGACAACACACATGACGTAACAGACTAGGTCTGCTCCGCGACCCGGCGGTAATAAAATTAACAAGCTAGACACAAGTTGTTGTTCAGGAGTTTGGGGGGAGAGCTTGGGGAGATCATTATTGCCAATAGCTGGATTAGCCAGGGAGGCCGTGGCATGCCAGCCTTCACGGAGTAAGGACGCCTCTTTGCAGTGCTTTTTTGTCCATATTTTCGGTGTTGGGTGCCATGATATTCCTTCTGTTCGTGACAGAAGAAATCGGCAATCGACGTGTAGTTATGTGGTCGTATAGATGAACTGTAATAAAACAACCACTTTTAGATCTTTATTTTCCTCTGCAGCCAAACTATTCTTTCTATTCGTCTATATAACTAAATTTCGATGTTTGCTTTCTTATTATACCCTGATAATCCTTAAGCCACCCCCCCCCCCCCCGTACATACAAGCCGATGGGGACCATGGTAGAGTGATAGGAGCCAGAGTAGAGTGATGGGGACCAGGGTAGAGTGATGGGAGCCAGAGTAGAGTGATGGGGACCATGGTTGAGTGATGGGAGCCAGAGTAGAGTGATGGGGACCATGGTTGAGTGATGGGGACCAGGGTAGAGTGATGGGAGCCAGAGTAGAGTGATGGCGACCAGGGTAGAGTGATGGGGACCAGGGTAGAGTGATGGGAGCCAGAGTAGAGTTATGCGAGCCAGGGTAGAGTGATAGGAGCCAGAGTAGAGTTATGCGAGCCAGGGTAGAGTGGTAGGAGCCAGAGTAGAGTTATGCGAGCCAGGGTAGAGTGATAGGAGCCAGAGTAGAGTTATGCGAGCCAGGGTAGAGTGGTAGGAGCCAGAGTAGAGTTATGCGAGCCAGGGTAGAGTGATAGGAGCCAGAGTAGAGTTATGCGAGCCAGGGTAGAGTGATAGGAGCCAGAGTAGAGTTATGCGAGCCAAGGTAGAGTGATAGGAGCCAGAGTATAGTGATGGGGACCAGGGTAGAGTGATGGGGACCAGGGTAGAGTGATGGGAGCCAGAGTAGAGTTATGCGAGCCAGGGTAGAGTGATGGCTAGGCTGTTAGTTAGTTAGTTAATTAATTAGTTAGTTAGTCAGTCAGTCAGTCAGTCAGTCAGTCAGTCAGTTAGTCAGTCAGTCAGTTAGTTAGTTAGTTAGTTAGTTAGTTAGTTAGTTAGTTAGTTAGTTCTGGGAGTCAGGTCTTAGTCAGATATGACTGAGCTACCGTATGACAGTAGACGGTACTACCTGCTTTCTGTCAGCGCCGAATGTTGGGCGGCGCTTACCAAACCCGACACCCCACATTGTGCCAACGGCTTCGGGCGGAAGAGCGCAATTGGGAGGGAACTAGCCTTATCCTGGTGCGAGGAAATGCAACCCAAAGACAAAATAAGTCATGGCAGGGCAGACCAGGCCCTAAGCCTTGGTTGGCAGCTGGTCTAGGATCGAAGCTCCGACAGGCGGACAGTTAGAGCATTGCTTTGCTGATCCGGCAGCTTCTGCAGCTTGTCTTGTTCCAGATGTATAGGTGTTAACTTTCCTCTGGAGTGAACTAGGCAGGCCGAGAGAGGGATCATGCTGCATGGGCAACACATGGTTTCTTTATTTTAGCCCAGGCTTTGTGCTATGGAGAGGCAATAACTCCATCCCTGGTCTTAACCGGTCTCGGAATCAAAGCGAGAGGCAACTGTTACGGGTTATAAGTCCTTGTCAGTTGGCGTAGACATGGGGCGCCACGCGTTGCCTCTGACGGTGGGAGACACCTACAGGTGTCACTGATCAGCTACCGCCCGCCTCAAGCTGGGCAGCCCCCGGCCAATTGGGTGCTGATCCGCCACAGCCTGCCTGCTTCAATGGGTGCTTGGGGCTAGGACAAAATCTGAATCGCAGGCTGTAAAACCAATGCACCAGGTACTAATAAAAAGAATAATAGAAACCTCAAGCTACGGCTTGCAACCTGGAACGTGAGAACCATGTGTCCAGGATTTTCCACTGACTTGACAAATATTGACGATGTGAGAAAAACGGCTGTGATTGATGCTGAACTCAATCGTCTTAACATTGATATTGCTGGCCTGCAGGAGACTCGCCTCGCTGAGGAAGGGTCACTCAGGGAAAACAATTACACCTTTTTTTGGAAGGGAAGAGGGCAGGCAGAAAAAAGGCAACACGGTGTGGGCTTTGCAGTGAAGAATTCGCTACTGGGAATGATTGATATCCCAGCTGGAGGTAATGAAAGATTATTATCACTGCGCTTGGCAACCTCTTGTGGATTTGCCACCATTCTCACTGCATATGCACCGACACTCACTTCCTCTGATGATGTGAAAGATACGTTCTATGAGCAGCTAGACTCTGCGATCAAGGCAGTTCCAAAATCCGACTACATTTATATGCTCGGTGATTTCAATGCTCGTGTGGGCAAGGACTCGAGTTCATGGCCAGTGTGCCTTGGAAAATACAACATCGGTCGCATGAATGATAATGGGCAAAGGCTGCTGGAGCATTGCACTAGAAATGACCTATGTATTACAAACTCCTTTTTTAAAACAAAAGAGATGCATAAGGTCACATGGAAACATCCAAGATCCGGCCATTGGCATCAGCTGGACTTCATTATCACACGGAGACAACATCTGAACCATACATCATTAACTCGAAGTTACCACAGTGCTGACTGTGATACAGATCATTCTTTGGTTGTTGCAAGGGTTAGACTGAGACCAAAGAGAATCTACACAGCTAAACACAAGTCTAGCCCCAGGATTAATATTATTAACACTCACGATCCTGGAAAGTGCTTTGAATTTCAACAGCAACTTGAGGACGCTTTCAATGATACATCAGAAAATTGTATAGTAAATGATAAATGGAGTAAACTTAAGGAAACTATTTATAAAACAGCGGTAGGGGTTTACGGCACTGTGGATCATAAGAGGCAGGACTGGTTTGCGGCAAACAGCCAGATACTGCAGCCCTTGATTGATAAAAAGAAGATAGCTCTCTTAAGAAACAAGGAAAGACCAACGCGTAACACTCTGAGTGAGCTGAAGCAAGCGAGGAAGGATGTACAAAAGGCTGCCAGGCAGTGTGCGAATGACTATTGGATCAAGTTATGTGAGTCCATTCAAATCGCAAGTGATAAGGGAAACATCAGAAGCATGTATGAAGGGATAAAGAAAGCCTGTGGTCCAATGATCAAAAGAAGTGCACCGCTGAAAACCTTGACTGGAGAAATCATCACTGATAAGAAACAGCAGATGGATAGATGGGTCGAGCACTATTTAGAGCTTTACTCAAGTGAGACCAAGCTGGCGGATGATGCCCTCAACGCCATAGAGGCCCTGCCAACTCTTGACCACCTGGACACACTTCCCACTATAACAGAAGTTAAGTGTGCTATAAATGAGCTTGCATCTGGCAAGGCTCCAGGTAAGGATGGGATTCCAATAGAGGTGATCAGGAGTGGGCAAGACACCCTCGCTCTACAGATCCACCAGCTAATAGAGCTATGCTGGCGAGAAGGACAAGTCCCACAGGATTTCAAAGATTCAAACATCATAACGCTGTACAAGAACAAGGGAGATCGGAGCGACTGCAACAACTATAGGGGTATCTCACTTCTGTGTATTGTTGGGAAAGTATTTGCCAGAATTGTCCTGCGCAGACTTCAAGTCCTGGGAGATCAAGTCTACCCCGAATCACAGTGCGGCTTCCGTCAGAACCGGTCTACCATTGATATGATATTCTCATTGCGACAGATGCAAGAAAAATGCCGGGAAAAAAATCAGCCACTGTTTATTGCCTTCATCGACCTCACAAAGGCATTCGATTTGGTCAGTCGTGAGGGTCTGTTCAAAGCACTAAAGAAGATTGGCTGTCCACCAACTCTTCTGTCCATTGTGGAATCGTTCCACACAGGCATGAAGGGTATAATCAAGTTTAATGGCTCAACTTCAGAAGAGTTTGAAATCAAGAGTGGAGTTAAGCAAGGTTGTGTACTATCCCCCACCCTCTTTGGGATATACTTTTCACTTCTACTGAAATATGCCTTTCGTGATCAGGATGACGGTATATACATTCACTCACGCTCAGATGGTGGCCTCTATAATGCTCAGAGATTGAAGGCCAAGACCAAAATTAGCAGGGTACTAATCAGAGAGTTGCTTTTTGCGGATGATGCTGCGATTACGACCCACTCTGAGGAAGAATTACAACATCTACTATCTGCATTCTCCAATGCTTGTTCTGAATTTGGTTTAACAATTAACAAAAAGAAGACACAGATTATGTCACAAGGTGCACATGGTGTACCATCAATCTTTATTGACGACGCCGAACTGGAGATAGTAGACCATTTTACATATCTTGGATCAGAGGTAAATAGCAAATTATCCCTCGATCAGGAAATCAACATCAGGATTGGCAAGGCAGCAACAACAATGAACATGTTAGCAAAAAGAGTCTGGGAGAACAGGAAGCTTACTGCCAAAACAAAAGTCCTCGTCTACCAAGCCTGTGTCCTTAGTACTCTTCTTTATGGCAGTGAAACCTGGACAACTTACTCACGCCAAGAGAAACGTTTAAACAGCTTTCATATGCGGTGTCTGCGAAGAATACTTGGTATTAAGTGGCAAGACAAAATCACAAATACTGAAGTATTGGAAAGATCAGGTTGTGTGACGGTGTATTCCATGCTCAGTCTTCGTAGACTTAGATGGATAGGACACGTTAGGAGGATGGATGATGGTAGAATACCAAAGGATATCTTTTTTGGTGAATTACAGATGGGTAAGAGATCTCAGGGTCGGCCTCTACTACGATACAAAGATGTGTGTAAGCGGGACATGATTGATACAGGCATTGATAATGCACATTGGGAGCAAGTCGCCGCTGAACGTGTTGCATGGAGGGCAACTATCAGAAATGGAATAAAGTCAAAGGAGAAAATTATTGCAGAAAAGTCACACACCAAGCGTTTGAGACGTAAGATGGTGCATGATGGTGGAAATGACCACGTGTTCACATGCACCCACTGTGAACGGACATTTACAGCGCAAATTGGCCTTATCAGTCACACTCGCTACCGCCATAGTTAAAAGTTATTATGCCTTTTTAGAGCACAAACTATCGTCTGTCAAGACGGCAAGGTGCCAATGTTGTTGTTGTTGTTGTGTTGTAGTTAGTTAGTTAGTTAGTTAGTTAGTTAGTTAGTTAGTTAGTTAGTTAGTTAGTTAGTTAGTTAGTTAGTTAGTTAGTCGCTGTTCCAACTTCACGGCAACGGGTCGTCTCCATTATGCTACGTTCCTGTGCCAGTGAATATCACACAAAATGTTCCTCACTGCCCAATGTGAAAAGTGGAACAGACAGGAGTCTCGGCAAGTCAACAACCCGCACAGGTACACTGTGCATAATGCCGCCGCCAGAATACCAACACAAAAGTCCTCCACGAAAAATATAGTTCAGCGTCGATGGAATCGGCAGTCATCAGAAAGACTTCATTGACCCGGGTATTATCCCACATGGTTCGGTCTCTTTCCGCAGGGCGACCCGCCGAAAGCGCTGCACAAAACATGAAATCCGTCGCTCCAACAACGTCTCCCAGGAGTCTCCTGAAACAATTCACGCGTGAACCGAAAAGACAAACCAGTCAATTCAACGACAGCCTGTCATTGTTCCGAACATGCAGTTCACTATGCAAACAACAGCGGACAAATGTAAAAGCATTCCACACGAATTTCACAGCTCACAGTGTCGCGCAACGCATTCACTCAGTAGCAGGGCGACGGAACCATGTAGTACCAGTCCAATATGAGGAAACTGCGAATGCAAACCGTAGTCACAAGCATAAACACGCCAGAGGCCTTAACGATTCAATGCCTAACCGCCATGTTGGGGACCCGGAAAACAGAGAAGTGGTTTGCATAGATCAACGAGGAGAACGCCATGGGCAGACAAAAAGTGTAGTGAAGATATCTAAAAGGCTTGAAGGTGAAGCTTGGAGAACACTTGTGCACAACCTAAGGTGGGTTGTGCTAGACCCATATGTTTATAGAACAATCAACACTCGAGGGGTGATGCGGTCAGTCTCATGCTGGCTCTTTTATTCCCGCGACATTTTCTGGTTCCAATTGCAAGCTGGGCTGACCTGGTAACCCCTGTCAATTTTCAACATTTGAATCTACCCAAAAGCAGATCGAAGCTACAACCACCTCCCCAGCAGATGAGCATCTAACCCCCACACTACAGCAGCTCTCCACAACCACCCGCCCTCATATTAGCATTAACACCTACACTACCACAAGTTAGTCATTCCACAACCACCAGCCCACAGATTAGCATTAACCCTTACACTACCACAGCTCTCATCAGCAGGTTTGTCCTTCCAAAAGACCAGAGATGAAGTCATCTGATACCATCACTGCATTGTCGCCTGTTATCAATTCATTTCAACTCAGCAAATGTCCTTGCATGTTGTGTGATGTTGTTTCTTAAACGTCTCCTTTTTCTTTGTCCATGGGTCTTCCCCTCCAGTATTCTGAATGGTCTTCTGTTGACTTCTGTATAAGAACATTATATATTTTCTGAAAGCACAAGTGTTCCAAGCTCTGACATGTACTGCGTCTTCTTTTTTTTTTTTTTAAACTGTCATCTCTAAGTAACTCTAGCTGTGAATGTATCGAATGTTGTAAATATTATTCTAGTTTCATTAGCCTGTTTCAGGCAATTGTTGTTAGTTACTCTGGCAGTCCAATGAATTCGCAACATTCGTCTCAAGAACTACATCTCTGTTGCTTCCAAGTTCTTCCTAATTTGTTCATTTACATTCCAAGATTCACTGCCATTTATCAAAATAGGTTCTATATAACACTTCAGCACTTTCTTTCTTATATTCAACGATACTGTTACTGTTTTCTTGATATTCAAAGAGAGTCCTTTCTTTGCTCCCTCTGTTTCTACAATGTCCAACAATTGTTGTGGATTGTTTGCATTATCCGCCAACATGATACCATTTGTTTAGTTTGAAATTCCCTTGTTGTGTGTTACGGGATATAGTCTGTTTTTTGTCCCTACCTATGTTTACACAGTGTTACCGTGTGCATGTATCGTGTGACGTATACATAAACAGAAGCATTCCAAATAACCACAATGGTGATAATAAAGTGAGGAGCGGCTGACCGAGTGGCTAGAATGGATTCTCCTTCGAGAGACGCGTGTTCGAATCCTCGGTAAAGTATGGATTTTTTTTTTCGGAGGCAAGAAGAAAACCCAAACCTTCACAGTTCGCAGCGATTGTACCAGCCAGGGGGCCTTAATTCCTCAGTTTCAAGAACGTCCCCCTCCCTGTCCTACACCGCAAGGTACTATAGGCAGTAGATGACAGACTGCCTGATAATAAGAATGAGGGTGATAGTTTTCTCATGTACATATGAGCTTTCTACAGTCTTGAAGGCAAGATGAAAGAACAGACGCGGGCCCGCTTATATACAATGGAGACTCGGGTCAGAATATTCTAGACTGTGGGGAAATTCGAGAGTGTCATGAATAAATGTTTAATGAGAGGAGAGTAGGATTTTAAGATGGATGTTTTGTGAGAAATGGAGGTGGGCCGACAGAATGGCACGGGGGTTGTCTGCGGTCAGGCATAGCAAATGAAACAGAAGACCTGGGGTCATCATTGCCGTTCAGTACAGCACGACATGGCGGGTTAGTATAGTTGTTATGGAACTACTCTGATAATGTAATGAGACAGGTTGGACGGGGTTTGAGAAGAAAGACATGAAGACATTGAAGGATATGGCCTAAAAGAGAGACAGGAGAGAGAGATTGAGAGAAGGGACAGGAGAGAAATGAGAGACAGGAGAGAGAAATGGAGAGATATAGAGAAATAGAGAAAGAGGAGACATAGAGAGAAGGGGTGAGGAGAGAGATAGAGAGATAGAGAGGGGGAGAGAGAGGAGAGATATAGAGAGATAGAGAGAGATAGAGAGATAGAGAGAGAGAGGAGAGAAATAGAGTAAAGGGGGAGCGGAGATTGAGATAGAGAGGAAGGAGAGAGGAAAGAAATAAAGAGGAGAGCGAGGAGAGAGACGGAGAGAGAAAGATAGGAGAGAGAGAGAGAGAGAGAGAGAGGGGGGGGGAGATATAGACGAAAAGGAGAAGAGAGAAGAAAGAGAGAGAGAAGATAGGAGAGAGAAGATAGAGGAGGAGAGAGATAGAGAGGGAGAGAGAGAGAAAGAGGGAGAGAGAGAAAGAGAGGAGATAGATAGAGAAGAGGCAGTAGAGATAGAGATATAGAGAAATAGAGACATAGGAGAGCGATAGAGAGACCGAGAGATAGAGGACAGAGAGGAAGGAGAGATGAAAGAGATAAAGAGGAGAGCGGGAGAGAGAGCTGGAGAGAGGGGGAGAGGAGAGGGATAGAAAGAGAGGAGACCGATAGAGAGAGAGGAGAGTATATAGACGAACAGAGAGAGAGAGAGGAGAGAGACAGATAGAGAGAGAGGAGAGAGAGAGACGAAAGATAGGAGAGAGAAGAGAGATAGAGAGGGAGAGAGAGTAGAGATAGATAGAGATGAGGCAGGAGAGATAGAGATAGATAGATAGAGATGAGGCAGGAGAGATATAGAGAATAGAGAGATAGAGATAGAGGGAGAGAGATAGATAAAAGAAAAGAGAGAAGAGAGAAATAGAGAGAGGAGAGAGGGGAGAGAGATCAGAGAGAGAGAGAGAGAGAGAGAGAGAGAGAGAGAGAAAAGTGGGAGGAATGAGAGAACAGAGAGAAGGGGGAGTAAGAGAAAAGAGATAGAAAAGAGAATCTTTAGAAAGAGCAACCCAACTGGGGAGCTAAGTCTACAACTCTGAGAACAAGAAATAAAATAGAACAAGGCACTGTAATCGATTCAATGCATCATCATCATCATCATCATCATCATCATCATCATCATCATCATCATCATCATCATCATCATCATCATCATCATCATCATCCAGAGGCTTGTCTTGCGTAGTAACTTTTTTCCACAAGAATATTTTGAAATTTCTCACGATCATAAGCCAGCTATCCTTTCTCTGTTACTGCCAGTGTAAACTATCTGTCACACCTTGTGGCTTTACTCTTCACCACCTACTGGGTACACTACCTCTATAGTTGTTCTTTCGAGGCTTTCGCGTTGTTTAACCTGCTTGAAATATTTCATTTTCCTCAATTGTATTTGTATTAGCAGCCAATCTTCTACAATACTGAGTTTGCGATGGATGGATCGTTCTGTTATACTTTTCGTACGCTTAATTATAATACTTTTGTGTAGCACTAATATGCATAGAAAAACAGCACACACATATCATGACTGTAACGGACTCACAAAATATGATGGGAAAGATGAAGACAGGCATGGTTCGGACAGAGTAGCAGGCTCCCATTCAACAATCAAGAATAGAGGGCATGTGTTGGATGTTCTCCCCAAGACATGCTGGTGTGGTGGGAAACGAGCAGGCGAACAGACTGGCTGGGTCTGCAACCCTTGGCGGGGCATTGGCGCATGATAAGGCAGTTGTTGTCGGGGCCCTTTGGAATCGTGTGTATAGTGCAGAAAAACGGATAGATCGTTACTGCTTGGTGAGAATGATACTGCAGTGAGTGACCACATGATCTGACCGACACTCAAGACTCCGAGGAACGACAGAAATAAAATCAGACTGATATTGGTGCCATAAGTTATGTGACTCTTCGCTGGCTGTTGCAGATTAGGACGGAGCATGTATGGGAATGTACCGAGTGCTATAATGTTGGTTCTCAATGTCAACTCAACTAATATACAAAGGCTTATTTGTGCTTTTCAGAAAGTCACAATGTCACACCCGTGTGTCGTGCCCTAAAACAAAACACGCATGCTTTTAGTACTGTGTTGTTTTTCTATTTGCTCCGACCCATAAAGGCGCTAATTGCTTTAGTGTTTGCTTAACTATGTTTGTTCGTCATGTAATTTCTCCCATGACATTTCCATCGCCAGTCAGTACTGAACCTAGATTTAAAAAACTTCACTTTCTGTTATTTCTATAATTCTCCCCACTGATAAACATATCTGTTGACGCATTTGATTTATCGGATATCATTCTACTGACGTAGTTTTGACGGTTATTTTTGGTTAGTTTTTTAAGTGTTTACTGCATTTTCGATTAGATGTTTCTTGTTTAAGAGCGAGGAGTAAGCACAGTATGATTCATTGTTAGCAAACAATTAGAAAACGTTTTATATGACTAGAAATCAAGCGACAGGTAGTCGCACGACAGAATCTACTGTTTGGGTTTAGTGTTCAGTGTGACTACACACATATATTTTCATAGTATTAGTAAACAGGCGAAAAAATCAATGGAAGCCTTGGAGTGGTGGTTTCCTAGAAGAATGCTGAAATTTAACTGGACAGCCAAAATTAGCAATCTAGATAAGTTGAGGGAAGCTAAGTCGCAAAGACGACTTATTAAAATGATCACAAAGACATATTCATCATTTTTCATGGCCACATTATGAGAAGACAAAAACTGGAAACTGTTGTGATAACCGGACATATTTGTGGAAAGAGAGACAGAAAAAGACAGCGTGAGCACTTTTTGGACAGTCTTGTGTCATGGTACGGAAGTGAATCAACACACGAACTGATCCGTGCCGTCGGAGTTCGCAACATGTAAAGGGTCATGATAGCCGACGCCATCTGGCTTGGCACTAGATGATGATTTTCATAGTGCTCCCCTTTACTGCCATAGTCCCCAGAGCATCTCTGGAAAGTGCACGAGCTCTGTTACACTAACAAGGATCTTACAAGAGTGTTTAAAAAGCACTAGGATCGCCTTCATATCATCAGGATTTATCCCACATGGCTTGGTCTCTTTCTGCACAAAGCACGAACTCCGTAACTCCAGCGACGATTCCCAGGGGTCTCCAAGAAAATTGCACTCGTGAACCGAACGAGGAAGGCCGGAATCGAACCCACATCATTCAGATAGCGAGACTGATGGAGTAACCACATTGGTACGGAGACTCCTATAGTGTAAGTGGAGAATGTTATGGCGAAGGGTCTGCAGGGGTTCTGGAAAAATCTCAAAACTGAGAGGGAAGATCAGGAGAACTTTCAATCAGATAGCGGTGGGAAGGATTAGAAATATGTCTCTTCAATGGCTGTTCAACCAGGGGACGGAGTGCGTATGGGAATGTCCTGAGTGCAGTGATGTCGGTTCTTAGCTCAACTCAACTCAGCTCAGCTCAACTTGTGGGCTACTCTTTTTTCTTACGAAACAACTTTGGCAGTTAATCAAGAGTTATACAGAAGGACGGTATATCGCCATAATGAGGACGGCAAGGCACGTAGAGCGCCCTGGTCATCCACTGCACCTTTATTCGTCTTGACTTGTCTTGCCACTGAACTCAGATGGACTCAGGCGAGAGAGTGAGGTCGACGAATCGCACAACTCTTCCTCACTTTAATCCAATTCGTCGTTCAAGTCATTCTTCATCCAACTTCATATATCACGAAGTGAATGCAAGAATCTCTAAGGCCAGAGCGGCTTTTGGCAGACTGTACAAGAATGTATGGGAAAGAAATGGAATAAGCCTGCAAACAAAGCTGAAAGTCTACAAAGCAGTTGTATTATCCACACTGCTATATGCCTGTGAAACCTGGACTGTTTATCAGCGACACACTAGACAATGAAACCACTTCCACACAGTATGCCTTACGAAGCTATCGAAGATTAAATGGCAAGGCAAGATTCCAGACACTGAAGTTCTAGAAAGAGCGTCCATGCCCAGTATCCACACTATGCTAATAAAGAATCAGATTCGCTGGGCTGGTCACTTAGTTCTCGCATGCCAGATCACAGGCTCCCTAAACGAATTTGTTTTTACTGCAAGCTGCGTTGTGGTAAACGCTCCCAAGGTGACCAGAGGGAGCGCTTTAAATACACTCTGGATATCTCACTGAAAGCTTTTGGAATTCATATTGACACCTGGGAAACTGCTGCTAAAGATCGAAATTCGTGGCGTAGCATCATTACGCAAGGGTGCAGTCACTATGTGAAGGCAACCAGGACTGCAAGAGCTGTGAAGAAAAGACTGGACAGAAAAAACCACTGCAGGAGGTCCTCCTCCTGGAACGTCAAGCATTCTTTGCTCACATCGTCAAAGAACATTTCGAGCCAAAATAGGCCTTATCATCCATCTTAGAACTCACGGCTCCATACTTTCAACACCACTGGATGAAATGAATGGTCATCATCATTCTTGATGGACAAACAACAACATATCGCAATACTAGGGTCATGTGTTATTTGTTTTGTTTCGTGGTATCTCCCGCAATGTCAATGCCCAGTGAACGGAAATCTACATGATAATACTTGTTCATTTGATTGTGTTTAATTGTTTGGTCCAAACTTACTTTTTGTTTGGCACTGAATCAGTTAACATGTGCAATGTAATCACGTGACCTCCGAGTTTTTCGCCATTGTTCGAGAAGCGTAGACGTCCGATGCACTATCCCAGAATCAGTTTCATTTCTGTAAGTAAAGCACAGTATACGCTGTTAATAAAGCCATGGTCTGTGCGGATCAAAGGCGGAAGCCGTGTCATCTGATCCGTTCCGCCCTAGCTGTTGGGATGTGACATGTTAGGCCTTCACATATTCTAGACCACGGGATAATTAGGTTCGGTACCCGGCTTACCTCCTCATTGCTTTTCCTTCTAAGACAATTCCGTCACATAAAATGAAACATGCAAATCCTTTAAGAGGAACCGGCTGTGAGTACGTGAAGTGCTATAATCGTCACATTGTGCAGGCCTGAGTGCACAGAAGAAAAGGTGATCAGTCTTTCTCTCCTCTAGAGACTCTCCTACTAAATCCCGTCCACATGGACCCCCACCTTCCGGAGTTTCTAACACGTTTGACCTCTGCATAGCTAACACCACTCAATGAGATTAAGTAACTTTCTTTCCCTCGCTTGAAACGCTCCAACCTATCCCCTCCCAAATGGCGTGCCCTATTCCAATTACAGCACAGACAGGTCATAGTCATTAAACCGGCGGATAAAGGTGGTGCGGTGGTTGTTTGGCGGAAAGATCTATATGTCGAGGAAGTCATGTCCCAACTTAATAAACCTGATAATTATTCCCCCTTCGCCGAAAACCCCACTCTCTCCTATAACCGGAAGATCCAGAACACCATCAAACAGTTCATACGTGAGGATGCCTTACCACCCAGTGCCTCTTCACTTCACATCCATGACTCTAACTTGGGCAAATCCACCCTCTACATGCTGCCCAAAATACATAAACTCAATCATGGACGTCCGATAGTTTCCACCTGCTCTACTGAACCTGCTCTCCACCTGCTCTACTGATTTCTTGACAGGATTATCCAACCTCTAGTTGCGAATCTCCCGTCATACATCAAGGATACAACGCATGCGTTACTTTCATTCAACTCTCTCCAACTGACCCCTGGGAACACATACAGACTATTCCTAATGGATGTATGTTCCCTCTATACCTCCATTCCTCACGCTGATGGCCTCAGGGTTCTACAATTCTTTCTGGATCAACGCACAGATCAAGCCATCCCTACACGCACACTTGTGAGACTCGCTGAATTGGTCCTCACCAATAATTCCTTTGAGTTCAATGGCCACTACTTTGAACAAATCAGCGGCGTCGCCATGGGCACTAAAATGGGACCCAGCTACGCATGTGTATTTATGGGACATCTGGAACACCAGATTGAACTCAGCTATGATGCTCTTCACCCTTCTTTTTACCGACGCTACATCAATGACGGCATCGGTTTCACTGACATGTCGGAGGCGGAACTGAACCGCTTCATTAATTATGTCAATGACTTCCATCCATCGATCAAATTCACCACAGACATTTCCACCACCTCTGTCAATTTCCTTGACACCACTATTAAATTAAACCCTACGGGCCTCACGACCTCCGTGTACTACAAACCTACTGATGCTCACAATTTCCTCCTGTACAGCTCATCCCACCCCAAATGCTGCAAAGATTCCATCCCATAATCCCAGCTACTCCGCCTTCGTCGTATCTGTCAGGATGATAATGACTTCCTCGAGAAAGCCCATGAAATGCTTGACTTTTTCTCCAGACGGTCCTACCCAGAGGACGTCTTGTCCACAGCTTTCTATCGCATAACCCAAGTCTCGCGGGAAATGTCCCTTGTCAATTAAACGCGATCTCCTAACAATGAACCTAAGCGCATCCTCACCTTCCATCCATATGCCTATGCCATCAAGCACATTTTCCTCCGACACTGGTCTATCTTGGAATCCGATCCAATCACTCATGAGGTATTCTCCAATGGCCCTAGGGTAATTTTCCGCCGTAACCAGAGCCTCAGAGATCACCTTGTGCATACTCGCCTCCCCACGGTCACTTCACTTGTGGGCACATTCCAATGCCATCGTAAGAACTGTCTGACATTCCTATACGTTGTTCAGACACCGCCGATTACATTCCCCCTAGGCACCTTCTCCTTGAAAGATTCTTTTACATGTACATCACGGAATCTGATATATGTTATCATCTGCAAACGATGTGACATGAAATACATCGGTCAAACGGGCAGACGCATTGCTGACCGTTTTAGAGAACACATCAGAGACATTAATCAGGGCACTGACAAACCTGTCCCCAACCATTTTAATTCCTCCAACCATAATGGAATCGACGATGTATGTGTCACTGATTGAAACCTTGCTTCTCCAACAGCTCCGTTAGACTCAAAATTGAATGCCAGTTAATCAACAATCTGGGATGCGTCCATCCAGCAGGTTTCAATACTATTGTGGGCGCCACTGTATAACTGTGCCATCTTCTCCAACTGTTTACACCGTCTATTACTATGTTGTCCTCCCCCCCCCCCCCTCCCCCAATATTCATACCTAACTGTCTCCACACCTCTGTATTTTCATATCAGACTGTTCGCATATTTTTGGCGAAGTAAATCCTATCTGGCAACCTTCTATACTTAAACTCTGCAGCCAAAGAGTGCCTTCGCAACTGGCAAATCCGCCTTTTCTGCTCCCGCATGAGAATGTAGCAGTTGTGCTTTTTTATTTTTTGTTTTTTTTATATTTCGTTGTTCTATCTATCCGTGTTGTCCTGTCGTTGACAAAGATTCTGAGAATCGAAACTTCGGCCGCCCTATGTGTCGTATTGTATGCATTTGTGTGTATTTTATTTTATTATTCATTTTATGTATTTATTGAATGCTTCTGATTTTGGATTTTCACCTGTGTTTCTGGATATGATGGATCTTCTTGTAAGGTATGTGAAACGTGTTGATGTTTAGTACGTTTCTTCTCGCAGGAGTTAAATATACCTATTTGTTTCCAATTCATATTGTTATATCCTGCTGCAGCCGCTGCTTTTTCCTCTAGAGAACGTTGAGAGTTTGACACAGACCCCTTATCCGACAGTAATCATGCTTTTATCGAATCGATGTAACATCTTAACCATTATACCAACACACTAGCTAATTTTAATAGTTAGCTTTATAAGACGTAGCAGTCAACTCCAGCCTTTAGGGTGGGGGGGATGTTTGTGATTCCTGGACAAGTTTACGTTAAGTAGTTTGCCAATGCTGTCTGAACGACCAGCACTCATACCACTGTATGCCAATGCAAAGCGGTCTGTTTCGAAACCGCCCGCAGCTGTGTTTCAGACGCGGTATGCGGGATTACGAATTGCATTGGTAACCCCTTCGACACATTGTTGAAAGTATCTAGCACCCGGTTTAAGAGGCTGGGTCAACCCCACATATGACGGGGTGGGAAATACTGGATCCTGGCACAGCTGTGGTTTGAATCCGAACCTCTGTATTGTTGGGCAAACGCTCTGGTCGTTATGTTGCATTGGCGCCTTAGATTGAATATCGTACACTAAAAGTCACAATGCTTTACTGACGTCGTATATAAGACTTTCTAGACAGAAAAGATAGACTCCAGACTTCTAGACAGACGAGATAGACTTCAGACTTTCTAGACAGACAAGATGGGCTCAAGACACTTTAGACAGACAAGATAGGCTCAAGACTTTCAAGACAGACAAGATATGATCAAAACTTTGCAGACAGACATGTTAGTTAGTTAATCGACAGATCATCCTCATTGCACATCGAAACATTCAGTCCATAAGTGCTCGGATCTCCTCCTCAGTAAATCAAACAGCGTTAACAACACCAGTTCTGTGTTGGTATATTAATCTTCTTTGGCTTCCAGCGTAGTGTTCTTGTTTGGAAACACCTCTTTTAATTTGCTTTTCTCGTATCCTGACCATGGTTGTAGATTCACAGTCATCACTTGGTACCCGTAAAAGACTTACTTCTCGTAGAGCATTCAGAATATTAGCCTGGTCCGTGGCTCATCTCTCTTCCACAGTAGCCTTACCTGCAAGCCTGACAGCCTTCTCATTTCCTTGTACATACGCATGTCCTGGCACGAAAATGAAGCTAATCTTTGCCAGCCGAGATCACTCCAGAAACAGCAACAACTCTCTTCGAATCCACTCCATCTCTATCTTCTTGAACATACACATTTAGCCACTAAGGAAACATGCCCTAGTGAATGTTTGAGTCTCGAGCAATGTATTGCTTTACTTACTGCCATGACTTCCATAGTCAGGCTATTTGTGGTCAAAGCAAAAGCACCAGAATCTTCCTTCACAATTCTTCCTTGGCCTGAGCCGTAAAAGCCCATGAACTTCTAACTTGTCGAACGACCGATCCATCTGTATAAATGACAGCATCACCCTCTAAAGAATTCTCGAAAATCAAAGCCTGTACACTTAAGACAGGTAATACAGATCTACATCTGATCAATTACTACTGTCCAAGTGACTGCCAACAGGCACTGGACACACTACCATTAAAAGAAAAAAAAATGATTGTGTGTGGCGATTTCAACAGCCACTCGCAGAGCTGGGGCTATGATCACATGGACCAGAGAGGAGAGAGACTGGAAGACTGGCAGGATGAGAATAGATTCCTCTTGATTAACAAGCCGTCCGACCCACATACTTTCTACTCGAGATCATGGCACACTACAACTACACCTGACCTGGTGTCACGAAAAATAAACTTGCTAGTTTCGATCGATGACAAAATGAGACTTTCGTCTGCACAAACAGGCAACCCTTTGATGTGTATAGACGGAGGAACAAAAATACGTCGCGTAAAAATGTCTACACACCGCCGGCGAGTCTTCATGATGTGGGTTGTTCGAGAAACGAATAATAACGTCAGACGTCTGCCTAGGCGGTAGTTAGCCTTTGAAGTGTAGGCGGAATGTCTTGATAGACGGCGGAGAGGATTCTATGATGTGGGGAATTCTCTGGTTCACAGACAGACAGAACTATTGTTGTACGAGACAAAGGATTTCCTCAGATGAAAGCAAACTTGACGGCGGATTGACTCCAGTTAGTCTAAAACAAGAGGAGAAAACCAGACTCTGGACTGATCAGCGTCTAGACAATTTGGTGACGTCACTCAAGCCCGATATAAAGGCCGTTGCGGTAAACAAGTTGAGTTAGTCGACCAAGATTTCTGAAGTTTAAGGATCGGTGCAGTATTCCGATTTGTGCTAATTGAAAGAGACTATAGTGTCAAAGTGTTGATAATGTATCGGCGGACATAGATCCAGTCTGTGATTGCATAGTCTCAATTATCAACCGGAATAGGCATATGGTAGGCTATTAATCATATCTAACTTAGAGTATGATTAGTAATAGAGTACAGTACTGTGCGGTGATATAATGTATTATAGGTGTGGTGATATAGTGTATTATAGGTGTGGTGATAGAATGTTCTATAAGTGCGGTGCTAGAAAGTATCATAGGAGCGTCGGCACTAGTATCCTATTGTGTGGCTTTAACTAGCTTGTGTGATATATCATTTTACTCGGGGAGTTGAGGACAATGTAGTGGGATAATAATTAGAGAGATTGAGGATGGTTGGGAGGGAGGAGGGGAATGTGAAATGGTAGGATCTTCCAGTAGGGCATCTGCTGGGTTTCTACCCGTTCTTTTATTCTTTCCTGGTGTTGCCATGTCTCAGACCATGTGATGAGCATATGACAGAGATCGGATCTCTGTTGTAGATCTGAGTACTGCTATTGGCCTACACTCACCTAATTCCGGCCAGGATTGAGTTGCTCTCACCATAGTATTCTCTACTAAACAGGTTCCACGTAGGTGTGCTATGATATTCAACAGTGAAGCTAGAACACAGTTTAGAAGATGATGGCTCAGGATTTGAAGACAGAAGTTGCTGAGAGGCCTCTACATTGGGCTTATACCCAAGTTGGTCTGCGGGAACCTGGCTTCTGCTGAGTAGGACATGCTGATGATACTTATGTTTAGCAAGTGATAGTTGTATCACTGAACAGTCAGAACATTATATATATATATATATATATATATATATATATATATATATATATATATATATATATATATATATATATATATATATACACATATATATATATATATATATATATATATATATATATATATATATACATATATATATATATATATATATATATATATATATATATATATATATATATATATATATATATATACAACACTGATACCAGGAACATTCATATAAATTTATAGAAATACCTGGAACATTCAGATTGTGGTGTTAATATGGGGAATCTTTACAACCAGTGACACTAGATCAATTAAGATTTCCCAAGTAACAGTGACTATAGTGTTAGAATTCTCTGAGTAACAAACAGTTAATAACAGAGGAAGTTCATAGTGTGAATTAGATTGAAGACTCTCATTAGACAGTGTTTGTCATGGATGTCCAAACATCTGGATGCCTCGAGAGATAACGGAGAAACTCTTCACGTGACCGGAGAAGCATCACCTCGGTGAGGTTGTTTGTCTGGAATACATGGTGCTGGTGTGTTCTCAGCCCAGTGATGAGAATGACTATACTCCTGAACACTGATCTGAGTCTATATACACCTTAGAATATACGTCACACATTCTACACTTTATACACACACACACTTCTCCTACATATACTCTTTGCTTTAATACATTTCTTGATTTTATTTGTTTGAAGCTAGAGTTGTCAAGTATGTTATGTTGGGGAAGAATGAGAGGGGGCATGATCCAGGGTTAGTAAGAGTGAGAAGAAGGTGTCTTCAGATTGAGGGAGTGTTGTGGACGGAGTCTGCTGGATATCTCCAGGATAGTGATATTGAATTAAAATAAATGTGGGTGTTGATTCCCCTCACTCCAGGGACGACACTAAAGTTGTAAAGAAGAACAAATAACTTCTACGACATTCTTTACTTACGACACCTGGCTTTTCATTCACCAGACCTGGAGTGGAACATTACACGAATTGTTGGGAAACAACTTGACGGCAGTGACCATCGGCCAGTCTTTCTAACTGTAGAAAATGAGCTTGTAAGTGAAAGCAGCACACTCTCGATGTGGAACTACAAGAAAGCAGACTGGGCAATGTTCAAGCATCGCACCAACATACTGGTTAGAAACCTGAACACTGAGAAAGACATAAATAAAGTAGTGAAGAGTTTGGGAAATGCATACTACAGGCAGCGCGAGAAACAGTACCAAGAGGAGCCCGTAAACAATATAAACCCTACTGGAGTAGTGAACTGGAACAGTTGCATAACGATGTGGAAGTGTGTAGAAAGCAAGCAGAGGCGACACCCAGCTAAGAGCACCACTATAAATTTCAGCAAGCAAAAGCGAAATTTCAAAGGGACAAGCTGCAGGCTAGATGGAAAAGCTGGCAGGAGAAAACGGAGTCTCTGAACTTTGAAAAAGACACAAGGAAATTGTGGAAGCTAATAAAACAACTTAACGATGAGGGCACAGGGAAAAACTCAAAAATTGCACTACGTAAAGATGGAAACATCTTAACAAGAAAGCAAACAGCTGACCATTTTGCGGACTAATTCGCACAAGATAACAATTTCAAAATTAGTCCAGAGAAACAACAAGAGATTCGAGAGAAACGACAACATACAGGACAGAAGAAAATAGTACATGAGGTTCTGGAGGCACCCATCACAATCAGCGAACTGGAGCTAGCCATATCAAAACTGAAAATGAGAAAGTCACCAGGAGCTGATGGTATCTCCTATGAAATGATCAGGAAACTAGGAACAGAGGCCAAAGCAAAGCTGTTGCAGATTTTCAATAACAGCTGGACCTTAGGCAGTGTTCCACAAGCCTGGACAGAGGCAATCATGATACCCCTCCTAAAATCAGGGAAAGATGGTTCCATTGCCTCTAGCTACAGACCAATTAGCCTCACCAGCAGTCTCTGCAAACCACTAGAGCTCATCATCAGTCACAGACTGCAGTGGTACATTGAAAGTAAAAACATCCTTGTGCCACAGCAGGCTGGCTTTAGGCAATGCTTCTCTACGGAAGATCAGACAACCTACCTCTCCCAAGAAATTAAGGATGAATTCCAAGAGAAGAAGCTGGTGCTTGCAGCATGGATAGATCTGAAGAAAGCCTTTGACAAAGTCTGGAAAGAAGGTCTGATGAAGAAACTGAGAAACTACAAAGTCAATGGAAGAATGTACAAATGGGTGAAAGCATACTTGCACAACAGAAGAGCCCGAGTACAGATAGACGGACTCAAGAGCAAGAAAGTACTACCGCGTCACGGTGTTCCCAAGGGCGGAGTCTTGTTCCCCACACTTTTTCTAATCTTCATCCGTGATCTTGTTGCTAATATACCGCATGGAATTAAAGCGGCAATGTACGCCGATGACCTGGTTTTATGGAGCACAAATGAACATGCATCAGTGGCCACCAAATTGCTACAAAGAGCTGTAGATACATTTGCTGCATGGGCAAATAGATGGTGTGTCAGCATAAACACTGACAAGTGCAGCACCACTCTATTAACCCTCTCTTCAAAACAAAAGGAAGGGATCATCCAGATAAATGGAACACCCCTAAGAGAAGATAAAGAACCAACATACCTTGGAGTAACATTTGATGGCAGGCTGACATGGAGAAAGCACATCAACAAAGCAGTAGCAAAAGCCAGAAGGAAAATAGCCATCCTGAGAAAGCTAAGTGGAACCGCATGAGGAGCCAGTGGGAAAATACTTAGCAAAGTTTACCAACAGAGCATACGACCACACCTGGAATTTGGGTCAACTGCGTGGTGTTCAGCATAAAAAACCACACTACAAGAGCTGGACAAGGTGCAAAATCAAGCACTTAGAGTCACCACAGGAGGGATGAGATCAACCCTTATAGTGGAAATGGAGAAGATTGGGAGGACACAAGCACTGAGTGAGCGCAGAGATACGAAAACGCTAATACAAGCAGAAAAGTTCCTCAGCTTGCCAGGCCACCCTATGAAGAACAGATTTGAAAACCTAGCTATGGTGCGGTTGAAAAGAAGTAGTTTTATCCACCAGGCCAAACGACTCTGCAAAGAAACCACCGATCTGCCCACAGTTGGTATCCCACTAACAACTATTCCAGAGCGAACTCCATGGAAAGATGAGCATAGACCATCATTACAAATCCAGACAAAAGTGAGAGGAATATTTGACAAGGAAAAACAGTACAGTGTGCAGCGCAGAACAGCCACTCTCAGCTTCCTTGATGAAGAATACCCACAGGACCTCTGGATCCGAGACTACACAGATGGGTCGGCACAAAATGCTGTTCGAAATGGAGGAGCGGGAGTGTACATAGAATACCCAAATAATACTAGGGACACAGTCAGAGTACCGACAGGAAAGTACTGCCATAACTATGATGCTGAAATTGAGGCAATCAAGATAGCAACAGAGAAATTACTAAATACCAGCAATGGTACACAACCTGTGGTGCTACTGACAGAATGCAAAATCAGTTACTCGTGGCGCTCCTGTCTGGGAAATTGCCAGTATTAAGGACACTACTTTCTGAACTTAGCAGTCAGCATAAGGTCACCATACAGTGGATACCATCCCACTGTGGAGTACCCGGAAACGACAAAGCTGATCAATTGGCTAAGGAAGGAGCCAAAGAAGAACAGCCTGATGTGCCCGTTACATACCACCAAAAGAAAAGAATGATCAAATCAGTCAGAAAGCCACCAAAACCTGCTCAAGATGACTACCACGTTATGGACAGACCAGAACAAGTCATTATTCTGCGCCTCAGAACAGGACACAATAGATTACTGCAACCACATGTATACAAAATTCAAGATTGGTGAAACAGCCATGTGCACATGTGGATTGGCCTTCGCAGACAGCAGAGCACATACTCCAAGACTGCCCAAAATATATACATATCTAGGCAAACCTTCTGGCCTATAGAGACGACAGTGAAGATAAACTCTATGGACCACTGTGTGAACTGAAAAAGACAGTTAAATTCATACAAGAGACAACATTGCAGATATAGACATATTTCAAGCGAACGAAAGAAGATGAAGAAGAAAGCCTGTACATCCGCCTCCACAGCAGCCGGATTTTCTTTTCTGCATTTTCTGTCTAGTTGGATGCAAACTGTCAAGGACTTACAGAAATATGTTGGCACGTGTACCCACCCCTCGCCAGGTTCTACGCCCTTAAGTGAACACACCTGCTAAGAATGTCTTCGGCTTGACCCATCCACGACATTTCTCTTTTTAACCTGCTGCCCTTTACCTTCTTTATTTCACTATGCAGTAGATGTTGTGTGTTTGCATTGACTCTAGGCACGAGCTCGGGAGATTCGTATTCTGATCTCCATGGTTGGAAAATCAAGAAGGTAGCGCATCGCCCTGCATGCTGTATCTCTTGTACATCCAAGAATAATACGCATAGCTTCGTTCCGTATTCTTTCCATCCTTTCCATCTGCTCATGGCTGAGAGTCAGGATCGTCATCGCATACTCAAAAACAGAAAGGACTAGACCCTCTTATAGAAGACATAGATGACGCTGCTCATAATTTTCCGCCGCCATCACTCGCATCGCAGCCAAACCCCGTTTCACCTTTGTTATCACGTGGTCTATGTGCTCATTATAAGCAAGGCTTCGGTCAAAACGTATACCCGGGTAATTTATTGCCTGTGTTTTTTCCACAGTCTCTGAGCACAAAGTTACAGTTGGCGTTGGAGTGTTGACAGTATAGTTATTCAAAGATAATCATGTCACTGCTGCCTTCGTTGGGTTGACCATTGCCCCAGATTCCACAGACCAAGTGCTTATGCGACTTAATTCTGTTTGTAGTTCCACAGCAACTCGATCTATATCCTTACCCTGACGATAGACTAACACATCGTGGGCATATGACAATGCCATCGCCGGTCCTATGATCTGCTCGCCGGTGATTCGCACAGTGTAGGCTTTGAACAGCACCGGAAATAATGGTGATCCCTGTAGCAAGCCTGGATATATTGTTGTTGGATCAGAAGGTTAACTGCCACATCTAAAAACTTCTTTCCGTTGGAAGAGGACTGCGGCGACCCAACTAAGGAGGAATGGACTTATCTTGAGTTCAAGAAGCTGAAACATTAACAATCCAACGGTACTCTGTTTTACGCATCCTCAAGATCAATCGCCGCAGCACGTTTCAATGCCTGAGTGGAAACCTTCATAGACATCATGGGCAAAAAATACTGCGTTGGTCCAGGTTTCTCTATTTGAACGGTACCCTTCAAGGGTAGGTTGGAAGCAATTTTGCCTCTCTAGCTGGCTTGATATTTTCTTGGCAATTAACTTCTTCAGCAGCTTGCCTGTTGTATTTTGCAAGTTATTACCCGATATCCCTGAATTTTTGTGTGGTCTTTGTCAGTCTTCGGCAAGGGAATCAAATAGCTGTGTAACCGCTCCTCCTTGATGCTACCACTACTGTTGTTGTACGTGTCTGCTTGTTCCTCTAGTTCATTGTCGGTACACATACTAATGTCTTCTTACCTTATACCATCTGGCCCTGGTGCGTTTTTTTTTTTTGCTCTTCGAACCAAAGCCCTGATCTCTGTCACTGTCACTGTGTCTTCACCTGCAATGTTCTGGGTCTTACACCTACCTGAGGTAACCGCCTTGACAAAATGTTGGCCTCTCATGTCTGTCTGGTTGCTCTGCTCTGGATAGCGTTCGTAAAGAGCTTTGCCTTATTCTCACCGATCTCTGCCAGATAAGGTCAGCGCTTTGGAAGTCAGGAAAACTCTTATTCTTGACTAACCCATTCATGCTTTTATGTAGTCGCCAGAAAAATTTCAGTGACTTGTTTGTGCTTATTCTTTGAAAAAGTACATCAGCAGGCTGTCTAAAGACAAAAGATGGAAGAGTCATAATAGAAAAAGATCAGATCTTACATGTATGGTCAGATTACGTGAAAAAACCTTTATGACGATAACAGAGACGAACAGTATGATGTTCAAAATAATAATGAAGGACCAGCAATTTTGAAGATGGAGGTTCAGAATGCTCTTAACCATATGAAATCTGGCAAGATCCCCGGTTCAGACAGCGTCACAACAGAAATGATTAATGCTTTAGAAGAATATGGAATATATAAAGTTACCAGTCTGCTTAATACAATATATGATACTGGAAATATACCTCAGGAGTTATGTAATTCTGTATTTATTGCAATCCCAAAGAAATCCGGAGCCTTGGAATGTGATCAACATCGAACAATTAGTATAATGAGTCACATCACGAAGATTTTGCTAAGAATTATCATGCAAAGAGTTAGGAGGAAAATACAACCTGAAATAGGAGAAGAACAATGTGGGTTTGTAGAAGGCAAGGGTACAGTAAATGCTGTGTATATACTGAGAACCGTAATCGAACGTTCTATAGAAGTAAACAAAGATCTACACCTTTGCTTTATTGACTACACAAAGGCTTTCGATAAAGTGAGACATGTCAACATGATAAGGATGCTTGAGGATCTACAGATTGATGGAAAAGACCTTAGACTTGTAAAAAAACATATATTGGAAACAACAAGCTGCCATAAGAGTTGATAATGAAGTAAGCCAATATCAGCCTATTAAGAGAGGTGTGAGACAGGGATGTGTAATGTCTCCAGATCTGTTTTCCCTGTACAGTGAAAGTATTTTCAGAAATATTGAAGATATGGAAGGAATCAACATTGGGGGACGATGCATCAATAACATTAGATATGCAGATGATACAGTCTTGATTGCAGACAATGAACAGGACCTGCAAAATTTAGTAGATGCGGTTGTTACACACAGTGAACAACTAGGGTTAGAATTAAATTGTAAAAAGACACAGATTATGGTCGTCACTAGGAAGAACGAAATACCACAATGTAATATACAAGTAAATGGGAATATTCTTCAACAAGTGAATAGGTACAATTATCTCGGAACAGTAATAACATCTGATGGGAGATGCCTTGAAGAGATTAGAACAAGAATCGCCATGGCAAAAGTAGCCTTTAGCAAGATGAAAAACATACTGACCAATAAAAAGATGTCAATTGAAACGAGAAAAAGAGTGTTGAGATGCTACATAGAACCTGTACTCTTATATGGATGTGAAGCTTGGACAATGAGCAGTCAGGCTGAAAAACATCTGATGGCTGTAGAAATGTGGTTTCTGAGGAAAATGCAAAGAATACCATGGACAGCCAGAAAGACCAATGAACAAGTTCTTCAAGAAACAAATGAAGATCGTAAACTGATTAGAGACATTAGACGTAGACAGTCACAATTTTTTGGGCATGTTATGAGAAGAAATGATCTGGAGAACTTGGTGACAACTGGTAAGATCGAGGGGAACAGACCAAGGGGAAGACCTAGAAGCAAGTACCTGGATGGCTTGGCCTTGTGACATGGTCGAGACAGAAACACGGAGCTGATCCACGACTCTGGTGATCGAGTGAGATGGCAGAACATGACCGCCCACGCTTACCGGCATGGCACATGATGGATGGATGGATTCTTTGAAAAGACAGACATATTATCGAAACTTTGCAGCCTGACCACATATGATCACATTTTCCACTCAGACAAGACAGAATCAAGACTTTTTCAACAGACAAAAGAGAAAGTAAACTTTCTACAAGGACAGGCAAGACTCGAGGGTTTCTACATGGAAAGTTGGACTCAAGGGTTTGTAGACAGACAAGTTATGATCAAGACTTTGAACAAAATTTGATCAAGGCTCTCTAGACAGACACGCTAAAAAACAAGACTACACAATCTCTGCAGCACATAATAATGCGACACGGCAATGCTGATGTATTCACCGCACCTACTCCCCACACATTTTCCCCACCCAGAATAGTGCGATGTCCAGGACACACGAGGAAGCGCCACTCACACACCACACGTAGCCGGCTACTGCACACGTTAAGTAATTCAGCCGGAAAACACATCGTATCACTTGAACAGCCCCTGTCAGAGGTGTCCATCAGACGATTGATTTGTCTCCCCCTGAACGCAACTTTTAATTATTCAACATCTATGCGGTCGTCGGTGTGTGGTTGTGCTTTGGCATGTCTGTACACTTCCCCCGGATCTGCCCATTTCCGCTCGATTGAAGAAGCATGAGAAATAAATAAACTAGTGATAGGCACTCAGAGAAGTAAACTTATTCTTCTATGATACTCAAAGGGGTGCTGTTTCAAAAAAATACACTACATGCAGTGATTGTAACGAACTCACATAGTGTGATGAGAAATGTGAAGGCAGGCATGATGCTTCGGAAAGAGTGCAAGCTTCCATTCAACTATCTTAATAAATGAGCATCTGTTGGATTTGGTCCTCCAGGACATGCTGGTGTGGTGGGAGACGAGCAGACGAACAGATTGGCTGGGTCTACCCCACTTGGTCGGGTATTGGTGCATGATCGGACAGACGTGGTCAAGCCCCTTGGAATCGTGTGTATAGTGCGGAGAACAGACAGATCATCACGGTCTGCAGGGAATGGAGCTGCGGGGAGTAACCGAAGGATCTGGCCGACACTCAGAACTCCAATGAAAGGCTAGACGGACACATAATCAGCCTGCTACAGGTTGCATTAGTATATTCTTTGCCCACATGTTAAAGAACATTTCGAGCCAAAATAGGACTTATCGGTCAGCTTAGAACTCACGGCTCTAAACATTCAACCCCACTGGATGAACCGAATGGTCATCATCATACTTTATGGACAAACACCACCTATACAGGGACTCTTCAATGAATGTTGAAGCTGAGGGCGGTGCACGTATGGAAATGTCCCGAGTGCTATGGTGTCGGTTCTTGTTTCACCTCAACTCATAGGAATATATGTTTCTTCTTTCCGTTCACGTGTTCTTTTCTCACCTCATCTCATAGGAATATATGTTTCTTCTTTCCGTTCATGTGTTCTTGTCTCACCTCAACTCATAGGAATATATGGTTTCTTCTTGCCGTTCATGTGTTCTTGTCTCACATCAACTCAACTCATAGGAATATATGGTTTCTTCTTGTCGTTCATGTGTTCTTGTCTCACATCAACTCAACTCATAGGAATATATGTTTCTTCTTGTCGTTCATGTGTTCTTGTCTCACATCAACTCAACTCATAGGAATATATGATTTCTTCTTGCCGTTCATGTGTTCTTGTCTCACATCAACTCAACTCATAGGAATATATGGTTTCTTCTTGCCGTTCATGTGTTCTTGTCTCACATCAACTCAACTCATAGGAATATATGTTTCTTCTTGCCGTTCATGTGTTCTAGTCTCACATCAACTCAACTCATAGGAATATATGGTTTCTTCTTGCCGTTCATGTGTTCTTGTCTCACATCAACTCAACTCATAGGAATATATGTTTCTTCTTGTCGTTCATGTGTTCTTGTCTCACATCAACTCAACTCATAGGAATATATGTTTTCTTCTTGCCGTTCATGTGTTCTTGTCTCACATCAACTCATCTCATAGGAATATATGGTTTCTTCTTGCCGTTCATGTGTTCTTGTCTCACATCAACTCAACTCATAGGAATATATGGTTTCTTCTTGCCGTTCATGTGTTCTTGTCTCACATCAACTCAACTCATAGGAATATATGTTTCTTCTTGTCGTTCATGTGTTCTTGTCTCACATCACCTCAACTCATAGGAATATATGGTTTCTTCTTGCCGTTCATGTGTTCTTGTCTCACATCAACTCAACTCATAGGAATATATGGTTTCTTCTTGTCGTTCATGTGTTCTTGTCTCACATCAACTCAACTCATAGGAATATAAAATCAAATCAAATCAAATCAACTTTATTAGGGTCACAAATTGGGCGCACAGGCCCGTCTTACATTCGGCCCTTCCAATCACTCGTCTTTCGTTCATCAAGAGCATTATACATTTACATAGGAAGAAAAATAAACATTGTGAAATGAATGTTGTAAACATAAACAAGGCTAAACATGGAGAAAAATGTGTACATAAAAAGTATGTGACGTAAAAGTAGTGATGCCAGCGTGCCCACACACACACACACACACACACACACACACACACACACACACACACACACATACACACACACACACACACACACCACACACACTCTCTCTCTCTCTTTCATTCACTCTCACTCATTCACTCACACACACACACTCTCACTCATTCACTCTCCCGCTCACTCATTCACTCTCCCGTTCACTCATTCACTCTCCCGCTCACTCATTCACTCTCCCGCTCACTCATTCACTCTCACGCTACTCATTCTGTCTCTCCCGCTCACTCATTCACTCTCCCGCTCACTCATTCACTCTCCCGCTCACTCATTCACTCTCCCGTTCAATCATTCACTCTCCCGCTCACTCATTCACTCTCACTCATTCACTCTCACGCTCACTCATTCACTGTCCCGCTCACTCATTCACTCTGCCGCTCACTCATTCACTCTCACGCTCACTCATTCACTCTCACGCTCAATCATTCACTCTCCCGCTCACTGATTCACTCTCACGCTCACTCATTCACTCTCACGCTCACTCATTCCTTCTCACGCTCACTCATTCACTCTCACTCATTCACTCTCACGCTCACTCAATCACTCTCACGCTCACTCATTCACTCTCACGCTCACTCATTCACTCTCACGCTCACTCATTCACTCTCCCGCTCAATCATTCACTCTCCCGCTCACTCATTCACTCTCACTAATTCACTCTCCCGCTCACCCATTCACTCTTCCGCTCACTCATTCACTCTCCCGCTCACTCATTCACTCTCCCGCTCACTCATTCACTCTCACGCTCACTCATTCACTCTCACGCTCACTCATTCACTCTCACTCATTCACTCACACTCATTCACTCCCACACACAGACACTCTCACTCATTCACTCTCCAGCTCACTCATTCGCTCTCACGCTCACTCATTCACTCTCCCGCTCACTCATTCACCCTCACGCTCACTCATTCACTCTCACGCTCACTCATTCACTCTCCCGCTCATTCATTCACTCTCACTCATTCACTCTCCCGCTCACTCATTCACTCTCACGCTCAATCATTCACTCTCCCGCTCACTCATTCACTCTCACGCTCACTCATTCACTCTCACGCTCACTCATTCACTCTCACGCTCACTCATTCACTCTCACGCTCACTCATTCACTCTCACGCTCACTCATTCTGTCTCTCATTCACACTCACTCACTCTCTCACTCAAACTACAGTAATGAACATAAGTTTAGATTATACATGATAAAATCAAATGGTATTTAACTTATAATATGACAGATGAGAATACACAAACATATGGATTCGCGTGTTACATAACATGCGTGTTACATGACATGCATCTGCTCAGCTCTCTCTCTCTCTCTCTCTCTCTCTCTCTCTCTCTCTGTATTCTTTCATATACACACACTCACACGCATGCGTACGCTCACACACACACACACTCTCTCTCTTTCTCTCTCATTCACTCTCACTCTCACTAATTCACTCTCCCGCTCACTCATTCACTCTCACGCTCACTCATTCACTCTCCCGCTCACTCATTCACTCTCCCGCTCACTCATTCACTCTCACGCTCACTCATTCACTCTCACGCTCACTCATTCACTCACCCGCTCACTCATTCATTCTCCCGCTCACTCATTTACTCTCCCGCTCACTCATTCACTCTCCCGCTCACTCATTCACTCTCACGCTCACTCATTCTGTCTCTCCCGCTCACTCACTCACTCTCCCGCTCACTCATTCACTCTCCCGCTCACTCATTCACTCTCCCGCTCACTCATTCACTCTCCCGCTCAATCATTCACTCTCCCGTTCAATCATTCACTCTCACTCATTCACTCTCACGCTAACTCATTCACTCTCACGCTAACTCATTCACTGTCCCGCTCAATCATTCACTCTGCCGCTCACTCATTCACTCTCACACTCACTCATTTACTCTCACGCTCACTAATTCACTCTCACGCTCAATCATTCACTCTCCCGCTCACTGATTCACTCTCACGCTCACTCATTCACTCTAGGAATATATGGTTTCTTCTTGTCGTTCATGTGTTCTTGTCTCACATAAACTCAACTCATAGGAATATATGGTTTCTTCTTGCCGTTCATGTGTTCTTGTCTCACATCAACTCAACTCATAGGAATATATGGTTTCTTCTTGTCGTTCATGTGTTCTTGTCTCACATCAACTCAACACATAGGAATATATGGTTTCTTCTTGTCGTTCATGTGTTCTTGTCTCACATCAACTCAACTCATAGGAATATATGGTTTCTTCTTGTCGTTCATGTGTTCTTGTCTCACATCAACTCAACTCATAGGAATATATGGTTTCTTCTTGTCGTTCATGTGTTCTTGTCTCACATCAACTCAACACATAGGAATATATGGTTTCTTCTTGTCGTTCATGTGTTCTTGTCTCACATCAACTCAACACATAGGAATATATGGTTTCTTCTTGTCGTTCATGTGTTCTTGTCTCACATCAACTCAACTCATAGGAATATATGGTTTCTTCTTGTCGTTCATGTGTTCTTGTCTCACATCAACTCAACACATAGGAATATATGGTTTCTTCTTGTCGTTCATGTGTTCTTGTCTCACATCAACTCAACACATAGGAATATATTGTTTCCTCTTGCCGTTTATGTGTGTTTGCCCATTCGCTCTCCTTGAACTAAAGCGTAGTCCATACACGTGCTACAACTACTAGTAGCTGCTACTACAAGGTGGTGCACTTTCCTGATGTTTGTGTGTGGGCTAGCTTTCTATATTACAAGTGTCCTTCCCCATCAGGTGAACCTTCTCCGACTTCTGAGGTACTAGTAATTTTCGTCCGCAAGTTCAGGTCAAGATGACAACACTGATGTCCAGCTGACAGGTGTGTGGTTGTACAGGTGATCCTGGGTTCCATCCTCATAGGAACGGATTTTAAATGTTACAAGTGACCTGGGCTTTCATGGCGACTCAGTGCAACTTGGGTAACAGGAAGTATCTGGAGAAGTAAAGGCGGCCGGCGTGATGCCGAACACATCAGCCACCAAGTGCCGCGTGGTCTATAAAATAAAGGATTTAGCACCATATACCCAACGCTCCCATGAGACATGTACTTTAGTTACATAGAAGTAGAAGATAGAAGTAGAAGAAGGTAATAGAGGAAAGTAATAGAGAACAGAATTAGAGGAAAGAAGTAGAGGAAAGAAATGGAGAAAAGAAAGAGTAGAAAGAAGCAGAGGAAAGAAATAGAGGAAAGACGGGGAGGAAAGAAAGAGAGGAAACAAATAGAGGAAAGAAGTAAAGGAAAGAAGTAGTGGGAAAATGTAGAGGAAAGAAGTAGAGGAAAGATGCAGAGTTAAGAAGTGGAGAAAAAAAGTAGAGGAAAGAAGCAGAGGAAAGATGAAAGAAGTTGTGGAAAGAAGCAGTTGAAAGAGGAAAGAAGTAGAGAAAAGAAGTAGAGGAAAGAAGTGGAGATTTGAACACACACTAGACACTGCACATAATGAAAGCTTTAGTGCGACCACATCAGGACCTCCCAATGACGACAGTGTCTTTCTGAACAAACAATGGTACACTGGTGCACGCCAAACTACTTTCATTTCTATGAGCGTCAGTCAGTGAATGTATTTGTCATGCATGTTCAATCTCCTCAACTGTTCTTCTGCACTTGTTATTTCTATCTTTCGAAAAAAAAAAGTAAACCAGACCAGTTAGTCTGCAAGTATTGATTGGTTTCCACAGAGGAGAAGGTAAGCATTAGAAAGATTATACATATGTGTGTGTAGTTCTAATGTGGTTCTTATGTTGACATTGAGCCTGGCAAGCGATCTGTTTTGTTTAGAACTTCCACTGGCACCTTGCCGTTTTGATAGACGATAGTTTGTTAAAAGAGGTTATACCTCTCTATAGTACTAAGCCGTAGCTGAATTTAGAGACCAGGTTTTGCCCATATAGCGTGATCCCTCTCTCTGCCTGCCTACTTTTCTAGAGGAAAGGTAACACCAATATACCTGGAACAAGACACAGAGCCGCGCAATTTTGGGAGGGTACACTCCTTACTCTGTTGCGAGGAAATGCAACCTAAAGACTAAATGCCATGGCAGGGCTGACCAGCCCCTAAGCTTTGGTCCGCAACTGGTCTAGGATCGAAGCTACAATAAGCGGACAGTTAGAGCATTGCTTTGCTGACCCGGCTGCTTCTGCAGCTTGTCTTGCTCCACATATATTGGTGTTTCTTTCCTCTGGGGTAAATTATGCAGGCAGAGAGAAGGATCATGCTGCATGGGAAGCATATGGTCTCTACAATTCAATCCAGGCTTTGTACTATGGTCTGATCAGTCACGATTCGCTACCGTTATGGAATGAAGGTTTTGTAGCTTTTTTGAAACATAATGTTACGAACTATCGTGTGCCAAGACGGCAAGGTTCTCCATGTAGTTGTATCGTTCTGTATTTGTTGTTTGTGTACTGACAAATCCTTTGTCCGCAATCGTCCGATTTGTTACTTGTGGTCGTGTTCTAGTACAGCTTACTGATTCTACTGATTGATTCGCCCCATACTACCCACTACTTTTACAGAACATCTCTTACAGAAACACATAATACTGGGTTGAGCTAATGCAGATCTGTCCCCTGTTGCTGACACGTCGTTATTAAATTAGTGCACACGCATACTTAATCATGCTTATATCTCGCCAAATCTTACCCAAAGCTCACTGCGTGCAGGTCAAGAACTCCGTGCTGAATTGTAGATGAGTACCCTTGTGTACTCGGATGTCGCGATCGCACAGTGAGCAGAACGCTCGCCCGTCGGCGTGGTGGTATTGTGTTCGTATCCCCACTGAGACGGGGGTTTATTTGAATTTGACCGGATCGCCCAGGTCGATTGTGGTTATTTGTAATTTCTTGGCAAGTTTACGTTCAGTAGATCTTGATGTTAGTTACACAAACACATAGATCTCGATGTTCATTATAGAACACAAAGATCTTGCTGTTATTTATACCAACACATCGTGTAATCACATGTTTCCCCCATGGCCCTCTTTCATTTCCCAAACAACTGTACATTTCTGGAGTACGGCAGAATTTCTCCGTGGCGAAGAAGTTACGAACGCAGTTCATGATCCCGCATACCCGCGTTCAGAACACAGCTGTGGGCGATTTGGCAGCAGACTGCCGTGCGTTGGTTGTTTTACGAAATAATATGGGTGCCGCTAATTCAGAAAACAATGGCAACCGGGTAAATAAAGTAAGTAAATAGTAAGTGAAATTGCAAAGAGATCACAACAGTAGCAGAATGTTGGTGTTTACTGCGACTTCCTGTAAATGATATGCAACTAACCTTTAACGGCGGAAGTGTCAGCAACGAAACAACTATAAGTTTCTGGGATAGAGTCAAATTGCCAGCAACCAAACATATACGCCCACAATGTCACAATATCAGACAGGTCTTTACTAACAATAACGGAAAGATGACTGACACTGATAGCAACACACAGGAGCTAAGTAAACAGAGTCTCGTCCGAAGATCTGTTAGTTACAGCTTGCAGTAAGGTCTGGCAGACAGCAGAATTGCCAACCACCGGACACAATCCCTTATCGTTACCATTCTCCAAAAGACAACACTCAAACATGCAATAACTACAGAACCGCTAGCAATGCAATGTCCAACACGATAATTAAGAGATTGCAGCGATAGTTAGATGAAGCTGAAATTCGCAGTGGCACATATACTTCGAGGTAATCCTGAGAGTTAGAATACTGAATGAAGAAAATGTATAAGGAAAGTATATGTCGATTTTAAAATGGCTTTTGAAAATTGTGGTATAGAATCATATGGCACAGGAAATGTAACGATTTTCAGAAGTCGGTGCCATATAGTTAAACAAGACAAGCGCAGCCTCCAGAAATGAAGGATGTAAGACTGGCTCGCACCAGTAGTGAAGTGTGTAGAGCCTGGTTCCTGTCGCTCAGTTCGCTCTATTCGTGGTGAAGTGGGACAAGCCTGCTTGCCGTCGTCCAGTCCGCTCTACCTGTGGTGAAAAGGGACAGACCTGTTTGCTGTCACCCAGTCCGCTCTCAGTCAAATTACTGGCACCTTGCCGCCTTGACAGGCGATAGTTTGATAGCTTGCTAAACTTCTCAATGGCACAAAGCCTGGGCTAAATTGTAGAGATCATGTACTGCCCATGCAGCATGATCCCTCTCTAGATCTGCCTAGTTGACTTCAGAGAAAAGGTAACACCGATACATCTGGAACAAGACAAGATGCAGAAGCTACCGGATATGCAACGCTCTAACTGTCCGCCTGTCGGTGCTTCGATCCTAGACCAGTTGCCGATAAATGCTTATGGTCTGGTCTGCAAAGTCATAACATTCAGTCTTATGTTGCATATTCTGGCACCAGGATAAGGTTTGTACTCTCTCAAATGCGCTCCTCGGCTATATAAACCATTTAGTTGGACAATTATAAATTTCGCAATCCACTCCTCGGCAACACTATTTGGAAAATAGCAAATTCCATGATTGTGGTACACAAAAACGTCTCTACTAACATCCGTCTATGAACGCCCTTAAAAATAGCAATCCCTAATAATTACTGTTTAAGTATCTTACTTAATGTAGGAGAAAGGAAAAGTATCACAGCCAAAGTTAATTGACATTAATTAAATTTTGGCTTTATTTTAGTGCACGCACCTGGCCAGGACCGGCTAGTTTTAAAACAAAGGCACTAAAGCGGCCATTTCTATTCAAGAGAGCACAAAAGAAAGTCGGCCTTTCCCTTCGGGGATAGAGCATTTTTGCCCTAAAAATATGTCATTCTCTGCAACCATGAAGAGAAGCAAGTGATGGCTGAATTTGGTGGGACTGCGTTGACTCCCATATTCACTGGAAACTGGGTCAACAGTCAGTAAAGGATAAAGGACAAACTGTCTTAAAACAGTCTGGGCCAACACAACCATGTTTACTGCTGCAATCATAAGCTGCAAATGCCAGAAAAAGACCAATTCGAAGAAAACTGACAACGTTGCGGATGTAGTCCTACTTCAGTTGGAATATCCAGGATGGACTTCAGTATCTAATAATCTACAAAGATGAAGATCAACAGAGTAATTGACAACAAGTGTATCGTCTGCTTTACTTCTGAGAAGTACCACCTATGGCCTCATCATTCAACCAAATCAGTGAAACTATGGGACAATCCTACTACAAATTACTAAAACTAGCAACAGTGAAATCCCTTCAACTGTTGGTTGGATTACCAAGTTGATATCCAATAATGGATAAGCCTTAGAAAGAAAAGTCACAGAGCAGCAAGTCAACATAAGGTTAGAGGCACCCAACACCAAGTTCTAGAATACTAACTCCAACTCAAACAAATGGGAAGAGACACTGAAACCACAGAAGCCAGTACAAACAAGGTACCAACTTAAGATCCTCTGAAAACCATAACTACACCAGACTACCTCAAGGATCCGAAACCTGAACACCAAGAATAAGACCATATGAAAGAAGCTAGCGGAGTAAATGCCTTTACGTCTGCAACCAAAGAAAGCATCTGATTGCTTGAAACCCTGAGTATATGTGTTGAAAGTAATATTCTTCAGTTCCATGCCTGCAGCAGAATCCTGGAAATATCTCCAGATGAAACCAAATGAATGACTCACCATTGTATGTTCTACACGGACATGGAATAAATCAGAATTCTTTGCTGGTTCCATGTCGGCCTAACTGCCCCATCACCAAGTGTGGGATGGCCTATCAACATGAACCGGGTGTGTGACAAAGCCTTTTGAACTAATTTGGAAACAGTTAACATAAACCGAGCTGTTGGACAGTCGTCATCTTTTCATCGATAAGATGATATAGGGAAGAACCTTCTGCACGAGCTTAAGTTGCATCTCCTGAAAGTATGACAGACCTAGGCATCAATTTCAATTGGAACACAGAGCCCAATGGCAACAGAGTATTCTTGAATTCAGTCCCATGGAGGGAATATATGCTTGTGTATAATTCAATTCTTGGATTATGGAGTATAAATATTCACCAGCCAACTTCAGTGGACATACTGTAAGTAGAAAATGACTGTGAGTACATTTATTTCTGCCGTATAAATATGGACATTATCTGCTTCGTACTGGAGAAGAATAATCGGCAGCAACACCTATGGGAAAAGACTGCAATTAAATCATTAGTTTAATTATTAGTACAAAATGCTTTTTATATGTAATTTTTCTATGACAGGTATAAGGTAAATAGTGTTATATTTGGTAATGGAGTATAATCAAAGGGTGGTTATGGTATATATATATATATATATATATATATATATATATATATATATATATATATATATATATATATATATATATATATATATATATATATATTGGGGGGTACGGGGTGTCAGGCATTGGTAGCACCTTTGGTAAGGATGGCTCTCAGGCCCTTTCAGGACCCATCCCCCACTGGTCCAAGTCTGACACCCAGCTCGTGCCTGTGGCTCCTAGTAGCTGTCAGCATGCGACAGCGGCCACCCCCCGGGCAACAGCTGTGAGAGGCTGGCTAAACCAGGCATGGGTATCCGATTTGGTGTCAAACCAAGAGGTAAACTAGGGTATGCCTACCCAGCATGTGAAGACAGGATTCGGCAGACTGCGCGGAAGAATATCATTCCTGATTCAACGGGCAAGACGGCGTTTACCTGCAAAGCGTTGTGGAACGTAATGAGCACGGCAAGGCACGTAGAGCACCCTGGTCATCCACTGCACCTGTATTCGTCTCCAATCGTCTCGACTTGTCTTGCCACTGGACTCAGATGGACTCAGGCGAGAGAGTGAGGTCGACGAATTGCGCAACTCTTCCTCACTTTAATCCAAGTCATCGCGCAAGTCATTCTTCATCCAACGTCACATATCACCTTCAAGCCCTGTGGCGATGGGCGAGCGGCAAAGCGGCAGGCGTGGGTACGCTGGCAGCCGTAGTCGCAGACCTGCACACAGGCGGCTCAGGCCATATGGTTGTCTCCTACTGACCGGAAGCAGTAGTGGGATTCGGCAGCCCCCTGAGCGACTGAGCAGCCCTCTATAGGAACACACTGCTCACCTCCATAGCATGAGGAAGGGGCTAGAAAAGGTGCCCTAAACATTGTCTGCTTCATCACTACCTAACCAGCTAGCCGCGGTTGGTGGGTACCCTAACTGCGGTCGACATACAAAGAAAGATAAAACAAGCAAAGCTAAAAGAGTAAACCATATTCCCTTAACAATTGGAACTTGGAATGTACGCACCCTACTTGACAGAGACGGTGCGTCGGGTCCAGAGAGACGAACAGCACTGATTGGGAGAGAGCTGGGCAGGTACAACATCGACATTGCAGCCTTGAGCGAGACACGACTTGCAGAAGAAGGCCAAATCTGTGAAATTGGTGCCGGCTACACATTTTTCTGGAGTGGAAGGAAAAGCGAGGAAAGACGCCAATCCGGTGTGGGATTTGCCATTAAGTCGGCCCTGGTCGGCAAATTAGCTGGATTTCCAAAGGCTATAAACGACAGGCTCATGACCATGAAGTTGCCTCTGCTGAATGGAAGGAAGCACGCAACCATTGTGAGTGTCTACGCACCAACTATGACCAACGAAGATGATGTCAAGAACAAGTTCTATGAAGGACCTGCACAATGTATTAACATCTGTTCCCAAAGGAGACAAACTTATACTCCTTGGGGATTTCAATGCCAGAGTAGGCACGGACACCACCTCTTGGAGTGGCATTATTGGAAAGCATGGAGTCGGAAATTGTAACAGCAATGGACTCCGCCTCCTTCTGACATGTGCCGAACATGATCTCCTGGTTACGAACACAATTTTCCGTCTCCCCATGAGAAATAGGACATCGTGGATGCACCCTCGCTCGAAACACTGGCACCTCATTGACTATGTCATCGTCAGGAGGAGTGACAGACAAGACGTTCGAGTGACAAAATCCATGTGTGGTGCCGAATGTTGGACAGACCATCGTCTCATTATCTCGAAAATGAACATCCACATCAGGCCACCACGGCGTCCTCAAGGGGCGAAAATGCAAACAAAGCTAAATGTCACCCGCCTAAACAGCAAGAAAATGCAGCAGTCGTTTGAAAAATATGCTGGAAGACCGCCTCAAGCCCAATGCTGAAGCTAAACAGGATACAGAAACAGAATGGAGAGCCCTAAAGGACACAATTTACAACACTGCTATGGAAATCCTGGGTCCAGCCCCCCGAAAGCATAAAGACTGGTTTGATGAAAATTCCGAAGACATCAACCAATTGCTGGCCGAGAAACATCTTCTCCTCAAGGCACATTTGAATGACCCAAAGTCAACATCAAAAAAAGATGCTTTCAAGAACATTCAGAGAGTAGTGCAGCAGAAACTTCGGCACATGCGGGACTCCTGGCTGAGCAGCAAAGCTGATGAAATTCAGGGCTTTGCTGACAGACATGATATGAAAAACTTCTACGACTCACTGAAAGCTGGTCTATGGTCCTTCATCACCAGGCATAGTTCCCCTCCTCAGTGCAGACGGGGGAACATTGGTCACCGATAAGAAAGAAATCCTCCAACGCTGGGCAGAGCATTTCAGCAAAATCTTAAATGCAACTTCCTTCTTCGATGATGAAACCATCAACTGCCTTCCTCAAGTTCCCACCAATGAGACACTTGATGACCTGCCAACCATAGTGGAAATAAACAAAGCCATCCAGCAACTCTCCAGCGGCAAGGCACCTGGTCCTGACTCCATCCCAGCAGAGATATACAAGGCAGGTGGGCCGGTCCTAACAGAGCAGCTTCACCAAGTCTTCACAAACATATGGATGAACGAGACCATGCCACAAGATTTTAAGGACGCGTCAATAGTCCACCTTTACAAACGTAAAGGAAACCGCCAATCCTGTGACAACCACCGAGGCATCTCCTTGCTTTCAATTGCAGGGAAGATACTCGCCAGAATTCTTCTCAATCGCCTCACAGCCCATCTCGATCAAGGTCTTCTTCCTGAGAGTCAATGTGGCTTCAGAAAAGAACGTGGAACTGTTGACATGATTTTCGCTGCAAGGCAGCTGCAAGAGAAATGTCAGGAACAGAACTGCGAAATGTTCTCCACTTTCATTGACCTTACCAAGGCTTTTGATACAGTCAGCAGAGAAGGACTGTGGAAGATTATGGCAAAATATGGCTGTCCACGAAAGTTTGTCCAAATAGTGCGGCTATTTCATGACGGCATGCAGGCAAGAGTACAGGAAAATGGTGAACTGTCTGAACCCTTTCCTGTCACCAATGGAGTGAAGCAAGGATGTGTCCTGGCACCAACACTGTTCAGCCTCATGCTTTTCAGCCATGTTGATGAATGCCTTCGAGAACGACGACATTGGAATAGACATCAACTACCGTATGGATGGAAAGTTATTCAATCTCAGAAGGCTGAAAGCTAAAACCAAAATTAACAGCGGCACCGTCAGAGAGCTCCTGTTTGCTGATGATTGCGCTCTATACGCCAACTCAGAGGCGGACATGCAACATAATGTTTCAGCTTTCTCACATGCCTGTGCCAACTTTGGGCTCAATATCAACTTGGAGAAGACTGTAGTTATGTACCAGCCAGCTCCAGGGAATAATCACACTGTGCCGAATATCAAAGTGAATGATCATAGACTAAGTGTTGTGGACAAATTCACCTATCTTGGCAGCACCGTGTCACAAGCTGCCACAATCGATGACGAAGTGAATGCAAGAATCTCCAAGGCCAGTGCAGCCTTTGGCAGACTGTACAAGAATGTATGGGACAGAACTGGAATAAGCCTGCAAACAAAGCTAAAAGTCTACAAAGCAGTTGTATTATCCACACTGCTATATGCTTGTGAAACCTGGACTGTTTATCAGCGACACGCTAGGAAATTAAACCACTTCCACACAGTCTGCCTAAGGAAGCTACTGAAGATTAAATGGCAAGACAAGATTCCAGACACTGAAGTCCTAGAAAGAGCATCCATGCCCAGTATCCACACTCTACTGATGAAGAATCAGATTCGCTGGGCTGGTCACTTGACTCGCATGCCAGATCACAGGCTCCCTAAACGAATTTTTTACAGCGAACTGCGTTGTGGTAAACGCTCCCAAGGTGGCCAGAGGAAACGTTTTAAAGACACTCTGAAAATCTCACTGAATGCTTTTGGAATTCATCATGACACCTGGGAGGCTGCAGCCAGAGACCGAAATTCGTGGCGTGCATCATTGCGCAAAGGTGCAGTCATATGTGAGGCAACCAGGACTGCAAGAGCTGTGAAGAAAAGGCAGGACAGAAAAACCACTGCAGGAAATCCTCCTCCAGAGACGTCAAGCATTCTTTGCCCACATTGTCAAAGAACATTTCGAGCCAAAATAGGCCTTATCAGCCATCTTAGAACCCACGGCTCCACACCTTCAACCCCACTGGATGAAATGAATGGTCATCATCATTCTTGATGGACAAACAACACAACATATATATATATATATATATATATATATATATATATATATATATATATATATATATATATATATATATATATATATATATATATATATATATATATATATATATATAGTATTTTGACACCAAATCATTATTTTTAAATATGAGAATTGTAAAGGGTGTCAAAACCAACTGTTTTATATGTTAGGTCTTCTGCACTTAGACCAATGTTGTGCTTTTATCTAGGTAAAATAAGTCCAGTTAGCAGAACCAATTTGTGGTTGTTGTGTTGTTTGTAATAACATTGTTGTTTTTTCTTGGATAAAAAGGGGATGAATGTGTTTTGATAATGCAACTCATTCCCATGCCTGTAAAAGAGATTAATGTGACTATTACACTTTCATGTATGTTACCTCAGATCTTGAATTAATACTTGAACTGTTTGTCCAAAATTTGTGATGTGTACATCAATTAAATGTGGTGTTCACCAGTGGTTGTTTATATGTTGTGAACAATCAATGTCTTCTAGCACTAGATAAACTTTAGAGGGTGATAAGTGGGAATGGAGAATTACACATAAATACAGCTATGAACAGGAGTGAAGATTTTCATTCTTGTATTTATGGTAGAATTCCATGATCACCTCAAGTGGCTAAAATAATAGAGAATCAAATTAAATCCCCTAGACAGCTTAACATAATATTCTCATAAATTAAAATCCACATCCCACAAGTGTGGGCGTCGTCCGTGAATTAAAACTCATTGTAAAAATCAAAAATGGTGTATTATTGTGGGTATATGAATTCAGGGTAAAACCTCTCGCAGGTAAACCAAGTCCCTTCAGAATGTTATAGTGTTAGTTAACAGACCTAATCACTCGTAAGTATGAGCTGAGTCAAGTGTTGTACGAACCCATAGTGGCTCAAACACAAATAGGTTTTTTTCTTTGGGTTCAAATCCGTTCACAGGTACCGTCTAGATTCTGGTAAATGTAACATACAGTTGGTTTGTGGTGTATGAGAATTTTTTTTAAACTCATATTTTATATCTTATTGGTGGTAAACTTAAGTCCAGTAATGAACCTCAAGTAGTAAGGTATCTGGGATGGTAAACTCACATAAGATAGATAATTCAGTGAATGCTTAGAACACATAGACATCCTCATGTGATGTTGGTGTTATTTCTTATCTGTTATTTATGTTTCCATTATCCTGGTATCTCTCTAATGGATTAAAAAGTGGTGTAGTCATGAACACACACTGTATTATGTATCCATAAGGTTTATGTTCCTACATATGAATCAAGGGTTAATTAACTATTATGTCAATGATTGTCATTGTATATTCATGCATGATCTGCTTGTATAATTCATGTAATATTGAAAATTACCAAGGCAGCAGAGAGATGATAGACAATTTTATAGATGATTAGGACAGATAAGTTAAAAATCCAATAAATTTTTTAAGGGAAAATTTTAATCAACAAATGATGATTCATTGGGACAGTAAATAATACCTGGGAGATGAATTTAAACCAGGGGAAAATAGCAGTAACTAAATAAATGGACTAATGGTAAGGCCAAAACCACCACTTGCAAAAATGTAGACATGGTTAATGGAAGGGAAGGAATATTGTAAGAATTTGCAGTATTTAGGGGCACCCTAATTTAATCCTCTTTCATATAACATAACATGTTCTACAACACCGGTAGTAAAGTAAAGTGAATAACTGATGGATACTTAGGAAGAAAAGCCATACCGACACTTATGCTACCCCACCGGTGATATGAGTAGTATTAATAACTAACTCAGATGGCCCATATGTTAATGAGGGTCAAAACCAAAATATTCACCTTGTGATTTAAGTGAACCTGACCAACTCACTTAAAGACCCAAAATAATATAAGTATTTCTTTAAATTAGCCACCCCGATTCCATTATTAATGGTAACGGAAACAGACCGTATAGGTATGTAAAAGGTATAATTAAAGAATACCCTAATAAATTGGGATTTCCAGTTTAATCCTCATTAAGTGAAATACTCACTATGAGAATTCCTCATTAAAGAGGAGAGAAACAGCTTTTAGTTAGCGAATAGCTTACGTAAAGTTTTTTTCATAAATTGCCTAACTAACATTAATCTTCTCATAAGGGAAGAATTAAAAAGGGCAAAATAAGTAGTACAAAAGAGGCGCGCAACTCAATTGTATTTTCTTTAATCGAACCGAGTAACCAAATTCTAGATAATTCTCGAAGCCTACTAATAGGTAGATGAATCAGAAATCAATCGCAAGACGAAACAGATTTCTACATCTCATTTCTGATTTGGATGATATGCCAGCATTAAATATGTGAAAGCAGATCCAGACTGAGAGAGATGAGCTTAAATAACTGATACCTCTCAGTATAAGCAACCATTACATAAACAACTCTTGAAATAGATGCTGTTTATAAATAGGACGAACCTCTTGACGGTGAAGAGAGAGGAAACGCCTAAGACGTATACAGCTAACCCATGCTAGAAGAATGGAATATAGGTGTGTAAAAGCCAAGCAAATTGGAGCATATAGCTGGAAAATTGCTTAAAGTTTACTAGATTAGGAATTTCAATCAGGAATTCAGCTAGTAAAATTATATAACAGTTCAGAGAATAGACCTTCGTCAATCTCAATAAATCCAGAGTTTCCACGTATTAAACGGATGAAAACAAAACTGGAGAGAAAATTTAAGAGTACCTTACCTGTTATCTTAAGGGACAACTCAGGAAACGCCAGTATGAGCGGGATCCACATAACAGTAATTTTACAAGGCCTAGTAATCGACATTCATAACTGGAAGTGAACCAACAACTTGATTGTATGGAAGACTATAAATAGGAACCATAAAAGGGCTTTTAATTTCTCATTGAACTGATTATATCAAGTAGGAGACAGTACGTCTGAACCTACATAACAATATATGTTGCTAAGTTGAAAATAGTCTAAAACCAGGAGGGAGGCAGACGAAGATCAATTTAAGCCAAGCGACGCAAAATTTCTCGTAATTTAACACCAAAGCAACCATTACAGAGTGAAACTCAAACACATCAAGTTAGAATTATTAATAAGGATTCTAGAGTTAAATAGATCCCGATTAGAAGGAAAGCAGAGAGAGTAAGCTAAGAATTACCTGTCTGACATATTCATGTTCCCTGTAATATCCGGTTCAGAACGGAAATCTAGAAAAGTGGGACCTTTGTTTACATGTTAGACGAGATTCTCCGGGAAAACCCGTAAGAGAAAGGGAAACAACTGTAATCAGTAGTTATTAAAACTGATCGGGAAAATCCCATAACTCGACTAAATACCCAAACACATAATGTGTTGGATGAAACATAAAACCCTGGGACCATCTTTAGCTTCCTTTAAATATCAGATCTATAGTTAAAACAAACGTCGAACTTACAGGGAGACGGGCGAGTTTAATATGCTATCAGTAGACGCAGAATTAACCGTTGGTTTTAACATAATCTCAAGATTGATAATCTAATGAGAGAGAAATCAAGCTGTTATATATCCCAACTAGTCATACTTACGTTAGCAGTGGTTACACGTAGACCATAAGGAACTACAAGGACAGTGAGAAGAGACTTTCTGCTGGGAAAAGAATCTTATGGGAGTGGACGCACAAAACCCAGAATCAGCAAAATGCAGATGTTAGATTTCTAATAACCCATGTAGCAGTACTCAGGACTTTCTCCAGTTCCTAACGCCAGACTAAATATATTTGGAAAAGAAATTCAGCGAATGATCTCATATGAAGAGTATCATCGAGCTATTGAAAGCTTAATGATGATATTTCAATTGCTTCAGAAAGCCAGTTTGACGCAGACAAACCAGTACTTGAAAGTAGCAAATTATCAGATAACAACGCATATTTCACACCATAATTGACAACAGTGGAGAGGGTACTACACTCTTTCACTAAAAGAGGAATAAGCCTTTAAGGTTATGCCAGTTGTCGTGACTATAAGATAATTGACGTGGCTCTGATATTATCTAATATAGGAAAGAAATGTAGTAAAACATAAAAGGGATGATACTAGGTGCGTCAATATACAGACAGAAATTGTAGAGACGGATAAACCATGTCGTTTCAGTAAACGACAAGCTTCCAATCGGGGGAGACATGTCTGGCATACAAAACGTCTCTACTAACATCCTGTCTATGGAGCCCTTAAAATTAGCAAATCCCTAATAATTACTGTTTACGTATCTTACTTAAGTGTAGGAGTACAGGAAAGAAAACAGAGCCTAATTTATTTGGCAGTAGGTTAAAATTTGGCCTTAGGTTTCTTTCACGTACCTGGCAAGACCGGGACTGATTGAAAACAAAGGCTCAGTGTAGCCATTTTTTGGTCAGTGCAACACAAAGAGCAGACATGTAAAAGTTTTCCCGTGTGAGGGAAGGCATTTTTGCCTTAAAAATATAGCATGCGAGTGGTGGATTTTGTGGGACTGCATTGCATCACTATCAACTGGAAACTGGGTAAAAAGCCAGGAGAGGGTGAACATGGCAACAAAGTCTGGACCAATACCTCAATGTTTACTGCTGCAATCATAAGCTGCAAACGCCAGCAACAGACAAATTCGAAGACAACTGACTGCGTGATTGAGGAAGTCCTATTTTAGCAGGAATATCCAGGATGGACTTCAGTATCTAATAATCTACAAGATGAAGATCAACAGAGTAACTGACAACAGTGTATCGTCTGCTTTACTTCTGAGAAGTACCACCTCATCATTCAACCAAATCAGTGAAACTATGGGACAATCCTACTACAAGTTACTGAAACTAGCAATAGTGAAAACCCTTCAACTGTTGGTTGGATTACCAAGTTGATATCCAACAATAGATAAGCCTTCGAAAGAAAAGTCACAGAGCAGCAAGTCAACATAAGGTTAGAGGCACCCAACACCAAGTTCTAGAATACTAACGCCAACTCAAACAAATGGGAAGAGACACTGAAACCACAGAAGCCAGTACAAACAAGGTACCAACTTAAGATCCTCTGAAAACCATAACTACACCAGACTACCTCAAGGATCCGAACCTGAACACCATGAATAAGACCATATGAAAGCAGCTAGCGGAGTAAATGCTTTTATGCCTGCAACCAAAGAAAGAATCTGATTGCTTGCAACCCTGGGTATATGTGTTGAAAGTAACATTCTTCACATCCATGCCTGCAGCAGAATCTTGGAAATATCTCCAGATGAAATCAAATGAATGACTCACCATTGTATGTTCTACACGGAAATGGAATGAATCAGAACTCTATGCTGGTTCCATGTCGGCCTAACTGCCCCATCACCAAGTGTGGGATGGCCTATCAACATGAACCGGGTGTGTGACAAAGCCTTTTGAACTAAATTGGGAAACGGTTAACATAAACCGAGCTGTTGGACAGTCGTCATCTTTTCATCGATAAGATGATATAGGGAAGAACCTTCTGCACGAGCTTAAGTTGCATCTCCTGAAAGTATGACAGACCTAGGCATCAATTTCAATTGGAACACAGAGCCCAATGGCAACAGAGTATTCTTGAATTCAGTCCCATGGAGGGAATATATGCTTGTGTATAATTCTATTCTTGGATTATGGAGTATAAATATTCACCAGCCAACTTCAGTGGACATACTGTAAGTAGAAAATGACTGTGAGTACATTTATTTCTGCCGGATAAATATGGACATTATCTGCTTCGCACTGGAGAAGAATAACCGGCAGCAACACCTATGGGACAAGACAGCTATTAAATCACTAGTTCAATTATTAGTACAAAATGCTTTTTATATGCGCTTTTTCTATGACAGGTATAAGGTAAATAGTGTTATATTTGGTAATGAAGTATAATCAAAGGGTGGTTATGTTATGGTGTGTATATATATATATATATATATATATATATATATATATATATATATATATATATATATATATATATATATATATATATATATATATATATATATAGTATTTTGACATCAAATCATTATTTTTAAATATGAGAATTGTAAAGGGTGTCAAAACCAACTGTTTTATATGTTAGGTTTTCTGCACTTAGACCAATGTTGTGCTTTTATCTAGGTACAATAATCAAGTTAGCAGAACCAATTTGTGGTTGTTATGTTGTTTGTAATAACATTGTTGTTTTTTCTTGGATAAAAAGGGGATGAATGTGTTTTGATAATGCAACTCATTCCCATGCCTGTAAAAGAGATTTAATGTGACTATTATCACTATTTGATAAATATATTTGATATATTTTAATGTAACTATTTTCATTGCTCCCCCGATGGTGTTTCCGCCTTGTCGTGGTGGGGGAGCTTGAGTTTCTCAATGACCCTGAGAGCTATGCCGGCGGTAGCGTAGCTACCAGCAGGGCCTCCCAAGCCGGACAGGTCAAAGGGTAGAGAACAGACAAAGAGAAACACCCTGGTCCTCCAGGTTGGGGGTTGAAGCGTGGGGTTAACATCCCCACCTTTGTAAAAACCTTTCTGTGTTACGAAACAAATACATGAGCCTCGATATCGGACTGACTTATCTGGACAACGACCTTGGAACGTTAAAGGACTTTTGAGATTTGGAACATGCAATGTACGGACACTATATCGAGCTGGAGCGGCCGAAGAACTAACCCGGGAGCTGGTTGAATATCAAATGGATATAACAGCAATTCAAGAAATAAGGTGGCCAGGAGAGGGTACTTTAGAGTAAAATGGAATGATTATAATATATGGAGGAAACGCCCAAAATAAACATGAATTAGGAACAGGATTTGTCATCAAAAAAGAGTTATGGGGGAACGTTTTAAACTTTAAAGCTTTTAATGACAGTATTAGTAAATTACGAATAAAAGGTAAATGGAAAAATATAACGATGATTAATGTACATGCACCTACTGAAAAGAAAGAAGATGATATTAAAGAAGACTTTTATAATGATCTGGAAGATGTCATAGAAGAAACCCCCAAACAGGACATCCTGATTGTGCTGGGAGACTTCAATGCAAAAATAGGTAGAGAGCAAACTAATAAAAAAGTGGCCGGTATGGAAAGCCTACATACAACTTCAAATGATAATGGATGGAGAGTCATCAACCTGGCAGAAGCCAAAGGACTGCAGATTAGCAGTACCAGACTACAAAGAAAGGATATACACAAACAAACTTGGAAATCATGTGACAAGAGAACCTATAATCAAATAGATCACATTTTAATTAACAACAGAAATGCATCAAACATACAGCAAGTCAGAAGTTATAGAGGAGCTGAGTGCCACAGTGACCACTTCCTCGTTGGAGCAAAATTTAAAATAAAACTTAAGAGAGCTTTCTTTACTAAATTACAAAGATTACACCCAACATATAACAGAGAAAAACTACAAGACATTACAGTCAAAGAGAAATTTACAGATGAAATAAAATGTAAACTTGAAACTCTGCAAAACCCTTCGGAGGAAAGCGTTGACCAAACTTGGTTGAACATCAAGAATACAATTCAATCTACCGCAGAAGAATGTCTCGGTGTGTTAACCACGCATAGAAAGAACAGATGGTTCAATCAAAAATGTGAAGAAGCAGTCATTAGGAAGAAGAATGCCAGACATGTATGGTTAAATGACATCAATAACATCCAAAAGGAAGAGCATTATAGAAATGAATGTAAAGAGGCTACAAAAATAGTCAGACAGCAGAAGCGAGAATATATGAGTAATATAATCAAAGATATGGAAACTAATCACCAGAAAAATGAATCCAGAAATTTTTTTAAAGAACTGAAGTCAATGAAACGAGGGCACCAACAAAACACATATGGTTTAAAAGACAAAAATGGGAATATGATAAATACCAATGAGGAAATGTGCAACACATGGAAAGAATATTTTATTGAATTACTAAATTGTGAAGCTCCAAGTAACATTTTCCCACAGGAAGAGGTTCTAACATGCGAACCACAAATTGAAGAACCTACATTTGAAGAAATCCTATATGTAATCACACGACTTAAAAACAATAAGGCAACTGGGACTGATGGAATTGCTGCTGAATTTATAAAGGCAGGTGGCCATGCATTACATCTAAAGCTATACGAACTAATAATAAAAATCTGGAGGACAGAAGAATTACCCCATGACTGGAAAGAGTCATTATTGATACCTATCTTTAAGAAAGGAGACAAGTTCCAATGTGGAAATTATAGAGGAATATCACTACTGTCCACAAGCTATAAGATACTATCCGCAGTATTACTAAATAGACTAAAACCATATTCAGAAGACATATTAGGTGACTACCAGGCGGGTTTTAGACAAAACAGATCAACAATAGATCAGATATTTATCTTACGACAAATAGCCGAGAAACATTGGGAATATAAAAGAGATCTCCATAACATTTTTGTGGATTTTAAAAAGGCTTATGATAGTGTCCATAGGAATAGTCTATGGAATGCTATGCAGGAATTTGGAATACCAAGGAAGTTAATCAACATGACCAGACTATGCATGGAAGATACTTATAATATAGTAACATATAAAGGCAGGAAATCAGACCCCTTCCAAATAACATCTGGCTTGAAACAGGGTGATGCACTATCGCCGCTACTCTTCAATCTGGCTCTAGAGAAAGTTGTAAGGAAGATAAAGGAGGAATGTGATATTGGAGGAACATCCAAGCTGCTTGGTTATGCAGATGATATAGATATTATAGGGCAAAGTGAACAAAAGACATTGGAAATATTGACTCACTTAAAGGAAAAAGCCCAACAGATGGGGCTGGTTATCAACCAAGATAAGACAGAATATATGGTAATTTCAAGAGACGGAATGGCTAAAAACTCTGGCCACATACAAATAGATAATATGACCATTAAAAGAACGGAAACATACAAATACCTGGGTACAATCTTCAACTGCTCCAACATCATAAGGGAAGAAATACAAACTAGAATCAACTCTGGAAATAAGATATACTATGCACTACAACATCTACTAAAATCAAAGGCGCTATCTCGTAACACCAAAATCACAATATACAAAACACTGATCAGACCAGTTGTGCTGTATGGCTCTGAAACCTGGAGTACAACGAAAGGAGACGAAGCCTTGTTACAAACCTTTGAGAACAAAATTTTAAGACGCATCTTTGGACCCATTAGGGATACACAAAGTGGAGAGTGGAAAAGAAGAAGTAACAAAGACATTTATGATCTGTTTAAGTCCCCGCTAATCACTGGTATCATGAAGGCTAATAGACTACAATGGCTGGGGCATATAGAAAGAATGGAAGATAATAGGGAAACAAAACTCGCTTACACTCAGGAAATAAATGACCGTAGACCCCGAGGTAGGCCAAGAAGACGGTGGAGAGATAATACATGTACAGACCTACAAGCACTTGGAATCAACGACTGGCAAGAGAAGGTCCACCAGAGAGACGAATGGAGACGGATTGTATTTGCAGCAAAGAACCTCAATGGCTCGGAAAGCTGAAGAAGAAGAAGAAGAAGAAGAAGAAGAAGAAGAAGAAGAAGAAGAAGAAGAAGAAGAAGAAGAAGAAGAAGAAGAAGAAGAAGAAGAAGAAGAAGAAGAAGAAGAAGAAGAAGATTACAGTTTCATGTATGTTACCTCAGATCTTGAATTAATACTTGAACTGTTTATCCACAATGTGTGATGTGTACATTAATTAAATGTGGTGTTCACCAGTGGTTGTTTATATGTTGTGAACAATCAATGTCTTCTAGCACTAGATAAACTTTAGAGGGTGATAAGTGGGAATGGAGAATTACTCATAAATACAGCTATGAACAGGAGTGAAGATTTTCATTCTGGTATTTATGGTAGAATTCCATGATCACCTCAAGTGACTAAAGTAATAGAGAATCAAAACTAAATCCCCTAGACAAATTAACATAATATTCTCATAAATTAAAATCCACATCCCACAATGATCCATCTCTTGACAATATTAGTTTGAAAAATCCAAATTCCCAGCCTGCCATTTAACCAGTCTGTAAATTACAAGTGGTATCTAATTCAACATTTCCGAGATATTTCCGCATTCCGTCAGAGAGAAGTTGTTGCCCGGAAGTACTGCATTACTGAGTCTCGTGTTCCACGAGATTAGCGGATAACTCGCATTACTTCCGGTACGCGGCCTAATGCCGCCGGCCACTTGTTCAAATGTACATAATAATACATTAGTGATAATGAGTAGATAGTTGCTTAAACACGGATAGACACACACTTAACACACTTAATCATCATTAATGGATAATAGTGCTTGCTTTTAAACTTCCGGTGTGCTTATGCCGAGGTAGCGGCTTAACCCTACACAGGTCAGTTGGACTAAACTGTTGATTTCTCATCTTTGACTCTGAGACGTAAATCATAAGTACCTCAGAAGTCGGAGTAGGTTCGCCTGAAGGCGAGGGACACTGGTAATAAGGAAAGGTAAAACACATGTACTAAATTAGTCCAGTGAACTAAAAGTGGCAAGTGTATGGCCTACGTTTGAGTTCAAAGCGAGCGAACGGAAAATAGCAACATCATCATCATAGACAATTTCCTGGACACACCACAAGCACTTCATCATATTGTACCAGTCCTCTTCGGCCAGAGGAGCCCAATTGAGAGGGTACAAGCGTAAGGAAACGCAAACTAAAGACTAAATGTCATGACAGAGCAGACCAGGACCTAAGCCTTGGTCGGCAACTGGTCTAGTATCGAAGCACCGACAGACGGACAGTTAGAGCATTGCTTTGCTGATCCGGCAGCTTCTGCAGCTTGTCTTCTTCCACCAGATGTACTGGTGTTGCCTGTCCTCTGGAGTAAACTAGGTACGCTAAGAGAATAATCATGCTGCATGGGCATCAAATGGTCTCTAAATTCAGCCCAGCCTGTGTGTTGTGGAAAGGTATAACTATTTTACAAATTATCGTCTGTACAGTCAACAATAACAACACATGCACACGTAACCGCCATTCGTTGCTTTGCCCGGTAACAATTTTAGAACGGCTAATGAACCACGTGATATTTCTATGTTGGAACTTCCTCAGCTTTATGCATAAATTATGAGGACCTGAGGATGTCCTCTTAACGAAATAGCCCGCATCAATTCATAAATAATGCACTTAATGTTCCTACAATGACATGGCTGATGTAACTTTGCTTTAAAACAAACGTCAATACCATCATCATCATTACCAACATCAGTGGGAATCAATCAATTGCGGTGTCTAGTTGGTCATGCATCGAGGTACGCTAGTCCTGCAGCAAAGCGTCGTCGTCATCTGGAGGTGACAGGTTCGAATCCCAGTCAATAACTATAGCTTTCAATTTGTATGTTGTCTCTCTAGTCTCTACTTCCTTCTCTTCACTTCTAAGAGCGCCAAATAATACACACGTGTTTACTTAACAAATGTCATCAGTGGGAAGGTGGGAGGGGGTGTGGAGGTGCTTGAGGGGTGGGGAGGGGGGTGTAGGTGTGCTTGCAGGGGGGGGGGGGTGCTTGGGGGTGTGAGGTGCTTTGGGAGTTGGGGGGGGGGGTGAGTAGGTAACCCGCCTTCCTAGCGCTCCAAAGGTTCTAGTTTCCATTCCGGACTCTGAGATTCTGTGCAAGAGTGCAGTTACCTCACGTACCCTGGGAGTCGTCGCTGGAACTACACAATGTCGCTCTGTGGAGAGATATCAAACATCAAGCGATAAACCCGGTGCAACGAAATTGATCATCATCCCTGTAAACTCACCTCTTTATCAGCATCATCACGTGTCAAGGCCGCTGCAGAACGCCTCTCTGCTCACAACCAGCTGGAAAAAAATATCACATCTACGTCAGTTTCATGCATTTTCAAGCCGAGGGTACATGCAATGTCCTGTGTTTGCCGTTGGTCGGCCCCTAATCAGTAAATTATCCCTAGATCAGGAAATCAACTTCAGGATTATTAAGGCAGCAACAGTGAACATGTTAACAAAGAGAATCTGAGAGAACAGGAAGCCAAAACATAAATCCTTGTCTATCAAGCCTGTGTCCTTAGTACTCTTCTTTATGGCTGTGAAACCTGTTCAACTGACTCATACCAAGAGAAACGTTTAACAGCTTTTATATGCGTATCTGCGAAGAATACTTCGTATTAAGTGGCAAGACAAAATCGCAAATACTGAAGTATTGGAAAGATCAGACTGTGTGACGGCTTGTTCCATGCTCAGTCTTCGTAGACTTAGATGGATAGGACACATTAGGAAGACGGACGATGGTAGAATACCAAAAGACATTTTTTTTTCAGATAGTTAAAAGATCTCGGGGTCGGCCCCTACAACAGTACAAAGATGTTGTGTAAGCAGGACATAAATGATACAGTCATTGATATTGCACCTTAGGAGCAAGTAGCAGCTGATCGCGTTATATGGAAGGAAAATGTCAGAAATGGAATAAAGACACAGGAGAAAATGATAGCAACTTGGTCACACACTGAGCGGGTGAGACGTCGAATAGTACGTGATGATGGAAATGACCATGTGTTCACATGCATCCATTGTGGAGGAACATGTACCGCTTAAATTGGTCTGATCAGTCATTTTCACTACCGCCATGGGTTGTACCTACTATACCTTATTTGAAGCACAATGTAGCAAACTATCGTCTGTCAAGACAACAAGTTGGTAGTATGGTCTGCCAGTAACTAGACCACCCATACAGTACTTGCTCAACCACTAAGGCGTTTAATATGGCCAGCGTATTTCCATGTTCGAGATCGGATGTTGTTTACGAGACAGATCTCTTCCATGATCAGATCTTATAAATGATGGATGCAAGGGTCAATAGATTTCTGCATGGACAAATACATTCATTTTACTAATGTTATCTATTTCGCCGCTTGACGTCTTTTAAAGCAAGATTACCCGCATCTATGCGGCGAAGGCCCTCTCGGGGCGTGTGAATAATGCATAAGAACAGATAAACTATCCTGGTCTAGAGAGAATGCGCAGCAGGGGGTGGTCAGAGGGTCTGGTAGACAGTCGTCACTCAGAGGTAAAGCAAGACGGGCATATAATCAGATTGCAACGGACGCCATTAGTATTAAAACTCTACGCTACCTGTTGAAGATGAGGACTGAGCGTTTATGGGAATGCCCTGAGTCCAGTGATGTCGGTTCTTGACTCAACTCAACTCATTACCTGCAGCTGTCCGTACTGAACGGTCTTTGAAAAGTCGGTAAGGATGTTTTGTCTTCGACTGTTAGGTGTTTTTTGTTGTTGTCACAGGCTGTTAAAGATATTTGATCGGGTATATTATTAAAGACGAAAATTGACATATTTTGTTCACTTGAAACGTCACGAAAGCTTGGAGAGAACAATAAGGAGGGGTATATGCCTGGGAAGATTGCCAAAGAGAAGATGGGTGCAGGATGTGGCGGATGATCTCCAGATGGGAGTATCGGACGCGCTTATGACCGAGAGGTTTTCCGGAAGGTTGTTATGGGAGCGAGGTTCTGCAAAGGACATGCTCCATCCATCATGTGCCATGCCGGTAAGCGTGGGCGGTCATGTTCTGCCATCTCACTCGATCACCAGAGTCGTGGATCAGCTCCGCGTTTCTGTCTCGACCATGCCACAAGGCCAAGCCATCCAGGTACTTGCTTCTAGGTCTTCCCCTTGGCCTGTTCCCCTCGATCTTACCAGTTGTCACCAAATTCTCCAATCCATTTCTTCTCATAACATGCCCAAAAAATTTTGACTGTCTACGTCTAATTTCTCTAATCAATTTACGATCTTCATTTGTTTCTTGAAGGACTTGTTCATTGGTCTTTCTGGCTGTCCATGGTATTCTTTGCATTTTCCTCAGAAACCACATCTCTACAGCCATCAGATGTTTTTCAGCCTGACTGCTCATTGTCCACGCTTCACATCCATATAAAAGTACAGGTTCAATGTAGCATCTCAACACTCTTTTTCTCGTTTCAATTGACATCTTTTTATTGGTCAATATGTTTTTCATCTTGCTAAAGGCTACTTTTGCCATGGCGATTCTTGTTCTAATCTCTTCAAGGCATCTCCCATCAGATGTTATTACTGTTCCGAGATAATTGTACCTGCTCACTTGTTGAAGAATATTCCCATTTACTTGTATATTACATTGTGGTATTTCGTCCTTCCTAGTGACGACCATAATCTGTGTCTTTTTACAATTTAATTCTAACCCTAGTTGTTCACTGTGTGTAACAATCGCATCTACTAAATTTTGCAGGTCCTGTTCATTGTCTGCAATCAAGACTGTATCATCTGCATATCTAATGTTATTGATGCATCGTCCCCCAATGTTGATTCCTTCCATATCTTCAATATTTCTGAAAATACTTTCACTGTACAGGGAAAACAGATCTGGAGACATTACACATCCCTGTCTCACACCCCTTTTAATAGGCTGATATTGGCTTACTTCATTATCAACTCTTATGGCAGCTTGTTGTTTCCAATATATGTTTTTTACAAGTCTAAGATCTTTTCCATCAATTTGTAGATCTTCAAGCATCCTTATCATGTTGACATGTCTCACTTTATCAAAAGCCTTTGTGTAGTCAATAAAGCAAAGGTGTAGATCTTTGTTTACTTCTATAGAACGTTCGATTATGTTTCTCAGTATATACACAGCATTTACTGTACCCTTGCCTTCCACAAACCCACATTGTTCTTCTCCTATTTCAGGTTGTATTTTCCTCCTAACTCTTTGCATGATAATTCTTAGCAAAATCTTCGTGATGTGGCTCATTATACTAATTGTTCGATGTTGATCACATTCCAAGGCTCCTGATTTCTTTGGGATTGCAATAAATACAGAATTACATAACTCCTGAGGTATATTTCCAGTATCATATATTGTATTAAGCAGACTGGTAACTTTATCTATTCCATATTCTTCTAAAGCATTAATCATTTCTGTTGTGACGCTGTCTGAACCGGGGGTCTTGCCAGATTTCATATGGTTAAGCGCATTCTGAACCTCCATCTTTAAAATTGCTGGTCCTTCATTATTATTTTGGACATCATACTGTTCGTCTCTGTTATCGTCATAAAGGTTTTTCACATAATCTGACCATTCATGTAAGATCTGATCTTTTTCTATTATGACTCTTCCATCTTTTGTCTTTAGGCAGCCTGCTGATGTACGTGTTCTTTGATTAGTAAGCTCCTGAATTCTTTTGTGCATTAGTTTCGCATTGTTACTGTTGTGTTGTTTTTCAATTTCTCTGCAATTTTTCTCAAGCCATGTTTCTTTTGCCTCCTTACATAAGGTTCTCACTTTTCTGTGAATTTCTTCATATTTGGCAGGATTATTTTTGTTCTGTCTTCTTGTTTCCATTAGTTGTAAAATTTCTTCAGTCATCCATGTCTTACGGCCCACTTTCTTTACTTTTGGAATAGTTTTTTCTGCTGCGCAACTGATTGAATTCTTCATCGTTTCCCATTGATCATCTACATCTTGAAACAGGATCTCTAGATCAGACAATATATCAAATTTGTTCTTTACTTCTATGTTAAAATTATCTTGTATTTCTTTGTCAGTTTTCAATTTGCACAAGTCATATTTAGGGTTTCCTGCTGTATACTTGACTTTCTGTAACTTTACCCTCAATGTGCCTGTAATTAATCTGTGATCACTGTAACAGTCTGCATTTGGAACTGTTTTTACGACTGTTAACGCATTTCGAAACCTTTTGCTAATCAGGATGTAATCTATCTGGTTTTTAATCCTGCTGTCTGGACTCCTCCATGTCCATAATCTTCTAGGATGCTGTTTAAACCAGGTGTTTCCTACAACCATTTCTTGTTCTTTTGCCCATTCTACAAGTCTGTATCCTCTTTCATTTCTCTCTCCCAAACCATGGTTGCCTACACTGCATCCATCGCCTTGCTGTCCTATTTTTGCGTTGAAATCACCCATTATGATATTTATTTCTGATTTTTTGCAGTTCTTCAAAGCAGACTCCACGTCATTATAAAATTCCTCTATGCTTTCTTCACTGCTTTCACTTGTTGGGGCATATACTTGAATGACATTTATTTTAAAAGGTCTTCCGTTTAATTTTACTAATAGGACTCTGTCTGACACAGCATGATATCCTTTGACAGAATTTGATGTTTGCTTATCTAATATAATGGCTACACCTCTTTGCTGTTCTTCTCCCCCAGAGTAAATAATCTTACAATCCTCTCCTGTCCTTATCCCTGCTCCTTTCCATCTCGTTTCCGATACTCCCAATATGTTAATCTTCTCTCTCCCCATTTCTTTTTTGATGTTTTCTAATTTTCCATCTGCATTCATTGTTCTAACGTTCCAAGTTCCTACTTTCAATGATATTAATCTGTTGCACCTAGTAGCCTGTTGACGGTCTGGAGTCACCTGGTGCGCATGACTATCCCTACCGGGCGAGGCTGCTCCTATGGAGCACCCATTTACGCCGTTTCTCTGATTATCGATGATTTCACACAACATGATTTTCTTGGCATCTGTAAAGAAGGTAGTTTGCCATTGCTTTCCTTCCTAGCAGTGACCATACTGGTCAGTGACCGTAGCCATTGTCTCCTCAAACTAGAGATCCTCTGCCTACCGTCGTGAAGGTGGAGACCATAACCTACAACTATCTGTTGGCTGCTCTCCATCTTCATCCACCACCTGCACACATGGCTTCACGTAACCCTGATCGGGCGGCTAAACGGGTACTCCACCTTGCCCAAGGGTGTCCCGTAGGCTAGCGGAGGGAAGGAGGCGCCTTACTTCTCCTTTGATAGGGGATACCCCTACCCCGCTACCTGCTACTGAATGAATAAATGAATATTATTATCAAGATAGCCTCGATGGCGCAGTGGCTCGACTCTCCACTGCTGGCCGGGTGGCCGTGGTTTAGGTACGCAGCGAGATAGATTTGCATGTATAAAAGAAATGGACCTGGCGTCCAGGTCTACCCAACTAAATGAGTACCAGGTAAGGTCTCGGGAAGTACAGGAGACCGGTGTGAGACTGACCACTCCAGCCACTGAGTGTCCATTACTGTATACAACATGGTCCAGCACCATGTCCTCAATGTGCCCGAAGACGTGTGGACAGTGGCCCTTTAAATAATAACTCTCATCATTATCATCATTGTCATTATTATACTCATGATCTTCATATTATTATTTATTGTCATCACCATTAACATTATCATGATAATCATCATTATCATATTATTTGTCAGCATAATCATCATTAGCTTCATTACTATCATTAACAGTATCATCATCATCATCATCATCATCATCATCATCATCATCATCATCATCATCATCATCATCATCATCATCATCATCATCATCATCATCATCACCATCATTATCATCAACATCACCATTCAGTGGCTTTTACTCTGCACAACTTCCCAACAACACACTATTAAAATCTCCGTGTATCATAAGACTGCCTCTGTTACTGTCGTGTATAAATTAAACCAACAGAGGTAAGCTTGGCCGAATGTATAATAACGCTCGTTCTTAAACATCCTGTGTGCTGATGCAAAGATAGCGGCTTCAACATATACACTAGTCAGTTGTACTAGAATGTTGACTTCTCGTCCTTGAATTAGAGGTCGCAAGATACAAGTACCTCTGAAGTCAGAGTGGGTTCGCCTGATTGCGATGGACATTGGTAATATTGCAAGTTAATCCACACGCAAAAATCAGTACAGTGCACTAAAATTAGTATCGCGTGTATGGACTACGCTTGAATTCAATGAGAGAGAACGAAACAAAAAAAAATGTCAAATCATGAATCCATGTCATCATCCAGTGCCTTGGCAACTGGTATGCTTCTCCACATATTGCGATCACCGAAGGCATGTATGAATTCTTGTGTTGACTCACTTCAGTGCTATGACACAAGAGAAAAAGCAGCGGCTGCAGCAGGATATAATAATATGAACTGGAAATAATTAGATATATTTTGCTCTTGCGAAAAGAAAGACATACTAAACACAGACGCAATGCACATTCACATACCTTACAAGTTCAGAAAATCCATTGCCCACAGGTGAAAAACAAAGTGTGACATCCAAAATTCGGAAGCAAATAATAAATATATAAAATGAAATAATAAAATAACACATAAGTACAATAGGACAACAAAGGTCATCCGACGTTTCGATTCTAAGAATCTTTGTCAAAGACAGGACAAGATAAATAGATAAAACATCGAAAAACAAAACACAAAATAACACAACTACAGAGTTCCCATGTGGGAGCAGAAATGGCCCATTATGGTTGAAAATGGAGTCGACGATGAATGTGTCACTGCATTGAAACCTTGCTTCTCCAACAGCTCCATTAGGCTAAAAATTGAAAGCCAATTAATAAACTCTCGGGGATGCGTCCTTCCAGCAGGTATTAATACTGTTGTGGACGCCACTGTATAACTGTGCCATCTTCCCTCTTTACATTTATATCTAACTGTTCACACGCCTCCGTTTATACATATCCAACCGTTTACACTGTTTATAACTGTGCTGTCCTCCCTCTATATATCCATGCTTAACTGTCTACACATCTCTATATATTCATATCGGACTGTTCATATTTTTTTTTTTTTGCGACCTAAACCCTATCTGGCCCTCTGGTAGCCTAACTATACTTAAACTCTGTAGCGAAAGAGTGCCTTCGCAAACTGCACAAACCGCTATTTATGCTCCCACATGGGAACTCTGTAGTTGGGTTATATTGTGTTTTGTTTTTCGTTGTTTTATCTATGTATCTTATCCTGTCCTTGACAAAGATTCTTAGAATCGAAACGTCGGCTGACCTTTGTTGTCCTATTGTACTTATTTGTTATTTTATTATTTCATTTGTATATATTTATTGATTGCTTCTGAATTTTGGATAAGTCACCCTTTGTTTTTCACCTGTGTACGATGGATTTTTCGAACTTGTAAGTTATGTAAATGTGCATTGTGTCTATGTTTAGTGTGTCTCTTCTTTTCGCAGGAGCAATATATACCTAATTGTTTCCAGTTCATATGACAAGACTGTCAAGAATTTTCTCACGCTGTCTTCTGCTGTCACTCTTTCCACAAATCTTTCCGGTTGTCACAACATGTTCCTGTGGTTGACTTCTCATAACGTGGCCAAAAAGCGATGACTGCCTCTATCTGATGTTATGTTATGGTTATTTCCTTTTACCACTTCCCTGTTATACCTCCCTTATATAACATTGCGGCTCTTCTCCGGCTGTTGCAGATGAGAACGGAGCACTTTTGGAATGTACCGAGTGCTGTGATGTCGGTTCTTGACTAATTTCAACTCAACCTCCCTCCATTTTGGGTTTTTTCTCCCTAGACATTGCTGTCTTTATATGCCCAAAATATTTCACTTTCCTCTAATTTATTTTTCCCGTCATCCATTTAATAATAAGTTGTTGCTGTTGGATAGAATTGTCGCTCTCTTTTCCGTCCAATGAATTTTTAATAACCTTCTGTAACATTTATATTCAAAACCACGTATGTGCTTCTCTGCTGCTTTGTCAAATGTCAAAGTTTCACGCCCGCATTTCATCAATGTTGTCAGTTCTCTGACTTCTGTTGTTCTATTTGTTTCAATCGATATAAGTGTTCTTTTCCCTATTTCGTTAGCTTGAAATCTGTCTAGATCTGCATTATTGTCGCTTGTATGAATTTTACCATCTGTTGTTAGTTCATTCAGTGGTGCATAGAGTTTATCTTCCACTGTTGTTTCTCCAACCCAGGGCATGCGGGTGTCCAAGGAAATTAGCACGCTGACCGGCTTTCGGGTAAGGCTAATGTGAAGGGCGGACGAACCATGGACCAGTCTGATTTACTGAATGCTCTACGAGAAGTAAGACGTTCGAGAGAACCAAGTGATGATTGTGAATTTATACCCATGGTCAGACTGCGAGAACAGCAAGTTAAAAGACATATAACCAAACAAAAACACTATGCAGGAAGCCAAAGAGGATTAATAAACCAACACAGAACTGATGTCGTGAGCCGAATCACTCTTACTGAGGAGGGGATATGAGCAATTATGGATTGAATGGTTCGATGTGCAATGAGGATGATCTGTCGACTAACTAACTAACTAACTAACTAAGCCAACAAAGAAGGTTTGCCTAGATATGTCGTATTTTGGTCAGTCTTTGAGTATGTGATCTGGTATCTTCGGCGCCAATACCTATACGCACATGGCTGTTTCGTTAATTATAACGGTTGTAATTGTCTTAATGTTGTCAGCACAATCTTTGCTCTCTTTTTTAAATTCGTCATCTCAGTTTTACCATCGCCAGTCAGCCCTGGTGCCGGCTCTGTACCGAAGGGATTATGAGCTCAATTAGCAACCACGCGTACCGCGTTCGAAACACAGCTGTCGGGTGGTTTTTATGCAGACCGCCTTGTCCTAGTTTTCATACAATGGTATGAGTGCCGGTCGTTCAGAAACCAATGGCAAACTACAAAACGTAAACTTGCCAAGAAATATCAAACAGCTTAAAAATGCTATGGTTCACTGCGCCGTCATGTAACATATATGCAACTAACACATACAATTTTGCATTGAGTACATTGCCATTGCTTTCTGAACGTTCGACGCTCATACTATTAAGAAAATCAACGCAAAACGATCGGCTGTCAAATCTACTGAGAGTGACATCGAAATCGGTATGTTGTGATTTTGAAATTGCGTTCACTATTCCTAAGCCACAGACGTTGACGTATCGTCAATTGAGTGCATTATCTACCCTTTGGGTGGGGAGGGGATGGGGAGAGTAGGTAATATTCCAACATTTTATGTCATATCTCGACATGTTAGGTCATATGAGATTTGCATACATTCTATTCCTATAAAGCCAGATGTTGTTGGGTGCGGATTGGTCATAACCACTGTGTTAGTGTGTATGTATGTGCGTGTGCGTTTGTGTGCGTGTGTGTGTGTGATCGCGTGCGTGTACCTGAAGAACTAGACTTCCTAAAGTCGCAAAAATTGATGACACCGTTACAAAACGAATGCAAATCTGAAAACGAGATCTTGTTGTTTGAACACTTCAAATGATCTTAATTCTTTACATTCATTCTGAAAATGACAGTGACGACTGAAAATAACAAACATTGTCGCATTACTGACATGTTATTTTCTTGGCGCCAATCGGCATGGAAGCAGTTATATGGTCAGTAAGAAAACGGGCGTGCTAACGAAGTCGATAGCATACTGCGCTAGTAGGTCGTCCGCACGGTCGGACGCCTGCGCTCGTCGTTTGCCACAGTGAGGGAAAGATTGGCTACCTATTCCTTCTTGGTCTCAGAGGGAAAGATTAGCTACCTATTCCTACTTGGTCTCAGATCTTCAAACTTACCACAGTGAGAGAAAGATTGGCTACCTATTCCTTCTTGGTCTCAGAGGGAAAGATTGGCTACCTATTCCTTCTTGGTCTCAGATCTTCAAACTTGCGACAGGGAGGGAATGATTGGCTACCTATTCCTTCTTGGTCTCAGAGGGAAAGATTGGCTACCTATTCCTTCTTGGTCTCAGATCTTCAAACTTGCCACAGTGAGGGAAAGATTGGCTACCTATTCCTTCTCGGTCTTAGATCTTCAAACTTGCCACAGTGAGGGAAAGATTGGCTACCTATTCCTTCTTGGTCTCAGATCTTTAAACTTACCACAGTGAGGGAAAGATTGGCTACCTATTTATGCCTTCTTGGTCTCAGATCTTCAAACTTGCCACAATGAGGGAAAGATTGGCTATCTATTCCTTCTCGGTCTCAGATCTTTAAACTTACCACATTGAGGCAAAGATTGGCTACCTATTCCTTCTTGATCTCAGATCTTCAAACTTACGACAGTGAGGGAAAGATTGGCTTCTTATTCCTTCTTGGTCTCAGATTTTCAAACTTACCACAGTGAGGGAAAAATTGGCTACCTATTCCTTCTTGATCTCAGATCTTGAAACTTACCACAGTGAGGGAAAGATTGGCTACCTATTCCTTCTTGGTCTCAGATCTTTAAACTTGCTACAGTGAGGGAAAGATTGGCTACCTATTCATTCTTGGTCTCAGATCTTCAAACTTGCCACAGTGAGGGAAAGATTGGCTACCTATTCCTTCTTGATCTCAAATCTTCAAACTTACGACAGTCAGGGAAAGATTGGCTTCTTATTCCTTCTTGGTCTCAGATTTTCAAACTTACCACAGTGAGGGAAAGATTGGCTACCTATTCCTTCTTGATCTCAGATCTTCAAACTTGCCACAGTGAGGGAAAAATTGGCTACCTATTCCTTCTTGGTCTCAGATCTTCAATCTTGCCACAGTGAGGGAAAGATTGGCTACCTATTCCTTCTTGGTCTCAGATCTTCATAACTTTCCACAGTGACGGAAAGATTGGCTACCTATTCCTTCTTGGTTTCAGATCTTCACACTTACCACAGTGAAGGAAAGATTGGCTACTTGTTCCTTCTCGGTGTCTAGATTTTCAAATTTGCCACAGTGAGGAAAAGATTAGCTACCTGTTCTTTCTTGGTCTCAGATCTTTAAACTTACCACAGTGAGGGAAAGATTGGCTACCTATTCCTTCTTGGTCTCAGATCTTCAAACTTGCTACAGTGAGGGAAAGATTGGCTACCTATTCCTTCTCGGTCTCAGATCTTCAAACTTGCTACAGTGAGGGAAAGATCGGTTGCCTATTCCTTCTTGGTCTCAGATCTTCAAACTTGCCACAGTGAGGGAAAGATTGGCTATTATTCCCTTTCGGTCTCAGATCTTCAAACTTGCCACAGAGAGGGAAAGATTGGCTACCTATTCCTTCTTGGTCTAAGATCTTCAAACTTACCACAGTCAGGGAAAGATTGGCTACCTATTCCTTCTTGATCTCAAATCTTGAAACTTACCACAGTGAGGGAAAGATTGGCTACCTATTCCTTCTTGGTCTAAGATCTTTAAACTTACTACAGTGAGGGAAAGATTGGCTACCTATTCATTCTTGGTCTCAGATCTTCAAACTTGCCACAGTGAGGGAAAGATTGGCTACCTATTCCTTCTTGATCTCAAATCTTCAAACTTACCACAGTCAGGGAAAGATTGGCTACCTATTCCTTCTTGATCTCAGATCTTCAAATTTGCCACAGTGAGGGAAAAATTGGCTACCTATTCCTTCTTGGTCTCAGATCTTCAAACTTGCCACAGTGAGGGAATGATTGGCTACCTATTCTTTCTTGGTCTCAGATCTTCATAACTTTCCACAGTGACGGAAAGATTGGCTACCTATTCCTTCTTGGTCTCAGATCTTCAAACTTGCTACAGTGAGGGAAAGATTGGCTACCTATTCCTTCTCGGTCTCAGATCTTCAAACTTGCTACAGTGAGGGAAAGATTGGTTGCCTATTCCTTCTTGGTCTCAGATCTTCAAACTTGCCACAGTGAGGGAAAGATTGGCTATTATTCCCTTTCGGTCTCAGATCTTCAAACTTGCCACAGAGAGGGAAAGATTGGCTACCTATTCCTTCTTGGTCTAAGATCTTCAATCTTACCACAGTCAGGGAAAGATTGGCTACCTATTCCTTCTTGATCTCAGATCTTGAAACTTACCACAGTGAGGGAAAGATTGGCTACCTATTCCTTCTTGGTCTCAGATCTTTAAACTTGCTACAGTGAAGGAAAGATTGGCTACCTATTCCTTCTTGATTTCAAATCTTCAAACTTACGACAGTGAGGGAAAGATTGGCTTCTTATTCCTTCTTGGTCTCAGATTTTCAAACTTACCACAGTGAGGGAAAGATTGGCTACCTATTCCTTCTTGATCTCAGATCTTCAAACTTGCCACAGTGAGGGAAAAATTGGCTACCTATTCCTTCTTGGTCTCAGATCTTCAAACTTGCCACAGTGAGGGAAAGATTGGCTACCTATTCCTTCTTTGTCTCAGATCTTCATAACTTTCCACAGTGACGGAAAGATTGGCTACCTATTCCTTCTTGGTCTCAGATCTTCACACTTACCACAGTGAAGGAAAGATTGGCTACTTGTTCCTTCTCGGTATCTAGATTTTCAAACTTGCCACAGTGAGGAAATGATTAGCTATCTATTCTTTCTTGATCTCAGATCTTTAAACTTACCACAGTGAGGGAAAGATTGGCTACCTATTCCTTCTTGGTCTCAGATCTTCAAACTTGCTACAGTGAGGGAAAGATTGGCTACCTATTCCTTCTCGGTCTCAGATCTTCAAACTTGCTACAGTGAGGGAAAGATTGGTTGCCTATTCCTTCTTGGTCTCAGATCTTCAAACTTGCCACAGTGAGGGAAAGATTGGCTATTATTCCTTTTCGGTCTCAGATCTTCAAACTTTTCACAGTCAGGGAAAGATTGGCTACCTATTCCTTCTTGATCTCAGATCTTCAATCTTACCACAGTGAGGGAAAGAGTTACTACCTATTCCTTCTTGATCTCATATCTTGAAACTTGCCACAGTGAGGGATAGATTGGCTACCTATTTCTTCTTGGTATCAGATCTTCAAACTTGCCACAGTGAGGGAAAGATTGGCTACCTATTCCTTCGTGGTCTCAGATCTTCAAACTTGCCACAGTGAGGGAAAGATTGGCTACCTATTCCTTCTCGGTCTCAAATCTTCAAACTTGCCACTGTGAGGGAAAGATTGGCTACCTATTTCTTCTTGGTCTCAGATCTTCAAACTTAGCTGACGTTATCAATTTTCATACAGGTAGGATTAAATTGCATTGGGATATATTTAATTCTTTGTTTCTTCTTTGCGTAGTGTACTTTTGAACTCAGGTGTAGTCCATAGAGTAACTTAAAGTAGCACTGGGCGTTGTTGTTGCATGTGGATTAGCTTTTTCCTGTTACCAGTGCCCCTCGCCATCAAACAAACCAATTCCGACTTCTGAGGTATTTGTAAAATACGTTCCCAAGTCAAAGACGAGAAGTCAACAATTTAGTTCAGCTAACCGGTGTTGGGGTTGAACCCTTAATTCGTCATCAGCACAACGGAAGTTCAAGAGCGTGCACACTTATCCATTCGGTCATGCTGGCCTAAAAATGTCAATACATAGCGTTATGAATTTTATTCATGTGACAGATTTTGTTGAATGTTTCTGAATGAAAGTTGCTGTACAACTTAGCTGACAACACATTCAGGAAACGAGGTTGAGTTTATTTATTAGATTACAACATGAAATTTGATAATAAAACAGCCGGACTAAAAAATATAATTTTCAATTATTTGTTTTGTTGTTGTTGTTGGGGTAGTTAAAGGTCACACCTGAAATTGTAGATGCTGTGTTGACATTTTAGATGATATGTTGACATTAGAGAACTTTTTTTCTACTTGCATGTCTTAAATACTGGCATATTTGCATTATTGTGTATCTAAAGGACCTTGCTCTAGTTATCACTTTTTTATTTCGTTTGCTCGCTTTGAATTCATGCGTAGTTGATGCACATGATTCTACTTCTAGTGAACTTGGCTGATTTTTGCGTGTGGATTATCTTTCCTTATTACCAGTGTCCCTCGCCATCAAACGAGCTCACTCCGACTTGAGAGATGCTGGCAATTTAAGTCCCAAAGTCAAGGACGAGAAGTCACCATTTTAGTCCAACTCACCGGTGTAGGGCATCAGCACACCGGAAATTTAAGAGTCAGTGCTCTTACCCATTCGGCCATGCTAGCCTCCAGTTATGAGTTAATCCCCTTGCTACTGTCTATACTGAGCTTTCCCACCTGTTTATTTTTTCTTCAAATGTTTTTCATTGCCCACCTTGGCATTCAAATCTCCCATTATTATTAGATGCCATATTTTGACATTGAAATCTCTCATTATTATTACGATGCCATGTTTTGGCATTCAAATCTTTAATATTGTTATGATGTCGTTTTTTCTTTTGCATTCAAATATCTGACAATTGTTATAATGTCATATTTTGGCATTTAAACCTTCCAGTATTATTACTATACCATATTTTGACACTCAAATATCCAATTATTATTATGATGCCATATTTTGATATTAAAATCTCTCTTTATTAGTACAATGCCTTTTTTTAAAATTAAGATCCCCCTTGTGTTATGATGCCAATTTTTACCCATTCGATTCTCTAATTATTATTATGATGCCAATTTTTGGCGGTCAAATATTTCATTATTATGGTGATGTTATGTTTATGAATATATTTTGCGGTAATTTTACGAAATTGATAACATGCTTCCATTTCGTCCTGGTCCTCAAGTGTCGTTGGTGCTATCGTTGTAAACTGACACAATTGCGATCTTCACAACTATTGAGTATGGTGCTAGAGACCATTCGGCACTCGATGACACTCTCATCTCATCTTGTTACTCTTGCACCTTGCGGTGCCGAGGAGCAGCACAAACAGCGGGAGAGTGCCCGTTTATGGGCTTCGGTATCGAGATTCCCATGGACTCTGCTATTCCATCTGTCCATCGTTTACATGACCGGCGTCTTTTTCTGCCCTTATTTGGCCTGTACATCATTGTTTATTGTTGTATACTGTTAGATGGTAATCTATTATTCAGCCAAACCATGTAACTTGCTGTTTTCTGATGAAATCTAGCGCTGCTGTAACCCCTTTTTATTTCTGATTTATTCATTTCTGATTTTCTCTCTCCTTGATACATTGAGTATTCTTCTCAGGAATCTCATTTCACTCGATGACACGTCTAGTCAATATGATATACGTATGACAATATGATATTAAAAACAATGTAGTAAATTTAGAGACAGAAGCCTCAACAGTATGTTGCACGATTTATTGGCTGACATATTTCGTTGCATCTCGTCAGGCAACAACGGATTTCTTGTTTGTGACAACTGGCGAGATTTAAGGGAAAAGAACAAGAGAAAGACAGAGGTAAATATCTAGATGGCCTGGCCACATGGCATAATCGAGGTAAGAACACGGAGCTGATCCACGACACTGGTGATGGTGTGAGATGGCGAAACATGACAGTCCACGCTTATCGGCATGACACATGATGATGATGATGATGATGATGATGATGATGATGATGATGATGATGAACACACGGGCGACATCCAGCATTAATTAACTATTAAAGGTTTACAGGTGAGATGATCGACTTAATTGCACATGGTTTTATCCCATTTGGCTCAGTCTCTTTCCGCAGGGTGGCCTGCCAAAAAAGCCCAACACAAAGCTCGAACTCCATAGCTCCAGTCACGGCGCTCAAGAGTCTCCTGAGAAAATTGCTTTCGTGAACCGAATATCAATGCCCGGAATTGAACCCACAACCAGTAGAGCGCGAGGCAGGCGGCGTGACCACCTCGTCACTGGAACTCAATGCTTCACAATTATGGAAGGGGGTCCTTAATTACTTCACAATTATAAAAGTTGGCCCTTAATTGCTTGACAATTATAAAAGTGGGTCCTTAATTACTTCACAATTATAATTCTTCTTCTTCAGCATTCCGAAGGTTCTTTGCTGCAGATACAAGCCGTCTCCATTCGTCTCTCTGGTGGACCTTCTCTTGCCAGTTGCTGATTCCAAGTGCTTGTAGGTCTGTATGTATATTATCCCTCCACTGTCTTCTTGGTCTACCTCGGGGTCTACGGTCATTTATTTCCTGAGTGTAAGCGAATTAATAAGTGGGCCCTTAATTACTTCACAGTTATGAAAGTTGGTCCTTAATTACTTGACAATTATAAAAGTGGGTTCTTAATTACTTCACAATTATAATAGTGGGCTTTTAATTACTTCACAGTTATTATAAGGATGCCCTTAATTACCTCACAATGATAAAAGTGGGTCCTTAATTACTTGACAATTATAAAAGAGAATTATGAATAACTTGGCTATGATACACGGTGGTCAAGGATGAAAACAGTTTGGGAAACACCGACCTAGATGTCGACCAGGCCATCAGCAGCACACAGGTGACGGAGTGCCTTAGGCAATTTAAAAAAGAAAAACATCTCAACTCTCTCCAGACGCCACAATTCACACATACGGTAAATGTTCTGTTGTTGGTCTTTTTGTTTTAGTAATACAGACATACCATAAATGTTGTGTAAGTGGTATTATTTAATAATACAGACATACGGTAAATGTTGTGTTGTTGGTCTAATTTAATAACATAAACATACGGTAAATGTCGTGTTGTTGGTCTGGTTAGTTAGTTTTTCGACAGATCATCCTCATTGCACATTGAACCATTCAGTTCATAAGTACTCGGATCCCCTCCTCAGCAAATCCCGCAGCGTGTAGCGGCTAACGACACCAGTTCTATGCCGATTTATCAATCTTCTGTGGCTTCCTGCTTAGTGTTCTTGTTTGGCAACACCTCTTTTAATTTGCTGTTTTCGTAGTCTGACCATGGTTGTAGATTCGCAGTCATCACTTGGTTCTCGCAAAAGTCTTACTTCTCGTAGTGCATTCAGAATGTCAGCCTGGTCCATGGCGCGTCCGCCCTCCACATTAGCCATACCTGCGAGCTTGTCAGCCCGCTCATTTCCTTGTACTCCCGCATGCCCTGGCACGAAGATGAAACTAATCTTTGCCAGCCGAGACCGCTCCAGAGACAGCAACCACTCTCTTCGGATCCACCCCGTCTCTATCCTCTTGAGCATGCTCATTGAGTCGCTAAGGACACATGCCCTAGTGAATGTCTGTGTCTCGAGCCATGTTATTGCTTTACTTACTGCCATGACTTCCATAGTCAGGCTACTTGTGGTCTCAACAAAAGCACCAGAGTCCTCCTTCACAATTCTCCCTCCGGTCCGCGCCGTAAAGGCCCATGAGCTTCTCACATGTCTGAAGACCGACCCATCTGTGTAAATGACAGCATCACCATCTAACGAATTCTCGAAAATTTACGCTTGTAATTTCGCCTCCACAGCAGCCGGATTTTCTTGTCTGCATTTTCTGTCTAGTTGGATGCAAACTGAAAAGGACGTACAGAAATCTGTTGGCACTTGTACCCACTCCTCGCCAGGTTCTAAGTCCTCCAGTGAACACACCTGTTGAAGAATGTCTTCCGCTTGACCCATCCAAGACCTTCCTCTTTTTAACCTGCTGCCCTTCACCTTCCTAATTTCACTATGCAGTGGATGTTGTGTGTTTGCGTTGACTCTGAGGTAGGCACGTGCTCTGCAAATTTGTAGTCTGTCTTCAATGGTTGGAAAATCAAGAAGGTAGCGCATAGCCCTGCATTTGTATCTCTTGTACATCCAAGAATATTGCGCATAGCTTCGTTTTGTATCCTTGCAATCCTTTCTGTCTGCTTATGGCTGAGAGTCAGGATCGCCATCGCATACTCAAAAACAGACATGACCAGCCCCTCGTATAGGAGGCATAGATGGCGCTGCTCACAGTTTGCTGCCGCCATCACCCGCATCGCAGCCAAACCCCGCTTGGCCTTTGTTATCACCTGGTCTATGTGCTCATTATAAGCAAGGCTTCGATCAAAACGTATCCCCAGGTAATTCATTGCCTGCGTTCTTTCCACAGTCTCTGAACACAGATTAACAGTTGGTGTTGGCGTGTTGACAATATGATTATTCAAAGAGAACCATGTCACTGTTGCCTTTGTTGGGTTGACCATTGCCCCAGCTTCAGCACACCAAGTACTTATGCGTTTGAGTTCGGTTTGCAGTTCCACAGCAACCTGATCTCTATCCTTACCCTGACGATACACTAAAACATCGTCGGCATATGACAATGTCCTCCCCGGTCCAGTGATCTGCTCGCTGGTGATTCTCACAGTGTAGGCGTTGAACAGCACCGGAGATAATGGTGATCCCTGTGGTAGGCCAGGATATATTGTTGTTGGTTCCGACGTCCAACTGCCACATCTAAAAACTACTTTCCGTTGGAAGAGGGCTGCAGCGATCCAACTAAGGAGGAACGGACTTATCTTGAGTTCAAGAAGCTGAAGCATTAGAAAATCCAATGGTACTCTGTTGTACGCGTCCTCCAGATCAATCGCTGCAGCAAAGGTTTCAATGCCTGAGTGGAAACCTTCATAAACATCATGGGCAAAAACTGCTGCATTGGTCCAGGTTTCTCTTTTGGGACGGTACCCTCCCAGGGTGGGTGGGAAAACACCTTGCTTCTCTAGCTGGCTTGATATTTTTCTGGCAATTAACTTCTCCAGCAGTTTGCCTATTGTATTCTGCATGGTTATTACTCGATATCCCTGAATTTTTGTGTGGTCTTTGCCAGGCTTCGGCAAGGGAATCAGCTGGCTGTGTAACCACTCCTCCTTGATGCTAGCACTCCCTATACTGTTGTTGTATATGTCTGCTAGTTTCTCTAGATCGTTGTCGGTACACCTATTGATGTCGTCATATCTTATGCCATCTGGCCCTGGAGCGCTGTTTTTTTATCGTCGAAGCACAGCCTTGATTTCTTTCACTGTCACTGTGTCTTCATCCGAAATATTCTAGGTCTTACACCTGTCTGAGGTGACCTCCTTGGCAAGATTTCGCCCTCTTATGTCTGTCTGGTTGCTCTGCTCTAGATAGCGTTCGAAGAGAGCTTTGCCCTTGTTCTCGTCAGTCCTCTGCCAGATGAGGTCAGCACCTTGGAAGTCAGAAATTCTCTTATTCTTGACTACCCGACTCATGCTTTTATGTAGTCGCCAGAACAATTTCAGTGACTTGTCTGTGCTTACGTTTTGACATACCTCTGCCCATTTTTTACTTTTAACCACCTTAACCAGTTCCTTTTTTTTTAAATTGCTTGCTTTTGTCTGCATCTCTCTTTCTAAGTGCATACAGGGATTATGATGGACAACTATGTTCTTCTTGGTGTTGTGCCATTTCCTTACAGCACTACGCTTATCCATCCAGGCTTTCTCCATCTCTAAATTCCGCCAGAGTGGCTGCTCCCAGCTATTTTTCCTGCACTGAAACTTTCTGCGCTTGTCGCGCTTTATTTTACTCAATATGAATAAAATTTTGTGGAACTGCGGTAAAGCTGTGAAAGTGTAAACAATATAAAATAACACAAAGTAGTGCAGCTTTACATAACAGAGTTAAGACACATACAGAACGTTGCGGCGATTAGTCTTCATCAGCAAACAAACACATTCACAAACACAACATACAGTCAAGGAGATCTCCTGTGACTACATCAGAAGGTGACGACAGGACGAGAAGAACAAAAGCATGGAAAAATGGAAGTAATGAAGAGAAAATGGGAATTGAAAAGAATGTTAGTTGAAAAGAATGTTAGTTGAAGAAAATGTTTAATTTAAAAAAAATTTTAAAAAATGTTAATAGAGAAAACGTTCATACTCACCTCACCTTTCGGATTATAAGTGACTGAGAAAATCTCCGATGTTTCCTGATACCCGGTGCTGGGTGTTACGGTTCAGTGAGCACATAGAAGGAAGGGGGCGGGGTAGGAGGACGTTAACTGGTCTGGTAAGGGCATCTGAGCAATCACAGTGGATGCACTAGAATGAAGGTGGTACTAACCAAACCCTATTGTGTTATTATAGGGGCGAGTCTTAAAGTCTGGGTGGACTGATATGCGTGAACGCGCTTACATGCATAGACACACCTCCACAGACAAAATGCTAGTGTATGTGGGCATGTGCAAGGTATATGTAAGAAGAGAGAGAGAGAGAGAGAGAGAGAGAGAGAGAGAGAGATGAGAGAGAGAGAGCGAGAGAGAGAGAGAGAGAGAGAGGAAATGTGCCTGTGATATACCTCCTGAGGTATGTGGAGTGCGTCGGTTTACACGTACGACGTTTAACTCATACTGTACCCTATGAAATAGTCAGTGTGGTTGTTATACAACATATTTAAGGATCTACTCGCCCAGTGTTTGAGTTATTGGGGCTGTATAAGATCAAACCACTGGTAATACACGTGAAGTAGGTAGGCTCAGAGAAGCAAGATGTAAGGAGAGAGAGAGAGAGAGAGAGAAGGAGAGAGAGCGAGAGAGAGAGAGAGAGAGAGCGAGAGAGAGAGGTTGGAAAGCTGTCTGCGACATACCGCATGGGGAATGCGGATGGGTCGGTCTACATATACGAGGCTTCACTCATACTGTTCTCTATGAGCTAGAGCTAAGGTTGATTGATATACAACGTATATCTCTCTATCTCTCTATCTATCTTCCATCTTGCTTCTCTCTTCCATCGGTGCCTACTTATTCCAACTATATTGCTGTTGGTCTGATTTTAACACAACCTCTGGGCGATTTGATCCTCAAATACGTTGTATATCAATCAACCTTACTGCCTCTATTTCATAGGGAACAGTATGAGTGAAGCCTCGTATTTGTAGACCGACCGACCCCACATACATCAGAGGCGTGTCGTTGGCACTTTTCCAATCTCTCTCTCTCTCTCTCTCTCTCTCTCTCTCTCTCTCTCTCTCTCTCTCTCTCTCTCTCTCTCTCTCTCTTCCATCTTGTTTCTCTGTGCCTACATATTCCAACTATATGGCTGGTGGTCTGATTTTAACACAACCACTGGGTGGTTTGATCCTCAAATACGTTGTATAACAATCAATCTTACTGGCTCTAGCTCATAGGGAACAGTATGAGTGAAGCCTCGTATATGTAGACCGACCCATCCGCATTCCCAGGTGGTATGTCGCAGACAGCTTTCCAACCTCTCTCTCTCTCGCTCTCTCCTTCTCTCTCTCTCTCTCTCCTTATCTCCTTTTCTCTCTCTCTCTCTCTCTCTCTCTCTCTCTCCTTACATCTTGCTTCTCTGAGCCTACCTACTTCACGTGTATTACCAGTGGTTGGATCTTATACAGCCCCAATAACTCAAACACTGGGCGAGTAGATCCTTAATATGTTGTATAACAACCACACTGACTATTTCATAGGGTACAGTATGAGTTAAACGTCGTACGTGTAGACCGACGCACTCCACATACCTCAGGAGGTATATCACAGGCACATTTCCTCTCTCTCTCTCTCTCGCTCTCTCTCTCCTTCTCTCTCTCTCTCTCTCTCTCTCTCCATTCTCTCTCTCTCTCTTCTTACATATACCTTGCACATGCCACATACATAGCATTTTGTCTGTGGAGGTGTGTCTATGCATGTAAGCGCGTTCACGCATATCAGTCCACCCAGACTTTAAGACTCGCCCCTATAATAACACAATAGGGTTTGGTTAGTACCACCTTCATTCTAGTGCATCCACTGTGATTGCTCAGATGCCCTTACCAGACCAGTTAACGTCCTCCTACCCCGCCCCCTTCCTTCTATGTGCTCACTGAACCGTAACACCCAGCACCGGGTATCAGGAAACATCGGAGATTTTCTCAGTCACTTATAATCCGAAAGGTGAGGTGAGTATGAACGTTTTCTCTATTAACATTTTTTTCAATTTTTTTCAATTAAACATTTCCTTCAACTAACATTCTTTTCAACTAACATTCTTTTCAATTCTCATTTTCTCTTCATTACTTCCATTTTTCCATGCTTTTGTTCTTCTCGTCCTGTCGTCACCTTCTGATGTAGTCACAGGAGATCTCCTTGACTGTATGTTGTTTTTGTGAATGTGTTTGTTTGCTGATGAAGGCTAATCGCCGCAACGTTCTGTATGTGTCTTAACTCTGTTATGTAAATCTGCACTACTTTGTGTTGTTTTATTTTACTCAGCACATCTTGCCCTGTAATGTCATACTGGAAAGTCTTGACCGTTGACTTGTGCTGCCCGGTTCTGCTTTTCTACACCAATATGCTGCAAGGGTGGTGGTCACTGCCATGGTACCCTAGGACACCCCATCTACACACTGTAGTGAGTGCAGGAGAAGAGAAACCAGCTCCAGATCAAAAGCACTATCCTCATCACCTGGGCGGCTTGCTGTTCTGGTGACGCAGGCACTGTTGATACAAACCAGGTCAATGGTTTCAAGTGCAATCTCGAGCTCCTCCCCCTGTGTGTTGGAGGAAATGTTTCCCCATAATCTGCCTTTATTTTGAAATCGCCACAGAAAATGACATTTTTTTCATGACCTAATATGCCACTTAAGCACTACCACTTCTGGGAATCCACACTCCCGTTACGGGCATAAACATTAACCAACACGAATGGTAGACCGGATTGAACTCTGACCGCCTGTATTTGTATGTCGCCATTGTCCCAGCTGGACATGTCAAGCTCTGAAGCAACCATACTGTCACCGATAAGAATTTCCATTCCCTGATGTCGCCTGTTGTAGAAACATTTGAAGCCGGCCATTTTGAGTAGCTGATCACCTAGTCTTGTCTCCTGGAGTGCTACAATGTCGTTCCTGTAAACCAGGTTTTCGAGAATAGTGCCACGTTGTTTTACGCTGGCACAGTTCCAATATATGATGCGAGTATACCTGAGGCCCAGACGGTCACATTTGAGTCTAAAACGTCTTAACCCTCCACGCTTGCTTCGCTTGCGGTCACCACGTTACCCCCGTCGCCTTGTTTTGTTGACTGCCTTCCGCAAGGCACACACACACAAATTGTTCCACCATGTTGAAAGGACCGAACACCACAGAACCACACACGCTGCGAAAATTCACTCAAGGATAGCTTTGCTCAATGCACGAAACTCCGTAGCATCGGCGCAGATCTTGAGAAGAAACTTCTGGTTTTACATCCTGGCACACAAATTACACGTCGGAGATGAAAATATCCATCTTCTACGCGAAAAAGACAACGGTAACATAAACAAAACAACCGTCCGTCGCCATCTTGACCGGAAGTCTTAAGTTGAATGTTAAGACTTAAGTCTGAAGTTAAATCTTAAGACTGAAGTTGTTGGTTTAATTTAATAATACAGATATACCATAAGTGTTGTGTTGTTGTTGTTGTTGTTGTAACTCATTAATCCACACATACGGTAAATGTTTTGTTTTGTTTTTGTCCTCTTAGTAATGTAACAATCAACACATACAGTAAATGTTTTTTGTCCTTTCTGTAATTTAACAATCCACACATACAATAAATGTTATGGTGTTCTTCCGCTAGGAGCGGCTGGCCAAGTGGCTAGAACGCAGGACTCTCATTCGGGAGACCCGGGTTCGATCCCTCGGTAAGGTGTGGTACTTTTTTCTGTTGGGGGCAAAAAGTAAATCCTAACCTGCACGGTTCGCGGCGACTGCACTAACCAGGCTGTCTTAATTCCTCAGGCTCAAAGTTGTGTTGTTATTGTTGTGAGGTAGCAATCCACACATACAGTAAATGTTGGGTTTTCCTTGTTGTAATTTAACAATCCACACATACAGTAAATGTGTTTTTTCCCTTTGTAATTTAACAATCCACACATTCAGTAAATGTTATGTTGTTCATCTAATTCACCAACCTACACATACAGTAAATGTGTTGTTGTTGGTGTAATTTAACAATCCACACATACATTGAATGTTGTGTTGTTTTTGCTGTAATTTAATACTCCACACGTACGGTATTGGGGAAAGCTATCCCACACAATCACAGGTCAGTCAAGCCTGGACTGCGGTTGAGTTTTAAAAATGTAGCATTTACACAGGAACTGTGCTGCAGTGCTCCTTTCCCCCTCTTACAGCCCAGTAACCAGCGGGGTGTGCAAGGTTGGTACTGGAAGTTTACATCTGCGAAGAGGCCTTTCCGGATCTAACCTGACGGTGAGCCAGCACGGGAATTGCTGGCTGGCTGGTGTTAGGCCTAGGTTTGTTTCCTACACGGTCTTCGGGTACTTTACACACCTGGAGTCTCCGTGGCGAAATTGGTTAGGCCCCTTGCCTCGCGCTTCGAAGGTCGGGGATTTGAATCCTTGCTATGTCGCTCTGGGTGGGGTGGGGGATCATCGCTGGAGCTAAGGAGTTCGTGCTTAGTGCAATTTTCTTGTAGGCTGCTGGGGTGAGTATGCATGTGCCTGTGTTTGTATGCGTGTGTGTTTGTGTTTGTGACTGCTTGTGAGAGAGAGTGCGTGTAACAGTTTGAGTGTGTTTGACGCCATATGAGTGTTTGTGTGTGACTGCTTGTGCGCGAGTATGTGTAGTTTATTGTCAATGTATGTTTGAATGTATGTGTGTGTGTGACTGTTTGTGTGAGAGTGTGTGTTTGGTGTTTGAGTGTGTTCGATATAGTATGCGTGTGTTTGTGTGTGAGTGCTTGTGCGTGCGCATGCGTCTTATAGTGTCTATGCATCTTTGAATGCATGCACATGTCTCTCTATGTGTGTGTGTGTGTGACTGTTTCTGTGTGTGTGTGTGTGTGTGTGAGAGAGAGAGAGAGAGAGAGAGAGAGAGAGAGAGAGAGAGAGAGATAGATAGAGAGAGAGTATGCGTGTAATAGTTTATCTGTGTTTGAGTGTTTTATGTAATATATGTAATATACGTGTGTTTGTGTGTGAGTGCTTGCGCGCGCGATTGTGTCGTTTAGTATCAGTGAATGTGTGTAGATATCCGTGGGTTATTACATGAATGGGTGTGTCAGTGTGTATGTATAAATCAGTATAAATATTTGAGTAGGTGGGTGTGGATGTTATGTGAGAGTGCGTGTGTGAGAGTGTGTGCTATGTGCGTCTGTCAGTTATATGAACTTTCTCCGGAAATTATAAAATATGTGGCACTTCACTCCACACAGCGGCCGCCATAAGAGTTATATATTTTGTCAATGGGATCTGATTAACACTATACGCCTCCATCTCTCTTCTCTCTCTCTCTCTCTCTCTCTCTCTCTCTCTCTCTCTCTCTCTCTCTCTCTCCCTCCTCTATGGGCGGTGGACAAGTCTATTCACAATATCAAAGGGTTTAACAGGCAAGAGGTTCGACTTCATTGCACCGCATGTTATCCCATTTGGTCTGGTCTTTTTCCGCAGCGTTGCTTGCCCAAAGAGTGGCACAAAGCACGAACTCCGTAGCTCCAGTGACGTCCCCCAGGAGTCTTCGGGAACAATTCACTCGTGAACCGAACGAGGTAGGCCGGAATAGAACCCACAACCTTTATAACGCGAGCCAGGCGACATACCCACTTCTCCACGGTGACAACATATCTTTAGCTATCCCAGGCCTTTTCCACATTTTTCATTTCTGTTTTCATTTATCGTCTCCATGAAGTTTTAGGTTACAGGCGCAGTTCGTAATCTCGCATACCTGTGTTCGAATAACAGCTGCGTGCGATTTGGTAGCAGACCGCCTTGCGTTGGTATGGGTTCCGGTCGTTCAGAAAGCAATGGCAAACTACTGAACGTAAACTTGCCAAGAGATCATCATCATCATCATCATCATCATCATCATCATCATCTTCCACTTCTGCCGTCAAGCGTCGTGGGGAGGAATAATTTGCGTTCCAGCGCCCGGTGGACGGCACTGGATAGTGTCATTCCGTGAGGTTGTACAATGTCTCTGATGTCGTCAATCCATTTTCTTCTTGGACGTCCTCGTGGTCTCGTCGCAGATGATCTTTGATGTAAGGCCAGTGATGGTAGTTGCTGATGTTGCATTCTAATGACATGGCCAAACCACTTGATCTTCTGTCTGTCAATAAATGTGGCACAAGGTGTTGATCCCACAGTCTGTCTGATAGTAGCATTTCTTACTCGGTCTCGGATTGTTAAGTTGGCAGCTCTCCTCAGGCATCTCATTTCGCAGGTGTTGATTTTGCGAAGGTGTAATTTGGATAAAGTCCAGGTTTGAGATTGGTAGCATAGGGTTGGTGTGAATATGCTGTTTATTATCTGTCGTTTTGCGGACATGGGTATGTTTGGATGTTTCAGTAAGGGTGATAGTTGATATGTAAGTGCACTAGCTTTTTGACATCTGATTTCAATTTCTCTGTCCAATCTGCCATCTTCTGTGATCATACTTCCAAGGTATTTGAATTCTTTAACTTGTTTCAGAGGTGTGTTATTTATCTGTATACTTAGTGGGCCTGGCGATCTGCTAACTTGCATTACTTCGGTTTTGGCTGTGTTTATACTCATATTGTATCTGCTGCAGGTTGAACTCAGATTAGTAATATGATTTTGTAGTCTGCCCTCATCGCTGTAAAACAGGCACTGATCATCTGCAAATAGAAGTTCATTTATTCCCTGTGGGTCAGTTGTTTCATCTGGAGTAAAGAGTTCTAAATTTTCTGAATCTGGTCTGTCGAGACTTGCTTCTTTGGAAATTCTGTCCATGTAGATATTGAATAGCAGGGGAGAGAGCACACATCCCTGCCTCACTCCTGTATTGACTGTGAACATATCTGATATACCTTCCTGTGTTCTTACTGCACTTTGGCTCGAGTGGTACATGGCTATGATGTTTTCTAGCAGTTGCCCTTCTATCCCATAGTCTTCAAGGATGGTCCATAATTTGTATCTGTCTACTCTATCAAAAGCCTTTTCCTGATCTACAAACACAATATTCTGCTGGTCACTATATTCAATAGTTTTTTCACAAATTTGTCTAAGTGTAAATAATGCATCAGTGCAACTTTTACCTTTCCGAAAACCGAATTGTGCTTTGCTTAACTGTTGTTCAACTATTGGTCTAGCTCTTTGTTCCAAAAGTTTTGCATACATTTTCCCTATATGGCTTAGGAGTGATATACCTCTGTATGTTTCGCACTCTCTCATATTGCCTTTCTTTTTCCATATTGGTACTATTATTGCCTGTTGCCAATCATCTGGGACTTTTCTTTCTTCCCATGCTATATTAAAAAGTCTTGTTAGCCATTTAACTCCTGTTTCCCCACAGGCCTGAATAGCTTCTGTGGTTATTCCATCTGGACCTGGTGATTTGTTCTTAGGACTTTTCTGTATAACTGCTTTGACTTCTGCAGGTATGAAATTTGGTTCTTGCTGTCCCTGGCGTTTAGGCACAAAAGTGAGGTTTCCTATGTTATGTGTGGGGTTAAGTAGTTCTTGAAAGTATTCTGCCCATCTTGCTAGTCTTTGTTGTGGAGTAAATATTGGTATACCTCTTTTGCTGTTTATGATCACAACGCTAAAAAATGCTGGCGTTGACTGCGACATCCAGTAAATTATATGCAACTAATAATATTCATGTTGCCGTGTGGGTTCCTGACTAAGTCTTGTCTAGTGTTTAATAGGACGTGGCAATCAACCCCAGCAATTTTGTCTGTTTGTGACTTATATGCAATTTTTTTTCCAGTTATTTGCCACTACTGAAAAAAAAAACCTTCATAATATTGCAAAAGTCAACGCAAGGCGGTCTGCCTGCAAACAACTGTAACTTGCAGCTAATTTCGAACCGATTGTGAGTCCTGCTTTCGTTGACCCTAATTCACGGACGCCTGGCCTGTACTTAGAAATATACATGAAATGGGTAAAACTGCAGTAAAACTATCAACGTGTAGTTCATAAATAAACAATACACGCATCTGAATAACGAAAACACAAATAATAGATTGCACGATCTATTGCCTGGCATATTTTGCTGCATCTCGTCAGGTACATACCACAGTAATCACACAACATAAACTAAAGTGAATGGATAAATCATTCAAGCTGACATATACACGTGTGATTTCTGCAGTATGTACATGACGAGATACAGTGAAATATACCAGGCAATAAATTGCGCAATTTATAGTTTGTGTCTTAGTTATTAAAATTCACTTCGGGAAAACGTGTGTTGTTTGGCGCTCATTGATGTTATGAAGAAAGTGGAGACTTGAGGACGCACAAGACAACGTAACAACTGAAAGCTACAGCTACTGACAGGGTTTCGAACCTGTCACCCCCAAATGACGACGACATCGACTAGCTGCATTAACTAGTGTACTTTGATGTATGACCAACTAGACACCCGTAGAAAATATGTCTGTATTAACCAGGCCGTTCATCGCCGCTGAAAACTCCAAGTAATAGCCAGACTGACACATAATCAGACTGCTACTGGTACCATTTGTATTGGGACTCTTCTCTGGCTGTTGCAGATGATGACGGTGCACGTATGGGAATGTCCCGAGTGCTGTGATATCAGTTCTTGACTCAACTCATTCACCTGAATCTATAACTGTGGAATATGGATATAATCCGTATCCAACCTTTTAAATAGCACCAAAGGTCTCTTAATCATATACGGGGAGGGAAATGGGGGGGGGGGGGGGGGAAGAGGCGGCTTTAAATTAAAACCTTAAAATTTATTGGGGGTTAAATATATTCTGAAATAGTACAGAACAAATATATCATTTTTCCATATAGTCACCATTGCGTTTAATGCAAGTTCTCTAGCGCCGATAAAGTGCTTAGATTCCTGTAGTACAATCGACTTTCTGTGTGCCTGACCCGGTCAAGAACAGTCTGTCACAGAAGTCACACCCTTTTGCAACTTTCTACTCCACTCATACTCTTGCTGGACTGATATACATGCATCATCATACTGGACCTTCATTCGCTGATGAATTTCTCTAGGTTTCACCCCTTCACTGATCAGAACACGGATTACAGAACGCTGCTCCTCTGTGATGTATGTCAAACCAGGGCGGCCATTTTTAAACTGTCATTATGACGTCATCGTGTTCGTGTGCACCGTGTTGTCACAAGTATGCAGCAACACTCTTGACATAGTTATTGTTATTTCTATCACATTTTCAGGTTTTCATTTAACCCCCCACCCCTCCCAAGCGTAGGTCAAATAACAAACACACAAACCCATGAGACCGTATTTCGGTGTTCAGTATAATAACTTACATTTAAACAAGAGACTTTGGTTGGTTCCAATGTGGAAAAGGTAACACACAGAATTATCAATTGGGGCACCTTCTTGTGACAGCTTTCCCTATTACCAGTGTCCCTCGTCATCAAGTGAACCCACTCCGACTTCAGAGGTGCTTGTGATTTACGTCCCAAAGTCAAGGACGAGAAGTCAACTCTTCAGTCCAACTGTCCAGTGTAAGGGTTGAGCCCGCAACCTCCGTATCAGCACATCGGATGTTTAAAAACCAGCGGTCTATTCTATTCGGCCATACTGACCTCTGGTATCCATTTATGTTGACAGAGGGACAAGATCATTTTTTTACAATTCGTCACGATGCGAATTTGAACCAATAACCCCTGCTATTCAATATCTACATGGACAGAATTTCCAAAGAAGCAAGTCTCGACAGAACAGATTCAGAAAATTTAGAACTCTTTACTCCAGATAAAACAACTGACCCACAGGGAATAAATGAACTTCTATTTGCAGACAATCAGTGCCTGTTTTACAGCGATGAGGGCAGACTACAAAATCATATTACTAATCTGAGTTCAACCTGCAGCAGATACAATATGAGTATAAACACAGCCAAAACCGAAGTAATGCAAGTTAGCAGATCGCCAGGCCCACTAAGTATACAGATAAATAACACACCTCTGAAACAAGTTAAAGAATTCAAATCCTTGGAAGTATGATCACAGAAGATGGCAGATTGGACAGAGAAATTGAAATCAGATGTCAAAAAGCTAGTGCACTTACATATCAACTATCACCCTTACTGAAACATCCAAACAAACCCATGTCCGCAAAACGACAGATAATAAACAGCATATTCACACCAACCCTATGCTACCAATCTCAAACCTGGACTTTATCCAAATTACACCTTCGCAAAATCAACACCTGCGAAATGAGATGCCTGAGGAGAGCTGCCAACTTAACAATCCGAGACCGTGTAAGAAATGCTACTATCAGACAGACTGTGGGATCAACACCTTGTGCCACATTTATTGAAAGACAGAAGATCAGGTGGTTTGGCCATGTCGTTAGAATGCATAATCATCAACTACCATCACTGGCCTTACATCAAAGATCATCTGCGACGAGACCACGAGGACGTCCAAGAAGAAAATGGATTGACGACATCAGAGACATTGTACAACCACTCGGAATGACACTATCCAGTGCCGTTCACCGGGCGCTGGAACGCAAATTATTCCTCCCCACGACGCTTGACGGCAGAAGTGGAAGATGATGATGATGATGATGATGATGATGATGATGATGATGATGATGATGATGATGAACCAATGGACCGACAGGCGAGCATCTAGCCACTACTTCACCGTCGGCAGGAGAGCGTTAAGTCACTACGTCACCGTCTGGCAGTAGTTGTAATATCATCAGTACTAGTACTAGTAGTAGTAGTAGTAGTAGTAGTAGTAGTAGTAGTAGTAGTAGTAGTAGTAGTAGTAGTAGTAGTAGTAGTAGTAGTAGTAGTAGAAGTAGGAGCAGCGTCAGCAGCAGCAGTCGTAGTAGTATTGGCATTGCAGTAGTAGCAGCAGTACTACTACTACTACTACTACTACTACTACTACTACTACTACTAGTACTAGTAGTAGTAGTAGTAGTAGTAGTAGTAGTAGTAGTTGTTGTTGTTGTTGTTGTTGTTGTAATAGTAGTAGTAGTAGTAGTAGTTGTTGTTGTTGTTGTAATAGTAGTAGTAGTAGTAGTAGTAGTAGTAGTAGTAGTAGTAGTAGTAGTAGTAGTAGTAGTAGTAGTAGTAGTAGTAGTAGTAGCAGCAGGAGTAGGAGTATTAGTAATAGAAACCTCCCTTTTCTATAACTTGACCTCAGGTATCTCATCCGGACATTCCCCCCCCCCCCCCCCCATCGACCTCCCCCAACCCCAAGAGTACCCTGCTGTTGTCCTACCATAAATACGCCCCAGCTAACGATCTACAAAAGCAGAAAGAAAACACAGGGCACTGGGAACATGTACATATTTCACCACTCAATGAAAACAAAATATATTTATTTGTTTGGCTGTTCACATGTGAAATTTTCTAGAAATCACACTCACAAGTCTCTCTTAGGGCCTACCAGAAAGTGCATTGTATTATGAGTTCAAATATACCAGATTTGTTTGCGGGACCGCCCCTTGCCACCTGTCCGCTACAAACCCATTCATTAGAAACGGGTATAAACTCCACGCAGGAATCTGAGAGAGGCCCAGTACTCTAGGACCGGACCCAAACCATAATTTATCCCCCTGAAATATTCTCTCAGCAGAAGTGGTTTTCCAAACCCACTCCATGAGAGAATCGGCCGGCTTCATTCTCTACAAGATAAAGCGGTGCTGTGTCACAGAAGACGTCCCATGGTCGTTTATCCGCGCGCGCGCACGGGACATTTGTGGCTGACTAGGTATCTCCGCTCGTCCGTGCCGTTTCCCGTATGTGTAGTTGATACCTGAGTAGCAACACGTGCAGATTAAAGCCAGGCACGCTCTGGTTAATGGAATAAATTATTCCAATTAAAACCAAACATTAAGCGCTTAATATATTACAGACTTTACCTCTCTTCATTTTTCTGCAGAAATTTGCGAGCAAAGGATATTGTTTCGAATTATTGTAAAGTGGAATTTTCGAGATTGTAAAAGTTTTACACCCATTCTTGTCGACGGTTTTCCGAAAATGAAATCACAGACATCCATTGAATGAAATTCACTAGTCGCTTTACAAGGACTATTTGTGTATTTACAGTATGTGGGGAAAGTTCTTAATGACCCGGCATTTTGCGGATTGTGTGTTCTGAACCAAGTGTATGGAAAATACGATTCACAATTACGCTATGCCTTAAAATACTTACTGTTTAAGGCTCCTGTTGTTTTACTTCTTAAGCTGATCACTTTTTCCATGGTTGGTTTCTTCGAAGTGACATTTCGACACTTTGGAAATACCCAGACGAGCGCAGAATCTGCTAGCTAGGTAAGTTTATTTAGCCAGTAGCCATGGTGTTTGTTTTACTGTTTCTTTCACAGTTTTGTCGTGACAGTGTTTTGTAAAGCACAACTTAGAAAGTCGGTTTATCGATAAAACATCATAATTGTGTAACTTGTCCTCTAAGGACGGCGCTCTCGTTAGGGCGCGTGGAAAAGCCTTTCGATCACCGCCATGTCTGCCGTATCATACACTCTCAGGTCCAAGGTGTCTGAAATGTCCTAAGTCCATCTTCGTGCTTTTCTCCGGGGCATGCCGGTGTGCTGGGAAATGAACAGGCGGACAGATTGGCTGGCTATTCAGAACTTGGTGGAGTATTGATACATGACAAGGGAGATGTGGTTGCAGCCTTGTGGAAGCACGTGCACACCTCGGAGCAAATGGATTACCATGGTCTGGCAAGAATGAGGCAGCGAGGAGTGACGAGGGGATCTGGCCAACGCTCAACGCTCAGAGGAAAGGCGAGACGGACTTATAATCAGATTGCTACTGGTACTATGAGTGTTGGAACTCTTCGCTGGCTACTGAGGATGGGGACGGAGCACTTATGGGAATGCCCCGAATGCTGTGATGTCGATTCCGAAATCAATTAATCAATCAATAAATTTTCGTGCTAGGTTGACCTCTGCCTCTTCTTCCTGGAACATTGACCCCAATCATGGTTCTTTCACAGCCACTGCGACCTTTGATATTCAATCATCATGTGCCTTGCCGATAAGCGTGGGCGGCCATATTTCGCCATCTCAAACAATCACCAGATTCGTGGATCAGCTCTGTGTTCTTGTCTCGACCTTACCACGCTGGCCAAGCCATCCAGATATTTACTTCTTTCTTACCCTTAGTTCTCTTCTCCTCGATCTTGCCAGTTATCAGCAAGTTCATAAATGTATTTATTCTCATAACGTGACCAAAACATGTTGACTGTCTACATCTAATGTCTCTAATCAGTTTACGATTTTCATTTGTTTCTTGTGGGACTTGGTCATTGGTTTTTCTGCCTGCCCATGGTGTTCTTTGCATTTTCCTCAGAAACCATACTTCCACTGCCATCAGATGTTTTTAAGCCTGTCTGCACATTGTCGACGCTTCACATCCATACACAAGCACAGGTTTCGTGTAGCACCTCAACACTCTTTTTCTCTTTGCACATGACATATATTTTTATTGGTCAGTATGTTTTCCATCTTCCAGAAGGCTTACTTTCGCCATGGCGATTCTTGTTCTAATCTCTTTAAGGCATTTCCCATCAGATGTTATGACTTTTCCGAGATAATTGTACGGATTCACTTTTGATATGGTTTAATTACAGTAAAACCTCGGGTTTCGTTGCCTTCGGTTATTGTCGGTTTCGGTTTTCGTCGATGTTTTTTCGCGAAAAATGTATCTCTGTTTTCTTCGGTTGCTTCAGATTTCGGCGGGTGCCCACATAACCTCGCTGCTAATTTTGCGAAAACAAATGGAGCCATGCGTTCTTTTGCTCAGTTTGGTGTTGTTTTTCTTTGTGTGAGCATCACTTGCTAATAATAAAATATGAGAGCAGCATTAATATTGCTGAAATCGGCCGCATGTGCGGGAAGTAGCCATCCACGATAAGTTCCATTGTGGCTTAAAAATGGAAGCAATAGAGGAGGCTAATGTAGCAAAAGGCATGAATGTGCTAACGAAACAGAAATAGCAAATAATGTCGAACAGTCATTATTAATTTGGATAAATCAAAACCAATTTGATGGCGATTCTGTTTCGGGGATAATCATATGTAATAAAGCCAGACTGTTGTATGTCAATCTCATGAAAGAAAACTCCTGGGACGAGTGCTAGTGTACTTAGTGATTGTAAGGCCAGCAGAGATTTGCTTGAAAAATTCAAGTGGCGCACTGGCATACACTTTTACTTGGTACGGCGAAGGTGCGAGTTCGGACAAGTCTGGGACCGAAATATAGCATTAAATGCTATATTTATTCTCTATAAAATGCGTTTTTTGGATATGTATTTTGGAGTTTCTAGAACGAATTAATTTGATTTGCATTGAATCATTCGGGAAAACAATGCCTCGGTTTTCGTCGGTTTCGGATTTCGCCAATTGTTTTCGGACGGACTATCGACGAAGACCGAGGTTTTACTGTTTTTGTGTCCGAGGCATGATTCTCTATATGCCCCAGTTTTCTTGGAAGGTCTTGTAGAATTTCAGTATGTTGTCTTTGTCATGGTCCAGGATATTTTAGGAACTTTTCTGTAATATCTGAGTTCAACAGCCTCAGTTTTCTTCTGTGGTGATTGCTAAATTGTCCATGACTGGCTTCCATATGTTGCTACAGGAAAGATGCTTGAACTAAACAATGTTAATTTAACTTGTTTTGCTAGTTTTTTCATATGTTCGTAACTGATTAATTTCCATGGGATGATTAATCGTCTTAACTGACTTCTTGTATCAGCCATTGGCTTATATATCGTCACATTGTTGTCATTTCGCTATAACACATGTCTTCTACCATATTAACGACTTTTAAGCAATAACTATGACACACAACTACTTCCCATTTTCGTCTTGCAGTTTTGTTTGGTCAAAACCTACATTTTGTTTGGCACAAACGTCTGCATTAATATGGCAATGCCTGCATGTTACTTCTTGTAGACACTGGCCATTGCTGTTGATTATGTTGCCAAGATTGTCAAAGTGTGGGATATTTTCATAGGTCTTCATTGTTGATTGTGATCTCTGGTTGGTGTGTAGTTTTGTCCGCGGACATTTCTTGTGTGTGATTAAGTTCATTTCATTCATTACGAACAATGGTGACACAATGGAAGCGATTAAAAGACGAATATCTATTGCTCTTAAGAAACTAAAACAACTGATTAATTTGTGGCGTGGGACAGATAGAACTACAAACATTAGATTTTTAAGAGTATGCATCTTTCCCATTTTAACATAGGCTTGTGAGACCTGGACACTTACTAAACAGATTGAACAGTGCATACATGCCTTTGAATATAAATGTTATAGATGTGTTCTAAGAATATTTTGGATGCAGAAAAGAACAAATGCATCCATACGACAAGATCTGAATATTGAAGGATGTTGGCTGCTAAAGACGATAAAACAAAGAAAATTGAAACATTTTGGTCACTTGAAATGTCATGAATGTTTGTAGAGAACAATAATGAAGGGGCATATGCCCGGGAAGAGAGGAAATGGAAGGCCAAAGAAAAGATGGGTGCAGGATGTAACAGATGATCTCCAGATGGGTGTGTCGGATGCGGGACATCTTGCTTATGAAGGAGACGTTTTTCGGAAGGTTTTATGGGAGCGAGGTTCTGCAAAGAACGTGGTACTGAATGAATGAATGAATGAATGAATGCTTGCGTTTAGAAATCCGGCATGTTAGCGATGGTGATAGTGTACTGCGCCGGTAATGTCGTCAGCATGAACTGGATTAGGGTTCGACCCCAAGACTCGTCGCGTGCTAAGTGAGCTAAAGACTGGCGACTTATCCCTCCGTGCATTCAGGCCTGCAAAATGTGAAGACTCCATCACCCCATACACCCATAGCCGCAAACTGCTTCTAGTCCATGTTTTGTGTTCTTTTTGTTTTCAAAAAGGAATTATGATACACACACACACACTCTCTCTCTCTCTCTCTCTCTCTCTCTCTCTCTCTCTCTCTCTCTCTCTCTCTCTCTCTCTCTGTGTCTCTCTCTCTCTGTCTCTGTCTCTCTCTCTTTCTCTCTCTCGTTCCTGACTCATGGACTCCGATCCATTGTTTCTGTAAGCAATGGCTTCCTTATCTACCTAATGAGCTACAGACCTGCTTACCTTCCTACTTACTTACCTGCATACATACCCACAGTCTACTTAACTACCTTGCTACCTACCTAGGCACTTACCTAACTAAGTGCCTAAGTACTTACCTACATGTGTGCACGCTGACCCACCTTCTTATCTACTTACCTACCTACCTATCCTTCTGTTTGTCTGCATGACAATCTGCGTGCGTTATGTATTCATTCATCAATCCAACCGTCCGTACCTTCTGTCTGTGAGTCAGTCTATCCGTCTTTCTTTCTTCTGTCTTTCAATATATATATTCATCTGTTTGAACATCTGTCGTTCTTTATGTTTATCCACATATACACACAATTCTTACCTACCTATCTACTTACCTACCTACCTACCTACATTTCTGCCTGCCTGCCTGCCTGCCCGCCCGCCCGTCCGTCCGTCCGTCCGTCTGTCTGTCTATCTGTCTGTTTGTCTGTCTGTCTGGATAGTGTTTCTGTTATGTCGCTCAATGCCCCCCCCCCCGCCCCACCGTCTACCAGTCCCCAAACGTGCTTGTCTCAATGCATGTCTGCTGTATCAACCCGCCTATGGACACCCCACCACCTTTCATTGAATCATCCCTGAATCCACACCACCAACTATTGGAAAATTATTTGACAGATCTCGGAGCCGAATGTTTGAAAATATTAAGAGCAACACGGCCGCAATTGATTGATAATTTATGCATGGACAATAAAAACTAAGTGTCATGCGTGGATGTCACTATGACATGCGGATGACAGGACAAGGGACATAAGTAAAATACAGCAAGCAATATATAAGTGTTTTGTATAGAAGAATGGAAGAACACGTTTAACAATAGATACAGCATGTAGTAAGCATATACGAGTATTCAAAACAATGTTTTCCCGTAGTGTATTTGAGTAGCGAAGGCACAAATAATAGATACTCGATTAATTGCCTGGCATCATTCACTGCACTTCGTCAGGTACATACTGCAGAAACAGTTTAGTTGTGTGTATGTGGTGGGATTTCTACAGGACGTACCTGACGAGATGCAGCGAAATATGCCAGGCATAAATCGTGCAATCGTTGTTTGTGTCTTCGCTATTCAAATATACGAATATATGAGTCATGTTCAGCCCTTACACTGGACTTAACTGTTGAATTATAGTTTAGAAAGCAATGGCAAACTACTGAACGTAATGTTTAGAAATCAACGGCAAACTACTGAACGTGAGGTTGAGACAGCAATGACAAACTACAGAACGTAAGGTTGAGACAGCAATGGCAATGAGGAGGAGGAGAAAGAATTGCGGTTTGTTTTTAAAAGAAATCTTGGACTGGTAGGCTGCCGGTTGTTCCTTGATTGTGTTGTAAATAGAAATTGGTTCATTTTATCTATTAAAGTAATAAAAGTTACGTTAACGGACAAGGTGTTGATTGTTTAGTTGCTGTCGTTAAACTAAAACGTAGTCAAAGCCATTCTAAGGTAGTTGAAGACTAGATCATATGAAGGCCAAGGCATGAACAATACCCAGTGATACAATCAACTGTAAACTGTCATCTACTGCCTACTATATATATCTTGCGGCGTAGGGCAGGGGGTTGAGTGGTCTAGAGGTATGGTGTCCGCCTCCAGTGCTGGAGGTCCCGGGATGTTTTCACGTGGACTTCTAGTAACAAAAATTTCCCCTGGTCTCTGGGTAGTAAGATCGGACGCCTGTGTTTATTGTTGCGCGCGTAAAAAATCCCTTGGCAGTTAGAAATCGAAAAAGAGTAGCATAACGGCGCTGCCCGGGCAAAATTTCGAGTTAAAAATCTATCCAAAGTATTTCAGGATCCTCGCCGGTGCTACGGAGGTCGTGCATTGAGCTGAGATTCTCCGGACTCAGGCTTGAGTTAGGAGTAGAACAGAGCACTTATGGGTTATACCCGTGTGCCGTGATGTTGATCTGTCGACTAAACTAAACTAAACTAAGGTTAAAAGAAGAGCGGTAATGGACAAAGAATGTAGTCGGAATATTGCTGAGATATTAATATGAGGGATTTGCTTAATAAGGTTGAGGTGAGGGGATTTCTCAACATGGAAGCAATTTATAGGGGGTTGAGGGAAAAATAGGGCATGGACATAGACATAATATGTAACACGTGTTTGGGTAGCAGATAGCCGCATGAGGTAGCGGCGAACGATGGGACGTCTTCGTGTGGTCGGTTGAGGGCCAATGTCGCAATGATGATGAAGAAGAAGACGAAGAACGAACAAACTTTATTTTCAAAAGGTTAAGAATTGGGCACGCAGGCCCGTCTAACATTCTGCCCTTCTATCACTCTCTTTCATACATTATTTCATTCACACATCATTCAAGGCTATCAGAGAACAGCAACAATATAAAAGATATGCATTATAAAGGCATGGGCAAAATGCGAACATCAATACTATACTACTTAGTAATATTAGCTAATGGTGTGACACTTGTTATTAGCCATGTTGAATATACTGGCCTACCAAAATGGAACTGACTGTTATACTAGGTTTTTATTATTATTATTATTATTATTATTATTATTATTATTATTATTATTATTATTATTATTATTTGTATTATTAAGGGGGAAGATAATCCGTACTGAGATAGTGTTCGAATGATTTGCGATTATATGTATAGGGATTGGTGATATCTTTGATTTCTAGTGGAAGATTGTTCCACAGCTGAGCTGCAGAGTACGTTAAGCTTGTTTTGTATAAGTCAATTCTAGGCTTTGGAATGTGTAATATATTTAATCGTTTACTGTGTCTAGCATTATATTTAAACAATGGCCAAAGGTAATTTGGGGCATTCCGATATAGGATTTTGTGAATTAGTTTAGCCTTATTGAAAAGCAGGCGTTTGCGGAGTGGTAGTAACTTAAGGTGTTTATGCAGGCTAGGCTTGTCAGATAAATGTTTGCTATAAATTAGACTCATGACCCGTTTCTGGAGTTAGTAAAGTCGCTTGGTGTTTGAATTAGAACAACCGTCCCAGATTGTAGAGCAGTAGTCAAAATGTGTCTGTATAGAAGAAGAAGCAGAAGAAGAAGAAGAAGAAGAAGAAGAAGAAGAAGAAGAAGAAGAAGAAGAAGAAGAAGAAGAAAGAAGAAGAAGAAGAAGGGAAGAACGAAGAATTAAAAGAAGAGGAAGAAGAAGGAATAATAATAATAATAATAATAATAATAATAATAATAATAATAATAATAATATAGACATGGGGAAAAATAAAACAACAACGTGGAAATAATACACGGAGCGAATAATGATGGAGGAGGGGTGGGTGGGAGTCGGGGGTTGGGAGGAGGAGGATGGAGAGCTCAAAATACAAGCGCATGTAGTAGGTAGTTGGTGAGGTAAACAAAATATGTGGGGTGAGGTAGTTAACATGGGAACAATGTCAACACAGAAACATTTCATTCTACCCGTTGGGGGTGGCGGAATTCTAAACAGTATATAATAAATAGTACAAGGGAGGAACGGTAGGCGGGTGGAAGGAAGTGAGAGCAGTGTCTGTACAGAAACATTATATAGCAGAAGAGTGGAAGGGGGGATTATCAATATAGAAACAGTACATATTAGATTGGGGAAGGGGGAGGGGGGCGGGAGAGCATTGTCAGTATAGAAACAATACATAGTGGGATGGGAAAAGGAGGGGGGAAGGAGGGGAGGAGGAGACTGAGAAGGAAGAGGAAGAGGTACAGCAAGAAAAGGAAAAAAAGGAAAAGGGAAAGGTGGAGGAGGAGGAGGAGGAGGAGGAGGAAAGGAAGAAGAAGAAGAAGAAGAAGAAGAAGAAGAAGAAGAAGAAGAAGAAGAAGAAGAAGAAGAAGAAGAAGAAGAAGAAGAAGAAGGAGGAAGAGGAGGAGGAGTAGAAGGAGGAGGAAGAAGAAGAAGAGAATGAGAGGAGGAAGAAGAAGAGGAAGAAGAAGAGGAGGAAGAAGTAGAAGAGGAAGTAGAGAAGGAAGTAGAGGATGAAAAAACGGAGGAGGAAGAACGAGGAGGAAGTAGAGGAGGAAGTAGAGGAGGAAGAACGAGGAGACTGACATTGCCCAAGAGCTGAAAATCGAAAAATACAGGCTCATGTTGAAGTCAGCGTGTCCGAATGAATCAATGCAGGCGTTTTCAACATCCGGAGTAATGCTTATGCCGAGGTAGCGGGTTCAACCCCTACACCGGTCAGTTGGACTACAATGTTGACTTCTCGTCCTAGATGAGTACCTCAGACGTCGGAATGGGTTTGCCTGATGCTGAGGGACACTGGTAATAAGGAAAGCTAATCCACGCGCATAAATCAGTCGAGTGCACTAGAAGCAGTCGATGTGTGTGGACTACGCTTGAGTTTAAAGCGAGCGAGCGCTAAAATGTTACACAACATAAACTAAAGTAATTACATAAATTCTTCAAGCTGAAATATACAACACACATACTTGTATTCACACAGTAATTTGTATTATCTACTATTTGTGTGTGTGTGTGTGTGTGTGTGTGTGTGTGTGTGTGTGTGTGTGTGGTGTGTGTGTGTGTGTGTGTGTGTGTGTGTGTGTGTGTGTGTGTGTGTGTGTGTGTGAATAAAACTGGACTTATGTTTTGTTTTTTTTTGCACAAAGTTGATTTTTGTAGATGAATGGCAATTGCCTCAGTCAGTTTTAACAAGCGATCATTTTGTGTCTTGAACAGCACATGAAACGTTCTGCCCCTATTAGTCACGCGACCGGCTTCTAAACTGTGTTATCCAATCTATGGACTAGGAGGTTAGCCAATCTCGCAGAGTCTGTGTTTATTATTCTGTCAATGCATTTGAGTATGTGTTCTACAATCCATTGTGTCATTTCTGCGGTATGTACATGACGAGATGCAGCTAAATATGCCAGACAACAAATCGTGCAATCTATTGTTTGTGTCTTCGTTATTCAAATTCACCCAGGGAAAACATTGTTTTCAATGTTTGCTTGTATCAACTGTGGCTGTGTCACCAGAACAGCAAGCCGCCCAGGTGATGAGGACTGTGCTATTGATCTGGCGCTGGTTTCTCCTGCACTCACTACAGTGTGTAGATGGGGTGTCCTAGGGTACCATGGCAGCGACCACAACCCTTGCAACATATTGGTGGAGAACCAGGCAGCAGAAGTCAACGGTCAAGACTTCCACTATGACAGTACAGGGCAAGGTGTGTTGAGTAAAATAAGGCGCGACAAGCGCAGAAAGTTTCAGTGCAGGAAAAAAAGCTGGGAGCAGCCATTCTGGTGGAATTTTGAGGTGGAGAAGGCCTGGATGAATAAGTGTAGTGCTGTAAGGAAATGGCAAAACGCCAAGAAGAACAGAGTTGACATCATAATCCCTGCATGCACTTAGAAAGAGAGATGCAGACAAAAGCAAGCAATTAAAAAATAAACTGGTTAAGGTGGATAAAAGTAAAAAAATGGGCAGAGGTATGTCAAAGAGTAAGCACAGACAAGTCACTGAAATTGTTCTGGCGACTACATAAAAGCATGAGTGGGGTAGTCAAGAATAAGAGAATTTCTGACTTCCAAGTGCTGACCTCATATGGCAGAGGACTGATGAGAACAAGAGCAAAGCCCTCTTCGAACGCTATCTAGATCAGAGCAACCAGACAGACATGAGAGGCCGAAATCTTGCCAAGGAGGTCACCTCAGACAGGTGCAAGGCCCAGAACATTTCGGATGAAGACACAGTGACAGTGAAAGAAATCAAGGCTGTGCTTTGACGATCAAAAAACAGCGCTCCAGGGCCAGATGGCATAAGATATGACGGCATCAATAGGTGTACCGACAACGAGCTAGAGAAACTAGCAGACATGTACAACAACAGTAAAGGGAGTGCTAGGATCAAGGACGAGTGGTTACACAGCTATCTGATTCCATTGCCGAAGCCTGGCAAAGACCACACAGCAATTCAGGGATGTCGAGTAATAACCATGCAGAATACAATAGGCAAACTTCTGGAGAAGTTAATTTCCAGAAAAATATCAAGTCAGCTAGAGAAGCAAGGTGTTCTCCCACCTACCAGGGTGCGTAACGTCCAAAAAGAGAAACCTGGACCAATGCAGCAGTTTTTGCCCATGATGTTTATGAAGGTTTCCACTCAGGCATTGAAACCTTTGCTGCAGTGATTGATCTTGAGGACGCGTACAACAGAGTACCATTGGATTTTCTAATGCTTCAGCTTCTTGAACTCAAGATAAATTCGTTCCTCCTTAGTTGGATCGCTGCAGCCCTCTTCCAACGGAAAGTAGTTTTTAGATGTGGCAGTTGGACGCCGGAACCAACAACAATATATCATGGCCTACCGCAGGGATCACTATTATCTCCGGTGTTATTCAACGACTACACTGAGAATCACCAGCAAGCATATCACTGGGCCGGGGAGGATATCCTCATATGTCGACGATGTTTTAGTGTATGGTCAGGGTAAGTATAGAGATCAGTTTGCAGTGGAGATCAGTTTGCAAGCGGGGTCTGGCTGCGATGCGGGCGATGGCGGCAGCAAACTGTGAGCAGCGCCCTCTATGCCTCCTATACGAGGGGCTGGTCATGTCCTGTTTTTCAGTATGCGATGGCGATCCTGACTCTCAGCCGTAAGCAGATAAAAAAAGATGGAAAGGATACAAAACGAGGCTATGCGCATTATTCTTGATACAGCATGCAGGGCTATGTGCTACCTTCTTGATTTTCCAACCATTGAAGACAGAATACAAATTTGCAGAGCACGTGCCTACCTCAGAGTCAACGCAAAGACACTACATCCATTGCATAGTGAAATCAGGAAGGTGAAGGGCAGCAGGCTAAAAAGAGGAAGGTCTTGGATGAGTCAAGCGGAAGACATTCTTCAACAGGTGTGTTCACTGGAGGATTTATGTACGTCCTTTATGATTTGCATCCAACTAGACAGAAAATGCGACATGAAAATCCGGCTGCTGTGGAGGCGGAAGTACAAGCGTTGATTTTCGAGAATTCGTTAGACGGTGATGCTGTCATTTACACAGATGGGTCGGTCGTCTGACATGTGATAAGCTCATGGGCCTTTACGGCGCGGACCGGAGGGAGAATTGGTGCTTTTGTTGAGACCACAAGTAGCCTGACTATGAAAGTCATGGCAGTAAGTAAAGCAATAACATGGCTCGAGACACAAAATTCACTAGGGCATATGTCCTTAGCGACTCAATGAGCATGCTCAAGAGGATAGAGACGGGGTGGGTCCGAAGAGAGTGGTTGCTGTCTCTGGAGCGGTCTCGGCTGGCAAAGATTAGTTTCATCTTCGTGCCAGGGCATGCGGAAGTACAAGGAAATGAGCGGGCTGACAAGCTCGCAGGTATGGCTAATGTGGAAGGCGGACGCGCCATGGACCAGGCTGACATTATGAATGCACTACGAGAAGTAAGACTTTTGCGAGAACCAAGTGATGCAAATCTACAACCATGTTCAGACTGAGAGAACAGCAAATTAAAAGAGGTGTGGCCAAACAAGAATACTACCCAGGAAGCCAAAGAATATTGATAAACCAGCACAGAACTGGTGTCTTTAGCCGCTACATGCTGAGGAGAGGATCCGAGCACTTATGGACTGAATGGTTCGAGGTGTAATGAGGATGATCTGTCGACTAACTAACTAATCAATGTTTGCCACGTCTAATTTTTCGAATATGTTAGCACACCTAACAGTGGAAGGAACAGACTTAAAAACAGCATATGAAATCATGAACCAGCCGGGACCAGCAACAGAGAGCATCCGTTGTTGAAGAAAACCAGCATTTTATTGGAGACATTACAAGCACCATTATGAAGCTCAAGTGACGCTCTAATGTGAAACACATTGGACATCGATCGAAACCTAAGCTGGAGTAGTAAAAGATGAAAACATGATAGATCCTTGAGTGGCGCAGTCTTCGGTAGAACGACTAATGTCGATAGTTGTTTGCATTTACTTAGTAAGACGCTTGCTAGTTTTTTTTTGTTTTTGTTTTTAATGTTTTACAATATTTTCAATGACAACAAAATGGGAAAATATCAACAGCTGTTTTCAGAACGATTTATTAATACAGGCATGTCAGCGTATTTTTACGTTATATTTTAGAATTTGTCATCTATATAGCTTGTCAATTATCTATCTATGTATCTATCTATGTATGTATGTATGTATCTATCTATCTATCTATCTATCTATCTATCTATCTATCTATCTATCTATCATTCTATTAGATCGATAGATAGATAGATAGAATAGATAGATAGATAGATAGATAGATAGTATAGATAGATAGATAGATAGATAGATAGATAGATAGATAGATAGATAGATAGTCAATGTATGCAATGAGCGATCAATAACCCAAATGCTGCACGTGGTCTAAAAAAGGAATTAAAATTCCTAAACATAAACACATAACTAGAAGTGTAAAATATAGAAGTTACAAAAAATTTCAACCAAAGCGCATTTTTACAGGACTTGCTCAGTTCACCTCGAGACAATGTTTATCAGCTTCCTGCCCGGATGATGCTCTGGAATTCTGATGAAAACCTGTATTGATGTTTTTGATAGACATGTGCCAGTCAAGGAAGTTCGAGTAAAACAACACGTCAAGCCACTGCGGATCACCCAGGAAAATACTTAAAATTATGAGAGACAGAGATAACGCACATAAAAAGCGGGATCTCGGTGCATACGTTAACTTGAAAAAAGTTCAATAAAAATACGACGGGAAAGAAACATTACCTTTAAGAACTTAGTAAGGGATAAAACAAATAGTAAGGATATAGGAAAGCAATTAACACTTGACAAACAAGTCTAACTTTCCGAAATTCTTTACCTTCAAATCATATTACATTGCGACTCTGAGACCAATTCAGTAATTTTTCAACGACATAGACAGTTGAAGGCTTCAATGCCTAATTCTCCTTGCAACTTATCTTTATTGTCATCGTTTTGCGAGAATAGATGCTCCGCGATATCTTGCGACATACCGCTAATGAAATCACTGAAGTACTCGCGTTACCTCAGTAACCTAAAAAAACACAACCTTCATCGGGTTAGATGGAAATCAGCAACCGGATTCTCCGTTGTGGTGCGCCAGTGATCTGTACATCTACTAACCTATGTATATAATCAGTGTCTAACCAAAGGCCACTTTCCATCAGCTCTCAAAATCGCTAAAGTGTACCCTTTCTTACATCTGGTTCATTGGGACAATGGTCTCCCGAACAATACGACCCATTTCATACTATCATCACTATCTAAGCCACTAGAAAAACACATCCATAAAGTAACATTACAGTATTTAGTTCGCAACAAGCTTATTGTGGACAGCCATCAGGATTTTGACCAAAATATTCTTGCCATACGGCCCTAACAAACATGATAGAAAATTGGCACCAATATAAAAACAACAACAGTCTATGTGGAACTGTGTTTATTGATTTTCAAGAAAGCATTTGCTATGATAGACCATGTATTTAATTAAAAAACTCGAGACAATGAAAATTGGCCTTAATGTAGTCACTCTAATATTCCTTTCTATCAAACAGAAAGCAAGTAGTATCACATAATAAATCTCTGTCTCAAACCACTACCTTCAATATTGGAGTACCGCAAGCATATTCTTGGCCCTATTATTTGCCATATATAATTAACGACTACCTTTGCATCCTTTCGTGTCCTGCGATCTATTTGCAGATGACTGTACGGTGTACACAACGCTGAAGACTGTATTTTACTGGAGTCGTCTTACACACAAGAATTAAATAATGTAGTAAGTGGAGCTATTCAAACCGTATGCAAATAACATCACACAAAACATTTAGCCTAATCATGATAGAAACATAACCTTTAATTCCCACGTTCAAGCGCTTATTAAACAAACAGCGAAAAAAGTCTACCAACTCGCCAAGATTAAAAACTTCCTGATGAGGACACCAAGGAAGCTATCTCATACTTCTCATATACAGACACATTTTGACTACTGCTCTACAATCTGGGACGGTTGTTCTAATTCAAACACCAAGCGACTTTACTAACTCCAGAAACGGGCCATGAGTCTAATTTATAGCAAACATTTATCTGACAATCCTAGCCTGTATAAACGCCTTCAGTTACTACCATTCCGCAAACGCCTGCTTTTCAATAAGGCTAAACTAATTCACAAAATCCTATATCGGAATGCCCCAAATTACCTTTGGCCATTGTTTAAATATAATGCTAGACACAGTAAACGTTTAAATATACTACACATTCCGAAGCCTAGGATTGACTTATACAAAACAAGCTTAACGTACTCTGCAGCTCAGCTGTGGAACAATCTTCCACAAGAAATCAAAGACATCACCAATCCCTATTCATATAATCGCAAATTATTCGAACACTATCTCAATACGGATTACCTTCCCCCTTAATAATTGAGATAATAATAATAATAACAAAACCCTAGTATAACAGCCAATCCCCTTTTTGTAGGCCAGTATATTGCACATAGCTAATAACAAGTGTCAGACCATTATCTAGTATTACTGTGTCGTGTAGTTTTGATGTTTACATTTTGCCCATGCCTTTATAATGCATATCTTTTATATTGATGCTGTTCTTTGTTAGCCTTGAATGATGTGTGAATGAAATAATGTATGAAAGAGAGTGATAGAAGGGAAGAATGTTAGACGGGCCTGCGTACCCAATTCTTAACCCTTTGAAAATAAAGTTTGTTCGTTCGTTCGTTCGTTCTATCTATCTATCTATCTATCTATCTATCTATCTATCTATCTATCTATCTATCTATCTATCTATCTATCTATCTATCTATCTGTCTGTCTGTCTGTCTGTCTGTCTGTCTGTCTGTCTGTCTGTCCGTCCGTCCGTCCGTCCGTCCGTCCGTCCGTCCGTCCGTCCGTCCGTCCGTCCGTCCGTCCGTCGGTCGGTCGGTCGGTCGGTCGGTCGGTCGGTCGGTCGGTCCGTCCGTCTGTCTGTCTGTCTGTCTGTCTGTCTGTCTGTCTGTCTGTCTGTCTGTCTGTCTCCCTGCCTGCCTGCCTGCCTCTCTCTCTCTCTCTGTCGGTCGGTCGGTCAATGGGTGGGTGGGTAGGTCGGTCGGTCGGTCAGTGGGAAGGTGGGTCGGTCGGTCGGTCGGTCGGTCAGTCGGTGGGTCGGTCGGTCAGTAGGTTCGTTCGGTCGGTCGAAAGGTAAGTGGGTGGGTGGGTTGGTCGGTAGGTCGGTCGGGCGGGTTGGTGGTCGGTCAGTTGGTCAGTCTGTCTCTCTCTCTCTCCCTCTCTCTCTCTCTCTCTCTCTCTCTCTCTCTCTCTCTCTCTCTCTCTCTCTCTCTCTTTGTCTGGCTGACTGGCTTTCCTCCTCCCTTTCTCGGCTCTGTCTCTATGTGTATGGCTGACTGGTTGGCTGTCTCCCTCTCTCTCTCTCTCCCTCTCTCTCTCTCTCCCTCTCTCTCTCTCTCTCTCTCTCTCTCTCTCTCTCTCTCCCTCTCTCTTTGTCTGGCTGACTGGCTTTCCTCCTCCCTTTCTCGCTCTGTCTCTATGTGTATGGCTGACTGGTTGGCTGTCTCCCTCTCTCTCTCTCTCTCTCTCTCTCTCTCTCTCTCTCTCTCTCTCTCTCTCTCTCTCTCTGTCTCTTCGTTTCCGCTAGTCTGCCTTCACCCCCCCTTCTCTCTCTCTCTCTTTCTCTCTCTTTCCCACAACGCTCTCCCTCTTTCTCCCTGTCTCCCCCTCTCCATCTCCCAATATCTCTTCTGTCTGTCTGTCTGTCTGTCTGTCTGTCTGTCTGTCCTTTTTCGCTAGTCAGTCTTTCTCTCCCTCTGTGTCCAAAACTCGCTCCATTTCTCTTCCCTCTGTCTCCCTCTATCTCCTACCTCTCCCCTATTCCCCCTCTTTCCCTCTCTCCCTCTCTGACCTCATCTCTGTCTCCCTCGCTCTCTACCCTTCTCTCTTTCCCTCCCTCTTCCCTCTCTCCGTCTCTTTTTCCCTCTTTATCTTCCACTACGCTTTTTTCCCTATCTTCCACTACGCTTTTTCCCCTCTCTCTTTCACCCTCTCTCTCTCTTCCTATCTGTCTCCATCTCTCTTCTTCTCTTCCTTTCTCTTATCCCCCCTCTCTCCTTCTCTCTCCCTCTTTGTCTACCTTTATCTCTCCCTACCACACACTTCAGCTTTTTCTCGTTTTCTCGCCATTTCTCCCACTCTCTGCACCTCTATCTCTGTCCCTTACTATCTCTTCCACTCTATGTCCCTTTCTCTCTGTCCCCCTCTCTTTCTCTTTCCTCTCACACCCCTCCCTCCTTCTTCTTCCCCTCTCTCACCAACCTGTTATCCCCCAATGAAGCCAGACCCCCCACCATCCAACTTACTCCACTCCCTCCTGTCTCATGCAGCTCCGCCCATGCCCCCCCCCCCACACTAATCATATCTGCCTCTAAATCCCCACTCTATTTTTTTTTCTATTTTCTTTAGCCATTTATCTCCTTGTCGCATTCCTTCACATTTCCCATTAAGTTTGCCAATTGTCTCTAAATTCTCAAGTTTTTTTTTCCTTTGTCTTCTCATAAACATCCTCAAAAACGTAAATGTCTGTATCTAATTTCTCTAATCAATTAGCGGTTTTCTTCATCATCTTAACACATTCAGCCACAGAAAAATTAGGTTTGTACCAAACACAGATTTATGGTGGCAAATGGGAAGTGGAAGTGTGTCCCAGTAACGACTTACAAAAGTTGCTAATATGGTAGCAGATATATAATAGCGCAGTGAGAACATGTAGGCAATATACTCGTATATGGTAGCAGATATATTATAGCGCAGTGAGAACATGTAGGCAATATACTCGTATATGGTAGCAGACATATTATAGGGCAGTGAGAACATGTAGGCAATATACTCGTATATGGTAGCAGACATATTATAGGGCAGTGAGAACATGTAGGCAATATACTCGTATATGGTAGCAGACATATTATAGCGCAGTGAGAACATGTAGGCAATATACTCGTATATGATAGCAGATATATTATACTGCAGTTAGAACATGTAGGCAATATACTCGTATATGGTAGCAGACATATTATAGCGCTGTGAGAACATGTAGGCAATATACTCGTATATGGTAGCAGACATATTATAGGGCAGTGAGAACATGTAGGCAATATACTCGTATATGGTAGCAGACATATTATACTGCAGTTAGAACATGTAGGCAATATACTCGTATATGGTAGCAGACATATTATAGCGCAGTGAGAACATGTAGGCAATATACTCGTATATGGTAGCAGACATATTATAGGGCAGTTAGAACATGTAGGCAATATACTCGTATATAGTAGCAGACATATTATAGGGCAGTGAGAACATGTAGGCAATATACTCGTATATGGTAGCAGACATATTATAGCGCAGTGAGAACATGTAGGCAATATACTCGTATATGGTAGCAGACATATTATAGCGCAGTGAGAACATGTAGGCAATATACTCGTATATGGTAGCAGACATATTATAGCGCAGTGAGATCATGTAGGCAATATACTCGTATATGGTAGTAGACATATTATAGCGCAGTGAGAACATGTAGGCAATATACTCGTATAAGCCCTTGGCAGACACGGGGCGGCTCCGTGGCGAGGAGGGTATGGATGCAATTCATAATCCTACATATCGTGTTCGAAACACAGCTGCGAGCGATCTGGAAGCAGACCGACTTGCGTTGGTTTCCCATACAATGGTATGAGTGCCAGTCGTTCAGGAAGCAATAGCAATTTTTTTTCCGCATATCCTTTTTACAGGACATCGCTGTCAACAACTGCATGTTACCGCTGTTGTTGATTTCTTGGCAACATTACCCTCAGTAGTTAGCCATTGCTTTCTGAGCGGCCGGCTCACATATCCCGTAAGTAACCAACGCGACGCGATCCGCTATCGAATCTCGCGTAGCTGCGTTACCCTGCGTGGATATACGGGATTAGTGAGAAAGTCAATATATCCTTCGCCAGGGAGACGGCAATAGCACATTACAGAACTTAAATTTCCCATGAGATCACGAACAATCAAATAATTCTGGATTTGACTGCAACGTCTTGTAACGGATATGTAACTAACTTTGTTTTTTTAGATACCGGAAGTCGTTTAAGTCGATTAATACTCATATGACAATTAATCAGTTAAAGAACTGCGGCCTTCTTGTTTCTACCGTTATGGTATTTTTTGCACTTTGCTAGGAAACCACTTGTTTTCTGCCATCAGATTCCTTTCCGCTTGTGATGGTGACAAATATGTACAAATAACAACAGTGTAGTATGTTTTCCATCTTGAAAACGGCTATATTTGCCATGACAATACTTGTTCTATTTCCCATCCGATGTTATGACTATTACTACTACACTATTGAAATGTTTCACCTGTTTAAGATGTTTAGTCTGCGGTTTGGCGATTGGGTTACAAACGCAAGTCACAATTCCGTACACTGCGTTGGAAACACAATTGCGGGCGATTTGGAAGATGACTGCCATGCTCTGGTTTTCATACAATGGTATGAGTGTCGATCGTTCAGAAAGCAATGGTACACTACTGAAAGTAAACAGTCAACAAACCACAAACAGCCAAATAATAATAATAATAATAATAATAATAATAATAATAATAATAATATAATAATAATTTTTTTTTTAAATAAATAAAAATCAGGTGGTATACTGCGACGTCGTGTAAAGGATATGGAACTGACTATATCCTAAGAATGGTGTGGTTTTGGAAGCATGCGGGTTCGAGTCCTAATTAAGTAATATTGTTACAGTTTGAAAGATTTGATTCATTTACTAGTATGTTCCAGTGAGGTCTTCCGGTCGCCAACATGGCGGTTAGGCGTTGAACCGTTTAGGCCTGTGGCGTGTTTATGCTTGCAGCTACGGTTTGCAATCGCATTTTCCTCATGTTGGACTGGTAGTACATTGTTCCGTCGCCCTGCTACTGAGTGAGTGCGTGGGCGACACTGTGAGATGTGAAATTCGCGGGGAATACTTTTACATCTGTCCTCTGCAGGGACCTGCATGTTCGGAACAATGGCTACCGGCTGTTGCTGAATAGACTGATTTGCCTTTTCGGTTCACGACTGCAATTTTCAGGAGACTCCCGGGAGTTGGCGCTGAAGCTGCGGAGTTCGTGCTTTATGCGACACTTTCGGCGGGTCGCCCTGCGGTAAAAGACCGAGCCATGTGAGAAATCCCGGGTTAATGAAGTCTGTGTGGTGACTGCCGAGTCCATCGACGATGAACTGTGGTTTTGGTGGATTAATTTTGTGTTGACATTCTGGCAGCGGCATTATACACAGTGTACCTGTGCGGGCTGTTGGATTGCCGAGACTCCTGCCTATTCCACTTTTCACATTGGACGGTGGGGAGCATTTTGTGTTTTATTCACTAGCACAGGAACGGAGCATAATGGGTACGACCCGTTGCCGTGAAGTTGGAACCTCGACTAACTAACTAACTAACTAACTAACTAACTAACTAACTAACTAACTAACTAACTAACTAGCCAGCCAGCCAGCCAACCAACCAACCAACCAACCAACTAACCAACTAACCAACTAACCAAATAACTAACTAACAAACAGTGAGGTATGTCTCTCTTGCCTGGCAATGATCACATCCTCTTTTTTTCTGACAGTTTAATGTACAACCTAGGTTTAATTTAAAATCTAGAATGACATCCACCACATGTTGACCTGCTTTTTAAATTGTGTTTCTTGTATTTCTTCTCTTTGAACTCAAGCGTAGTCAATTCATGCTACTTCTATTACACTGGACTGAATATTGCGTGTGGATTAGATTTCCCTATTACCAGTGTCCTTCGCCATCAGGCAAACCCACTCCGACTTCAGAAGTCCTTGTAATATACGTCTACAAGTTAAGGACGAGAAGTGACAATTTTCGTCCAACTGACCGGTGTAGGGTTTGAACCCCCTACTTCAGTATCAGCACGCCGGTTGTTTAAGAACGAGCACTCTTATCCATTTCACCATGCTGACTGCCCCTGAAGTAGTTGTAACTTACGTCCCAAAGTCAAGGACGATAAATCAATAGTTTAGATTTGTGCACAGCTAAAAATAATGGCAGGGAACAGCCGGTAATGGAGTGGCGCAGTCAAAAGACTTCATCATAATTCTTATCACTGGATAATCTGATGGTGATGATGATAATAATTATGATGATGATAATGACGACGATGATAATGACGACGACGACGACGATGATGATGACGACGACGATGACGATTATGATGATGATGATGATGATGATGATGATGATGATGATGATGATGATGATGATGATGATGATGATGATGATGTATATGCAATTCGACTAGATTCATATTGATATATCCTGGTTGTGGTATAATTATCGACACAGTGTTCAAGGTTCCACTCTATAGTGGCTGGACATGACCCCACCCTCTAATACAATGTGTTGTGTTTTGCATATCATTTACAGGACATCGCTGTCAACATCAGCTGATTGTTGATTTCTTGGCAAGATTACGCTCAGTAGTTTGCCATTGCTTTCTGAGCGGATGGCTCACATACCCCGTAAGTTACCGACGCGATTCGAACCACTGCTGATTCTCACCGTCGTCACGTTACTTACGAGAGTATACGAGATTATGGAGAAAAGTCGCTAACCTCTAGGCCAGGAAGCCGGCACCCTCTAATACAGTGTGAACACAAATTAATTGTCACTATATTTCCTCAACAACATTGGAACAATAAATTACTGATTTAACTATTTGAAGAAAAAAAAAGACTAAAGCTATTCTCACATCTGATAATGTGCTCAGATAGTTTCGTACCCGTTGCAATCAACGAATATTGGCTGTTTGCAATTTACTAGACAATCTTAGTTCAGTCGTATGCCATTGCTTTCTTAACGGTCAACGCCTCATGCCATGGAAATCAACGCAAAGTTATGTGCTTCCAGATCGCCCGCGGGTGATTTCCAGCCGTCCACTCGGTGTGTCGGGGAATTATAAAACTGCGCATCTGACAGTCTTCTAACCTATAGACTCGAATTTATAATTCAGTAGAGGTCTGCATTTTCAGGCTGTCACAGACTCTAGGTCACCGCAAAATGATCTTGGTTAGCTTCTTACCTCTCTCTCTCTCTCTCTCTCTCTCTCTCTCTCTCTCTCTCTCTCTCTCTCTCTCTCTCTCTCTCTCTCTCTCTCTCTCTCTCTCTCTCTCTCTCTCTCTCTCTCTCTACTTCCCATTCTATGTCAAATCAATTTTGAAAATTATACTGCATACTCGCCTCATTCTACCCGATTGCGTCATTGCCACCCGTGATGCTACACTTTCATATCAATTGATGGGGAACCCTCACTTTTCATTGGCTTCTGAAGAAAGAAAGGGAACACTTGTGAGAATGTCATAAGCGCACTGATATTGATTTTTAATTTCAAATTTCCTATATTTGGGGAACGTCAGTTGCAATGTTACACTTATTACCAATTGTTATCATAAAGGCCAATGGTATAGTGTGATAAATGCAATAACTGGTATTGATTATGCTCTCTTAGAAATAGATGAAAAATGTAGAGATTAGAAGACACAACAGACAATATACAAACTGGAACATCTTGGGTGTATGATGTGTCGTCACTACAGGCTTATTATTACATTAGTCTTTAAGCCGCATTGGGTTTAAAATAAGTAGTCAATAAAGGACCCCATTACATGCTTTAAGCCTCATTAGGTTTATGATGAGTAGTCACTAAAGGACCAAATTATAGGCTTTATGCCGCATTGGGTTTATGATGAGGGTAGTATACATCTTACAAGTCGCCACGTCACTGTTTGAATTTCCCCGAACTATCCTCCAGTCAACAACAGCGCCAACAAACACCACCATTTGAATTAAATTCAAATTTAAAAATGAAGGAAGTAGCACCTATAGTTTAAGAAGAAATGTGAAATTTACATCCTCTTAATAAAAAAAAAAAAAAAAAAAAAAAGCGCTTATTCGAAAAGGGGACGACAATAATTTAAATATAGCCGAAAATGAGCTGAGCCATTGGTCACGACCCGGAATGACGTCAGAGCCCATTCGAGGAAGGGCAGTAAAAATAACAACCGAGAGTCTTTAAAAATGGAGCGAAGACCGGCAGAAGTGCGATGTGTGTAAACCGAAAAAAAAAACCTTCAGCAATCGTTCAAAAGGAGCAGGTCCAGTCGAACTGACAGCTTGGTGTCCTCTACTCAACAATTCATCTGAAGTTTAGCCAACTCCAATAGAGGGAGAGAGAGAGAGAGAGAGAGAGAGAGAGAGAGAGAGAGAGAGAGAGAGAGAGAGAGAGAGAGAGAGAGAGAAATGTCAGCCTTTTAAGCAGCCAGCGAACTAGGACAGCCAAAATCCTAGTCTGGAGCCTGAAACCGGACGACGCTAAGCTTGAAGGAGACATTCAACTATGTTGAAGATAAGCACACGTAATATTAAGTTAGCTATGCTCCTTTCCCAGAAAATGGTAAGTTGGTGTGCTGTAAAAAATGTGGTTAGTCCTTAAGAACTTAATTCAGGAGAGACTAAGTACTATATTCAGATGTCGTAGTTCATAGATACTCCGTGTATTGGTTAACCCATAGTGAGGGGTTTGTTTTAGTTATGCATCTTCTATGTAAGCATAAGCATTATGCCTAGGTTGTGCATTTTACTCCTTAAGCAGTTAAGCTAAGTCAGTAGTGATTTAGGAGTTGGTGATTAACTCAGGATTTAGGAGATTAGAATCCATAGTTCAGTAGTAAGGAACTGTCTTAAATATGCATTCACTGAGTAGGAGGAATTAGTGTAATTCGTCACAGAAACAGTACATCGGAACATTAAATGTTAAATAGTTCCATATGTATTATCATGAAATCTGCGTGTTCTATTGAAGCATTCATTTGGTGATTAAATTATGACTTCATCGGAGTTAAATGTATGAATTTATCTTTTACCTTATTGACCGTGAGTCACCTAATTATGCCTATTCATTATTCATGCAAAGAGAGTTATGATTTATGTTGAATGATTGTAGATTGGGTGAGGAGAAGTGGCATACCAAGGATGAGTATGATCAATCAATCAATCACCTGATAGTAGGTAATTTGATGCATACTGCCAATTTTATCAGAGGAGAAGATGATAGTGGTACCCATGCACTAATTGATAATTTAGGTGCCTCTACGCATGACGCCACTCTGTATTCCATATCACTCATGTTACAATTATATGGTTTTGTTTCATGAATTATGTTTCGTGTATGATGATGATGAATCCTATGGATGAGTAAGGTAAAGGCATATACTTACACGCTGAAGAGAAGGGATGATGCTCCTCCTCAAAGCATTTGATTGGGAGGAACCCACCTGAATGTCATACAGGAGATGATGCCATAATGTACTTATATTGTTTATAAGTAAATACTCATTGCATTTAGTGAAGGAATTAAGACACTTAATGGCTGGGGCCTTTTCTTTTAAATGGAAGAATAACTAGGGAAAATAATTATGTTCAAAGAGAAATGGTGAACATGGTTTTCAAATTCCGAATCGATCAAGGTATTACTCAACCTGGAGACCATGGGTGACAGGCATGGGCGAAGATGACACTGCTTTTCTGGTAGTCTCAACCTTGAGAGCCCTATAGTGGAGGTTTGGATGGAGAGGAACCAGCTATGGGGTTGATAACTGTTGGGGGACCCTAAGACCCTCTGCCCCCCTCCCCCACCCCCTTGTTTAATTTTTCCTGAGGTCAAAATTACTTTTGTTTATTTTCCTTTTTCTTTGGGTTTTACCTTCTTCCATTTCTAATGAATCATATAGATGTATTGATGATATCAGTAGATATATGTTTTGATACTGGAATTTCAGGTAGTGGTTAGATCCATCCAGATCCAGATATGACTCTTGATGGGGACACCTGGCTGGAGAGATGAAGAAGACTATTCTGAAAGAAAGTACCAGCTAGAGTTTCATCTAACCACTTAGGACAGGTAAACCTATATCACCATTGATAAAACATGGGACCTTTACTTGGTCCTGTGATTTGAGAGGCTAATCGACTATCTTCCTACCTGGACCAGATCAACACTCACTCTGAGAACTCAATATATTTATTTTCACTGAACCTTTTTTTACAAATGGGTTCCATAGACCCTGGAGTGGATAGACTTGAGTTTACGACAAGTCCTTACACTTAATATAACTCAAATGATATATATATATATATATATATATATATATATATATATATATATATATATATATATATATATATATATATATATATATATATATATATATATATATATATATCATTTAACTCGCTGGGGAATTGAGGTTTATGTTGGTGATTTTTCCCCCTCTTAAAGTGAATGTCTGGGGCATTAATGTTTTTATACCTCTTGCCTTTGGAATAAATTATTAATTTTGTTAACAGAATGCATAATACCTGTAATATAATAAAAACGTCCCTACCCTTTCCTAAGCATTGACTCCCTTAAAAATAAACAAACCCTTACAATTACTGGTTAAGTAACTTGCTTAGGTAGGAATAGAAAATAAAACAGCGATAGACTGACTGTGGCGAGCTAAATTTATTTGGCTTTATTTTCTTTCACGTACCTGGCAAGACCGGGACTGATAGAAAAACAAAGGCCAGTGTAGCCATTTTGGTATGTACGACACAAAGAACAGACATGTAAAAGTTTTCCCTTCGGGGAGAAGGCACTTTGCCTTAAAAACAAATCACTCGCTGCAACTATTGGTATGTTAATCTACATTATTAAGATATATTCATGTATTTTTATAGAGTACATATACCAGTGTGTTAATTAAGAATTAATCAGAATGATAATTCAACAGTTCTTGTAAGCTAGAGTCTGATTTTATTTTTACCAATGAAGCACATGTTCTACCACGCTGAAAATTTTCCTATGTCTTACAAATTCAAATCCCTATGTTAATATCTTTTATAGGCATCATGAACTTATATCTAACTAATAGTGTTTATAACCTATGAATATTATGTGTACTGTAGTACACATAAAGTATCAACTCTCATGTCTGAAACACATTCTAGAGAAACACATTCTAGAGATTTTCTCAATGTAGGAGCAGATCCCCTGATTCATACTTCATAGTAAAGAACTAGTGTCTGTCAATTTCATATTCCTATGTTAAAACTTCTAGGCACTGTGAACAATATCTCACTATTTATGCTTAGAAATCTGCAAATAATCTAAAGTACAGGTTCAAAGGTGTTTTATCCATGCGGGGACATACAAATGATTACGCGTATTCCTAACTCTTAGTCAGGGGATAAAATACTTCGCCACATCATAATCTGTAACTTGGAACTATAGTGCTAAATTTTAGTACCATCCTTTTGTTAACAGATTAGTAACCACTCCATATGAGGAGGGACATGTAATCATTTCATAAAATATTGCTAGGGACGCCATGGTTGAGAATATAAATTCATGAACAAAGGAAGTAAACGCGTGATCAAAATCAATGTTCGGATAGGATTAAATTCGCATCACCTCACCGTAGTAGGAACAGAAGCGAAGATTGTGAATAAATTGCTTGCAATATTCAGAAGACCGGACCATGCGGCATAAGTTATTCTAACAAATACTCCTAATAATAGCAGTCATTGACAAAATATATCACAGCGGCTACTATCCTCATCTGCGGTACGCAGTGGGGAAAAACAATGTATGTTTTAGTTATGGATTAACCCCTGAAGAAAATTCAAAACCATTGGCTCCGGCATTAAATTTATGATTAAATTATTATCATGTACTTAATATCAGAGAAATGTACATGTATGTTTTTTTCTGGTATGAGAATTTTCTCTGTTCTGATTGTTCCTTTTTCCTGTGGGAATATACATTTTAATGTTGCACCTTGGGATTAGAGGTTGTTGATGTAAGAATCCATGTGTATGTCAGTACTTAAGAAACCAATGTTGAATAGTCTTGACCTAGTGATGATTATAGTGCCGAAAGGAAGACGCGGCATTAGAAACAACAGGGATTCTGTATAGGCTATTCTCTTCAAGTACTGAGAGAGACAATATCAACATGTTGGATGGACAGAATGACTTCACCCATCCAACAGTCCCAGTAACAACAGAACAAAATATAAGTGAGAAAATACCTTACTCACTATGAAGAGTCAGAATGGCTCTACTCAGCAATGAGGGACAGTGGAACGTGGACACCCACTCCTTTCCCCTTCTCCCCTTGTTTTGTATTTTTGTTTGTAAGTGTCTTGTGAAAGTTAACACATCACAGTAGGTTAATGCCCGTGTTGTATTCTTGTCATCCCTTTTCTATAGAAGAGAAGCAGGTGGTGGTTGAATGTGGTGGGACTATATCACTAAACCTGGATCCTGGGTCAACAGCCAGAAAGTGAATATCCTAACCATAGTCTGCATCTAGAAATACCCATGGACTGCTGCGCTCAATAGCTCCATAGCGAGCAACAGATAAATTAGAAGACAACTGACTGGGTGAGTGATTAAGTCCTATTTTAGTAGGAATATCCAGGATGGACTTCAAGATCTAATAATCTACAAAGATGAAAATCAACAGAGTAACTGACAACAGTGTATCGTCTGCTTTACGTCTGAGAAGTATCACCTATAAGCCTTATCACTCAGCAAAATCAGTGAAACTATGGGACAATCCTACAAGTTACTAAAACTAGCAACAGTGAAAACCCTTCAACTGTTGGTTGGGTTACCAAGTTAATATCCAACAATGGATAAGTCTTCGAAAGAATGTCTCACAGCTGCAACAGTCAAACATGGAATTCAGCTATTCAACACTAAGTTCTGGCTCAATCAAATGGGGAGAAGACACTGAACCACATAAGCCAATACAACCAAGGTACAAACTGAATATCATCTGAAACATAACTACGAAACCAGATTACCTCAAGGTTCCAAACCCTGAACACCATCAGATAAAAGACCATATGAAAGCAGCTAAATGTCTCTATATCTGCAACAAGAGGAATCATCCAATTGTTTGCAAACCTGTTACTGTGCTGGATTTATTCATCTGTGGATATATGTAGGTATAGATCAAGTGTGGCCCTAGTCACAGATACTACCATGAGATGCCTCTCAGTCAATTAAAGTTCTAAACTGGACCCAACTGAAATAATTAACAGCGAAAATGGAGAACCAATAAGTGAACAAAAACAGATCCTAATAAGATGGAAGCAGTATTTCGAACAACTTCTCAACATCCCATCAGATGTCACAGGAATTCAAGAGACCTACACAGATGTCACCGAGGAACTAGAACCAGACATACTAAAAGAAGAAATTATAGAAGCCATCAGATTAGCCCCATTAAACAAATCACCAGGACAGGATGAAATACCAAATGAACTAATTAAAGCAGCAAGGGAAGTAGGAACAGCTTGGCTACATAGACTATTCAACCATGTTTGGGTAGAACAACAGACACCACGAGACTGGGGAAATGCCATAATTATCCCAATTTGGAAAAACAAAGGCAGCAAAAGAGATTGCACACAATACAGAGGCATTTCACTGTTGAGTCATACTGGGAAAATATTTTGCAAAATTCTTGAAAAAAGATTACGAACTACTTTAGAACCCCAGCTAAGCGAAACGCAGCTTGGATTTAGGAAAAACAAAGGATGCACAGACGCCATTTTTGCTCTTAGACAACTTATAGAAAAATCAATTGAATTCAATGAAACACTCTACTTAGCCTTTGTCGACCAAGAAAAGGCATTTGATAGGGTAGATAGAAACAAGCTGTGGGAAATCCTTAAACAATATGGAGTGAGTACACATCTAACAAACCTATGCAGAAGTTTATACAACAACAGTGAATGCATAGTGAGAGCAACTGGAGAACACTCAGAACCCTTCACCATAAGATCTGGAGTACGACAAGGTTGTGTCCTGTCCCCTCTCTTGTTCATAACATATATAGACAACATATGTAAAGAAACCAGCCAAGCAGAGACAGCAAGAATACCGCATGACGAGAACACAGAAGAAGAACCATCTGCAAATCTAACCATTAGAGAACTCCTGTTTGCGGACGACCAAGCACTAATAGCAAAATCAGAAGCTGAATTACAAGACCACATGAATAGTCTAAACGAAATGTGTAGGGAACATAACATGAAAATTAGCACAAGCAAAACAGAGGTAATGACTATAACTAAAGAAGAACAAACAGCAACAATTCACCTAAACGAACATCCCTTGAAACAAGTAAAGAGCTTCAAGTACCTAGGAAGTATAATATCATCAAATGGCAGATCAGAAGACGAGATCGAAAATAGGTGCAATAAGGCAAATCAACTCATTGGACAAATGGCACCAATACTAAAGAACAAACATGTATCAATAACTACTAAGAAAGCACTTTACAACACAATCTTCCTACCAACTCTCTGCTACCAATGCCAAACCTGGACAATGACAGAAAAAGAGAAAAGAAAAATCACAACAACAGAAATGAGGTTTCTGAGAAGAATACTCAACGTATCAAGAAGAGATAAGATCAGAAATGAAGAAATCAGGACTAAAGTAGGGGTTAAAGCTGCTCTAGATTTTATTAGAAAGCAGCAAGTCAAATGGTTTGGCCATGCAAGTAGGCTACCAGTCAACAGCATGCCACAACAAGCAATGATGTACAGACCAGATGGAAACAGAGGAAGAGGCCGACCACGTAAACGTTGGACTGAGGGAATAACAGAATCCATGGGAATGTCGATATACGAAGCCCATAACCGGGCACTCTCACGAAGTTTATACTTCACCTCGACACCGCAAGGTACAAGAGGAACATGATGAGATGAGATGAGATGAGATGAACTGGACTAGATAACAACGACTAATTCCTTGCCGGTCCAATGTCAGCCTAAATGCCATGGGTTATAGACTCGCGACTAGGTGGGTGAAACCTTAGTGTAAGCCAATTTGGTAGTCGGATAGTATAAGCCGAGAAGCTGAATGGACGTCAACTTTTCATCAGACCTGATGATAAAGGGAATTACCTTCTGCAAAGCTTAAGTGGAACTCCTGAAGTATGACCAACCGGAGGCACCAAATTTCACAAACAGGGCACCGAGCCTAAGGCAACAGAATATTCGTGATTCTAGCCCCAAACGGAGGGGATATATGGTGTGTGATTTTTAAATTCCTGGGTTATGGAGTATAAAATAGTCACCAGCCAATTACCAGTGGATAAATATTAGGAACATAACTGAGTGCATTAATTCGGTACCCAGATAATGGGAAAAGGATCTAATCGACAGCAAAGGTGAACCCTTAACCGCACACCAGGAGCAAATTGACTCTATTAATTAGTTTAATTAATAGTACAAAATGCTGTTTATATGTTGGGTTTTTTTTCTGAAGGTAACAGGTCAGTAGTTTTTTTCCCAATGGTATATAGATGGTATAGTATTTTGACACCAACTCATTATTTTTAACAATGAGAGAATGGTAAAAGGTGTCAGAAACATGTTATGTTGGGTTCTATTTAATATCTTTATTTGCCTTAATTATGAGCGAAAATGTAAGTAGACCCAATTTGTGGTTGTTGTGTTGTTTGTAATAACATTGTTGATTTTTTTTTTTGGGGGGGGGGGGGGTCACTGGGTACTATGTTGTAATACTGCACATCATTCCCATGCCTGTCTGAAAATGCATAGTGTTTATTACACATCTATAAATGTAACTGCAGATCTTGAGTTAATACCTGAACTGTTTGTCCAAAAGTGTTGTGTACATCAAGTAAATGTGGTGTCCAACAAGTGGTTGTTTATATGTTGTGAGCAATCAATATCCTTCTAGCACTATAGAAAATGTAAAGGGTGATGAAGTGGGAAGGGAAACCTACACAATGATGCCAATGTTTCAAGGATTGAACTCTTTTCTCCTGGGATTTGTGGTAAATATCCCTGATAACCCTGCATTCTAAACAGTGACCAGAGAATCAATAAAACCCTCTAGACATTTTAACGAATTATTCTCAGGAATTAAAATCCACATCCCACAATACCCCGGTTTGTTGTGTTTATTACATATACAAGTGATTTCATTTCCACTCTTGAGTGTTACAAGAATTCCTTGAGTAATTACGTTGTTGTTGTTACTAATTAATATATGCTAGATATTAATTATTTAGCTGAGAGTAGAGGGGCAAGGAACCTCAACAAGGATATTATTTTGTTCGAGGAAATCCTTTCGTTGTTCACCTTGGGGACTTCCTTGGTTCTCCTGGACTCTATTTATGGACTCAAACAAGTGAACCAGGAAAAGTTATTAAAATTATAACGGGCCAGGATCACATTGGGAAAGAGGAACTCTAGTTGTCCTCTATCTCTTTGAGATTTTCCCGAAACATCCGACAATGAGTAGTCACTAAAGAACCCCATTACATGCTTTATGCCGCATTGGATTCATGTTGAGTAGTCACTAAATTACCCCATTACATGCTTTACGCCGCATTGGGTTTAAGATGAGTAATCACTACAGGACCAAACTACAGGCATTTATGCCACACTGGGTTTATGATGAGTATTCACTAAAACACTGAGTTTATGATGAGTAGTCACCAAAGTATTGAGGTTATGATGAGTTGTCACTAAAGCATTGGGTTTATGATGAGTAGTTACTAAAGCATTGGGTTTATGATAAGTATAGTCACTAAAGGACCCCATTACATGCTTTAAGCCTCCTTGTGTTTATGATGAGTAGTCCCTAAAGGATCCCATTACAAGCTTTAAAACGCATTGGGTGTATGATCAGTAGTCACTAAAGAACCAAATTACAGGCTTTATGCCGCATTGGGTTTATGATGAGTAGTCACTAAAGGACAAAACTGGACGCTTTATGCCGCATTGGGTGTATGATGAGTAGTCACTAAAGTATTGGGTTTATGATGAGTAGTTACTAAAGCATTGGGTTTATGATGAGTAGTTACTAACGTATTGGGTTTATGATGAGTAGTCACTAAAGTATTGGGTTTATGATGAGTAGTTACTAAAGTATTGGGTTTATGATGAGTAGTCACTAAAGCATTGAGTAAATGATGAGTAGTCACTAAAGCATTAGATTTACGATGAGTAGTCACTAAAGCATTGGGTTTATGATGAGTAGTCACTAAAGCATTGAGTAAATGATGAGTAGTCACTAAAGCATTAGATTTACGATTAGTCACTAAAGCATTGGGCTTATGATGAGTAGTCACTAAAGCATTGGGTTTATGATGAGTAGTCACTAAAGCATTGAGTAAATGATGAGTAGTCACTAAAGCATTAGATTTACGATGAGTAGTCACTAAAGCATTGGGTTTATGATGAGTAGTCACTAAAGCATTGAGTAAATGATGAGTAGTCACTAAAGCATTAGATGTACGATGAGTAGTCACTAAAGCATTGGGTTTATGATGAGTAGTCACTAAAGCATTGAGTATATGATGAGTAGTCACTAAAGCATTAGATTTACGATTTGTAGTCACTAAAGGACCAAATTACAGGCGTTATGCCACATTGGGTTTATGATTAGTAGTCACTAAAGCTTTGGGTTTATTATGAGTAGTCACTAAAGCATTGTGTTTATGATGAGTAGTCCCTATGAGACAAAATTGCAGGCTTTATGTCGCATTGAGTTTATGATGTTAGTCCTAAATATATATAGACTAACCGGCACCCGATGTGTGATGCCATCATTCTCACTGCAGCCGCCTTTACTGCCCAAGAAATTTCCTAATATTTATTTCAGACTGGATCGACCTGGGAACCCATATCAGTTTTCAAAGTATGTTCGATGCGGATTCGAACCAACTACTAGCGCCTATCCACTACGCTACCATGGGTCCCATTGGTATATGGTGCTTGTCCCATATGTTTTTAAATAAAAAACCGACACTCATTGGTTTACTGCCCAGAACATTTTATAGTACCCCATTTTTGTATGGATTGACATAGTTGCCCAATTTGAGAGAAAAAAAACAAAAAAAAAACTTATCTTGGAGATGAATTGGAACAGCCGACCACCAGTCTAACAAATAAATGTTCTAACTTCTGCACCACTGAGCCCTCCCTAATACACTGGGTAGCGGGTAATTTTTATAACTGTTTTACCATTGACTGGGAAATGATGAGAACGATAAGGAACTAGGCTACACAGTTGGTAACGCTGCCAAATATATTCAGTGAAAGCCGAACAATTGACACCTCTACTGCATTATCCCTTGTATAATTATCTTTAATCGTTTTCTAGTACAATCTATCTAGAACACGTTTTGAGCCGTCCAAGTGTCACGACATGCGGAAGCGTTTTAATTGTTATATTGTATTGCTTTTACTTCTTTCACTTTAGTATTTCTGATCTTGTTGTTGTATGTTGTTATGTGTTATTCTTGGTATGTTGTTGTTGTGTATTGCTATTATTGTTGTGTGTTGTTGTTGTATGTTGACGTATGTATTGTATGTTGTTGTATGTACGTTATTGTTGAATGTTGATGTTGTTGTGTTGTTCTTGTATGTTGTTGTCGTATATTGTTGTTGTGTGTTGTTGAATATTGCTGTTTTATGTTGTTCTGTGTTGTTGTTATATGTTGTTGTGCGTTGTTGTTGCATGCTGTTTTATGTTGTTGTCGAGGGTTGCTGTTGTTGTTGGGTGTTGCTGTTGTTGTTGTGTGTTGTTGTTAGGTATTGCTGCTGTTGTTCTGCGTTGTTGTTGGGTATTGCTGTTGTTGCTATGTGTTGTTGTTAGGTATTGCTGCTGCTGTTGGGTATTGCTGCTGTTGTTGTGTGTTGTTAGTTATTGCTGCTGTTGTTGTGTATTGCTGCTTTGCTATTGGTGTGTGTTCTTATTAGTTATTGCTGCTGTTGTTGGGTATTTTTGTAGTTGGGTATTGCTGTTGTTGTTGCGTGTTGTTGTTGGTTATTGCTGTTGTTGTTGGGTAGTGCTGCTGTTCTTGTGTGTTGGTGAATGCTGTTGTTGTTGAATGTTGCTGCTGTTGCTGTTTGTTGGTGTTGGTTATTGCTGTTGTTGTTGGTTATTGCTGCTGCTGTTGTGTGTTGTTGCTTGGTATTGCTGTGGACGCGCCCGAATGCATGGAGGAAGAGGTGACCAATCGTTCCCTCACTTTGATCAGCGAACAGCCCAAGTGTCCAACCTTCATAGGATGGTGTCCGTGGCATTACCAGCGCAGCTCGCTGTCATCTTGGCCAGCCCGCGCCCGCTAGTGTCCAGGTTGTGCAGGTTCAAATCCTGCGGCAGTTTGAAACTGCAAAGAGAAGGCCGCAAGGCCACAGCACAGACAACATTGTTAGCAAAAGTAAAGCTACCCACCAGTAAATAGAGCCCGTTACTGTGGATGTCTGAAGGTAGGAAACCGTACACAAATGAGTGCCGAAGTTGGACACTCTGAACTCAGTAGTGCGTAACTAAGTGTGACGCAATAGCCTGGAGAGATAAACGAAGAAGAGGAAGCAGTTTCTGAATGATTTAGAAGTCTGTGAGTTGTAACGCGTATTCGTGACCAGGTCACTTGAGCTCCGTAAAGGAACGAAGTTTGTGTAGAATGTTTCGTGCAGAAAGGCTTACATCGCTTCAGAGGTCACAGATTGAGAGAATTGTATGGATTTTCTGCCCTGGTCATGCGGGAGTGCGGGGGAATTAACAGACTGATAGGCTGGCAGGGAATGCACCTCTCGGTGGTAGATTACCTATGAACAAGGAGGGATAGATGGTCGGGGGCCTGTTGAACCAAGTGGGGAAAGCGGTGGAAAAGTCTGAGCACTCGTATGTGGAGAGGATGATAAGGCGAAAGAGGAGGGGGGTGGTGGGGGGGGGGGGGAATCGGCACGGGCTCTGGACGAATCTCAAAACTGAGAGGGAAGACCAGGATAACTTTCAGTCAGGTGGCATTTGGAACGATTAGCTTTAAGACTCTTCGCTGGCTGTTGAACGAAGGGACAGAGTGCAAGTGGGAATGTCCTGGGTGCAGTTATATCGGTTCTTAACTCAATTCAACTCAACTCAACTCAGCTCAACTCAACTCTGTTATCATAGAACTAACTTCATGGGGACAGTTTTGCAGAACTCTCTTCCCCCTCTCCAAGCGGAGAAACTAGTGGGGTGTGGAAACAGATTTTACAACGTCACATCCGTGTAGAATATTTGTATGTAACCCTGTTGTGAATGAGTACAGCATGTGCAGGATACTAAGTTGGTATTGTTTCACCACAGGGTTAGGTATTCTATTTTCAAAGCAGTGGCCGAGGAGGCAGCGCATTGACTAACACGGTGGATATGGGTTCGAATTCTCACTGACGCGAATTTTCACATAAATGATAACAATGTGAATTGGTCTCCTGGATCAACACATTGTAAAATGGGCACCAGGAAATGTCGTAGGAAGCAAAGGCGGTCGTGTAATATTGACCAATTTCCCCTACAATGCCGATTTGTCTTTACAAATATGGGGCTGGTACCATTTACTCAATATGTGTCCAAGCGTAAAAATATGGTCTTTCCTTAATGCTAAGATCGGACCAGATAAATTTCTTTATCCAAGACAGACACCAGCACCTTTCAGGCGCGCTGATCCTGAATTGTGCATCTGAGATTAAGTCTACATACACACAAAGACACTCGCGCATATACACACATATATATAATACGCACGCACATACAAAATGCGCGCACACATACACATTACGAACACACATATACAATACGAACACACATACACAATACGCACACACGCATATTCACAAATGTTGAGTTGAGTCAAGGACCGACATCATAGCACTCACGACATTTACTTACGTGCTCCGTCCTCATCTTCAACAGCCAGGGAAGAGTCCAAATTCTGGTGGTACCAGTAGCAGTATGCTTATGTATACAGCGAGGTTACGTTAGGTAAAATATCCATTTTCAGATCCAATGCCCATTGGGCATGTAGAACTTCACCCATATTTGTATTTACCACAGGGTGATGCAAGATGAAAAACATACTGACCTATAAAAAGATGTCATTTGCAACGAGACAAAGAGTGTTGAGTTGCTGCATAGAACCTGTGCTTTTGTATGGATGTGAAGCGTGGACAATGAGCAGATAAGTTGAAAACATCTGACAGTTGTGGAAATGTGGTTTCTGAGAAAAATGCAAAGAATACCATGCACAGATAGAACAATCAATGACCAAGTCCAGCAAGAAACTAATGAAAACCGTAAACTATGATTAGACAAATTAGACGTAGACAGTCACAATTTGTTGGTCACGTTATGAGAAGAAATAAATTGGAGACAACTGACAAGATCGAGGGGTGGTGAACAAGGAAAGGGCAGATAAATAAATACATGGATGGCGTGACCACATGGTATGGCCGAGACAAGAAAACAGAGCTGATCCACGACTCTGGTGATCGATTGATATGACGAAACATGACCGCCCAAGCTTACCGGCATGGTGCATGATGATAATGATAATGTGATCTGTGTAATGCCGACCGCTTCTGCTTCTCGAGACATATCCAGGTACACATTTTATGCTAGGTCGGCCCAGGTCAATGTTATACATTAGTAACCTCCCTGAAGCTAATCGACCTCACGACCAACCAGCATGTCAGTGGAGCCGCTTCATTACCGCTGCTCCTTCATTTCTTCACAAACACTAGCTCACTGGGTCTAAACATATAGGTTGTCGGGACTAAAAGGACATTAATATGTTGGCTAATGTTTTATTTTGTTTTTTTTGTTTCTGCGCTCGCTCGCTTTGATCTCAAGCGTAGTCCATGTACACTAATTCTAATAGCACTGGACTAATGTTTGCGTGTGGGTTAGCTTGCCAAATTAACAGTGTCCCTCGCCATCACATGAACCCACTTCGACTTCATAGGTACTTATAATTTACGTCCACAAGTCAGGGTCGAGAAGTCAACATTTTGTCCAACAGTCCATGCATAGGGGCTGAACCCCTTACATCGGCATCAGCGCACTTTAACAGGACCCACTTCATTTGGAACGACAATGATCACTTCAATCATACATACGCCCATCCCCACAGGCTATGTTTATGTTTACTATGTTTTTACTTGGAGACGCAAATCACAAGTACCTCCAGAAATCGGGTGAATCATCATCTTAGGTGCCATGCCGGTAAGCGTTGACTGTCATGTTTTGCCATCTCACTCGATCACCAAAATCGTAGATCAGCTCAGTGTTCTTGTCTCGACCATACAACGTGGCCAAGCCATAAAGGTATTTAATTTTCTGTCCTCCCCTTGTTTTCTTCCCCTCGATCTTGCCAGTTGTCACCAATTGCTCCAATTTATTTCTTTTCACAGCGTGACCAAACAGCTGTGACTGTCTACGTCTAATTTCAATAATCATAGTTTACGGTATTCATTTGTTTCTTGTAGTACTTGGTCATTGGGTTTTCTCTCTGCCCGTGGTATTATTTACATTTTCCTCAGAAACCACATTTCCACAGCCATTAGATGTTTTTCAACTTGTCTGCTCATTGTCCACGCTTCATATCTATACAAAAGCACAGGTTAAATCATAAATCGGATATGTTGACCTGATGCTGAAGGACACGGGCAATAGGGTAAGCTAATTCACAGGCAAAAATCAATTCAGACACTAGACTTAGGTAACACGTGAACGCACTACGCTTGAATTCAAAGCGAGCGAAAGCAAAGTAAACAAAATTTACAACTACAACAACAACAACCATATGAAACTTCAAACGCTGGAAAACTCGGCTAAATGTTTTCCACTCAACCATAACGACATAAACGAAGTCACTCCACCGTGTACCAACAATGAACAGACAGATATTGAACCCCTCCCTTGTCAGTTGTTAGCTGGTACATTTGATAATGAAAGCATGCATCTATACCTAAGTGTGCAGTTCCCGTCAAAGGCATTACACAACCGCGTAGGGCAAATGTTTTAAGAGGATAATTTCATTATTATTGTTGCAATCTTCATAAAGCTAAATTCCGCATTTTTATCTTTGTAGTGACTTTAATAAGCGCATGAATGAATTATTAATCTGCCAATCGTCGAGTTTTTAGCTGTTTAGCTGCGGTGTGTCGGGTTGGAAAAGCTAGCCACGTCAATAAACTCAACGGTCGGGTCTAATGAAACAACAGAGAGAGAGAGAGTTTCTTTTCCATGTTAAGAGTGTTGGAGGAGGTAGTCGGGGGAATGTTAATTGCCGAGGCAGAGTTGGTAGCACATACACACAGGCGCACATACAAACACTCACGTGCGCGAACACGTTAACAGAAACACATACACATCCATACTTCTTTCTCAGACGCCAGAAGTGATGCTTCTCCCTCTCCTTCCTCCTCTTTTTCTTCAGCCTCTTCTTTCTTTCTTTTTTTTCAGTGATAATGTACGACGCCGATGCTCCTCATTCTTACTGTGGCTCCTCTTCTTCCTCCTCATACTCTTCCCCCTTATTCTTCTTCTTTCTCTTCGCACTTCTTCTTTGACTCTAAAAAATGATTGGCACCTTGTCGTCTTGACAGACGATAGTTTGTAAAATGGAGTTATACCTCTCCATAACATAAAGCCTGGGCTGAATTTAGAGACCATGTGTTGCCCATGCGGCATGATTCCTCTCCCGACCTGCCTAGTTTACTCCAGAGGAAAGGTAACACCAATACATCTGGAACAAGACATGCTGCAATAGCTGCCGGATCAGCAAAGCAATACTCTAACTGTCCGCCTGTCGGAGCTCCCATCCGAGACCAGTTGCTGACCAAAGTTTAGGGTCTGGTCTTCCTTGCCATGACCTTTAATCTTTAGATTGCATTTCCTCGCACTAGAGGCTTGTAACATCCCCCCCCCCCCCCCAGTTGCATTCCTCCGCCCGAAGCGGTTGGCACAATGTTGGGTGTCGGGTTTGGTAAGCACCGCCCAACATTCGGCGCTAACAGAAAGCAGGTATTACCGTCTACTTTCATACAGTAGCTCAGCCATATCTGACTAAGTCCTGACATTAACTCTGCAACATTGTCTGCGATGATTTCTCTTATTCCCGATACTGGCGATTTCAGCACGGCAAGTCTGCAAGTTATTTTACCTACCTTGTTGCCCTCTCTGTGGCGAAGGAGTTACGGACGTGATTCGCAATCCCCCATACCGCGTTCGAAACACATCTACAGTCGATTTGGAAGCAGACCGCCTTGCGTTGGTTTACATACAATGGGATGAGTGCCGGTCGTTCAGAAAGTTATAGCAAACGAATGAACGTAAACGTGCTCAGGAATTACAAACAGACAAAATATACTGGAGTTGACTGCTACGTCCTGTAAAGGAAAAGCAACTAGATTGTCCTGTGCGAAACTTTTCCCATCATAAATCTTTGAAAATGCCTCTGACATAAGCCTCTGTTGCTGTCATGGTTAAATGATCTCTAAGACACCTTGCCGTCTTGACAAAGGATAGTTTGTTACATTGTGCTTTAAAAAAAAACTGCCATAATAACTACATCAAATGGCAGATTGGATAGAAAAATGCAGACAAGAATTAAACAAGCCGATAATGTTACATATCAATTTACACCATCTTGAAACATCTAGCTATCAAAGTAAAGATAAATAAGAACACTATAAATGCAATTTAACCAAAGTTGTGCTATCAGTGCTAAACATGGGCACCAACTAAAGAACAAAACAGAAAACGCACTACTTGTGCCTGAGAAAAGCAGCGAACAAACCAAGAAAGGACCATATTAGAAAATAAGGAGATCTATAAAACAGTTGGAGCAACACCGGTTGTTAAATTCATTGAAACATTAATTAAGTCGTTCGCTCATCTAGTGAGAATGAACCAAATGTCGCCAGGAACAAGAGCATACAACATGAACAAGGAAACATCAAGAGACAGGATAAGACCACGAATAAGATGGATGGACGGAGTCACCGAGACTCTAAAAACCTACAACACTTCAACATACCAAGCGAACACTGGACATTGAAGGGGTAAACTAGCGGGAAGATGAACACGGGACAATGAAGGGGTGAACTAGCGGGAAGATGAACACTATTCAATTTAATTAAATTCAACTTTATTTTAAAAGGGTCACTAATTGGGCACGCAGGCCCGTCTTACATTCGGCCCTTCCAATCACTCATTTTTAGTTCACCAATAGTACATTATACATTCACATAGGAAGAAAAAACAACATTGTCAAATGAATGTTGTAAACATAAACAATGCAAATTACCATGTTATGAGGCACATCTTCCACCCACCCACACATCACCCCACCAACACACACACCCCCATCCACACCCACACACACACACACCGAGGGACACATTCATACTTAACCAACCGACCCATCCTCCTCCCACACACACCCCCACCCACACACTTCCCCCACCTGTTTCCCAACACATACACACTCACTCACCTACACAAACATCCCCCACCAACCCACACATCCCGTGCCCACCCACATACACATTCTAACCCACACACCCATCCTCCATCACACATCCTCTAAACCCAAACAACTATCCCCCAACCACCTATCCCCCAACCACACCTCCTCGACCACACATTCCCCACCCACACACACACATCCCCTACCAATCCACACATCACGCATCCACCCACACATCCATCATCTCCAACCCATACACACATCCCCAACCCATACACACACATCCCCACCAACACACATTTCCCTACCCCTACACACACATCTCCCTCCCACTTATACATCTCCAATCCACTCACACACACCCCACTACCTACACATACACCCCCACCCACCCACACATGCCCTAACCCACATCCCCCACCACACACATATCCCCAATCTACACACCACGCATATCCCCTATCCACACAATATTCCCCACCCACACACCACACACACACACACATATCCCTCATCCACACATACACGCCACCACATATCCCCACCTACATACCACACAATATCCCCCACACACATATTCTCCACCCACACCCACACAGATATCCTCACCCACCCACCATGCACATACCCCACCCACACACAACACAAATGCCCCACAAACACACACACACACATCCCCCACACACACACCACACACATATCCCCAACCAACACACCACACACATCTCCTCACCCACACACACATATCCATCACCCATCCACCAAAACACACACACACACACTCACTCACCCACACATCCTTCACCACCCACCCACCCACCCAACCATTCCCTAACCACATCTCTTGATCACACATACCCCCACCCACACACATCCCCCACCCACTCACACATCCCGCTCCGACCCACACACATCCCTCACCCACCTACACATCCCGCAGTCACTCACACACCCTCACCCTACATCCCCCACCAACACACACATCTCCCCACCCACCCACATACCCCCACCCACACTCCCACCCACACATACTCCCCCAACCACCCACACACCCCCTACCCACCCAAACATATCCCCCACCCATACGCACATTCCCCGCACCTATCACACACATACTCCACCCAGACACCACAAACTATCCCCCAACCACACCCACACACATATTCCCAACCCACACACCACACATTTCTCCCCACCCACCCTTACGGTCACCACCACAGGACATTGAAGGGGTGAACTAGCCGGAAGATGAACACAGGACAATTACGACATCTTGGGCATGAACATGCATGTAAGTAAAGGTGTCTTTTACACGAATAAATTACATACGGTTATAGAAAAAACTAACTTCAGTGGTGGTGTGTCCGTACAACACCCGTCGCCTTTACTGCACAAGACATTTGCTGGTCCCCATGTTAGTCTGTGCATACATTTGAAACCTCCCCCATGAGAGTCAAACACAAAAGCACTGGTAAGGCACGTGAGTGTCTAGCTACTGCGCTACCGAGGCTCCCCATGCAGATACGTGAGGCAGGATCAACGCAATGGACCCAAACGTTTGTCGCGATGAGAGCGGCGTTCTCAGAGGACCAGATACATGATGATGTCTCCGTCCTATTATACAAGGAGGGCTTTAAATGAAAATCGAAAATTTTTTGGGGGTGAATATATTCTGAAAAATTACAGAATAAATGTGTAATTTTTCGATGTAATCACCACTGCGTTCAATGCAAGTCCTCCAGAGCAGATAAGGTGCTTGCATTCCTGCATAAACAATGTCCCTTGGTCGCGTGTGTAACCACTCATGCACCACCTGCTGTACTTACTCATCGGACCGAAAAGCCTGGCACAGAAGTCACATCGTTTTGAAACTTCCTATTCCACTGATATACGAGGGGAAGTCTATAAGTAAGTCACAAATGGCTGTCGAAAAATAATTAAATATGATAACAACTTGAAACCAGTTTATTTTTATACATTTATTGCCCCTTTATTTCTCAACATAATTTCCACCAACATTGATGCACTTATCCCATCGTTTTATCAGTCCTCCCAAACCGGCCGAATAGAACTTCGTGCTCTGTTTTCCAAACCACGTTTTCACTTCACATTCAACTTCGGCGTCATTCGAGAAATGTTTCCCGCCAAGGTGGGTTTTCGGTGGACCAGAAAGGTGGAAATCGCTAGGGGCTTAAGTCGGGGCTGTAAGGTGGACGTTACTCGCCTGTCACCTCTAATCATCTCCTCCACCCGCTGCACGGATGCTTCTGTTGCAATCTCAACAGGACGACCAGATCGGATTTCATCAACAATTTCAGAGCGTCCTTGAGAAAATTGTTCTACCCAGCTATGCACCGCTTTACGGGACAAACATTTGTCAGCATAAACAGGAAGCATTTCCTTATGAATGTCCTTTGCAGGCAGTCGTTTTACCCACACAAGAAAAAACAAACAAACAAACAAACAAACAAACAAACAAACGCATAACAGCACGATGTTCTTTGCTTGTACACTCTGTAAGTACTGTCGCCAGTTTGGTTATGCGCAGCGCATGCGCATGAGACACCTAGCGCCACCTGACGAACGGGAATATAAAGTTCGATGTTGCTGTCACCTAATGACACCTGTAGAAAACACCAACTTAATTTACCTGCCATATCACAGAACTGTGTGACTTACTTACTGATTCGCCCTCGTACTTACTGGACTAATAGACATGCATCACAATACTGGACCTTCATTCGTTGACGAATGTCTTTAGTTTGACCCCATCACTGTTCAAACTTCAGATGATGCATGTCAAAAGTGAGGCGGCCATCTTTAAATTGTCCGTATAACATCACCGTGTTCGTCTGCACCGTAATGTCACGTGATGACACTCTTGACATCCTTAACAACAACACTGACAGGTTACAAGACAATGGTGTGGTTATTGCAATTTCTATCACACATTAGGGTTTTCATTTAAGGCCCCCTCATTCATAGTTGAACAAACTCTAATCTGCGCTGGTGGAAATGAAATCAAAAGCTCTAATTAACTGGGGAGCGAACTGTTCACATCCGACGACAGGCTACAGCGCTATCCTTCGTGCTCCAATTCCCAGCATTAACTAAGTGCAATGGGATTATCAATCGTCTTGAGCTACTTCCCATATATCCCATGGGTTTATATATCGCCGAAATGTCTTTGCAAAATGCTGTCTCAATTAACACATCATCGTCATCATCTTCTTCTTCCACTTTTGCCGTCAAACGTCGTGGGTAGAAATAATTGGCGCTCCAGCGCCCGATAGGTGGCACTGGATGGTGTATTCCATCTGATTGTTCAATGTTTTTGGTGTCGTCAATCAATTTTCTTTTCGGGCGTCCTCTTGCTCTTGTAGCATATCTTCTTTGATGTGAGGCCAGTGCTGGTAGTTAATGGTGTTCCATTTTAACGAGATGGCCAAACCATTTGATCTTCTGTGTTTCAATATATGTTTCACAAGGTGTTGATCAAACTGTCTGTCTGATAATTTCTTATTCGTCTTTGCAACAAGAATTAAATAATGTAGTTAGGTGGAGCTATGCGAACCGTATGCAAATTAACATCATAAAACAAAATCTATGTTATTAACAACCAGAAACAGATTTCAAACTCTGAATTCACACAGATCACCTCCACTTTACATCGATAACATGCCAGTAGAAAGTGTAATTGAGCACAAAACATTAGGCCTCATCATTGATAGAAACCTAACCTTTAATCTTCACGTTCAAGCGCTCACTAAACAAACAGCGAAAAATGTCTACCAACTCGCCAAAATTAAAAATTTCCTTTATGAGGACACAAGGAAAATATTCTATACTTCTCACATACAGACACATTTTGACTACTGCTCTACAATCCGGGACGGTTGTTCCAATGCAAGCACCAAGCGACTTTACTCACTTCAGAAACGGCCATGAGTTTAATTTATAGCAAACATTTAACTGACAATCCTAGCCTACATAAACGCCTTCAGTTACTACCACTCCGCAAACGCTTACTTTTCAATAAGGCCAAACTAATTCACGAAATCCTACATTGGAATGCCCCAAGTTACCTTTGGTCATTGTTTAAATATAATGCTAGATACAGTAAACGATTAAATATATTACACATTCCGAAGCCTAGGATAGACTTATACAAAACAAGCTCAACGTACTCTGCAGCTCAGCTGTGGAACAATCTACCACAAGAAATAAAAGACATCACCAATCCCTATACATATAATATCAAATTATTTGAACACTATATTAGTACGGATTATCTTCCCCCTTAATAAAAGAAATAATAATAATAATAATAATAATAATAATAATAATAATAATAATAATAATAATAATAATAATAATAATAATACCCTAGTATAACAGCCAGTCCTCTTTTGGTAGGCCAGCATATTCCACATAGCTAATAACAAGTGCCACACCAGTCATTACTATTACTGAAAATATCATCCCCACAATATTGCTGCCAAGAATATCCTCTTTAAACATCTATCCATTCTCCGGGCGGAATCGACCACTCGTGATGTCTTCTCAGAGGCTCCTCTAGTGGCATATAAGCGGGATCGTAACCTCAAAGATGTGCTGGTCCATAGCAGGCTACCCCAACCTCACCAGTCTCTTCCTGGCACGGTGGCGTGTCTTCGATCGGTTTGCAAGACCTGTCCATACGTACTTCAAACCCAGAGTCTGACATTCCCTAAGACGACCTTCCACATCCGTGAGGGTTTCTCATGCATCAGTCGCAACGTCATCTATGCGATTACCTGCACACGTTGCGACATGAGATATGTCGGGGAGACAGGATTACGTCTTGGGGACAGATTTCGACAACATCTTTCTGACATCACCAGCGGCGCCCAGAAACCAGTATCCATGCATTTCAACAGTCCTGACCACCATGGCGTAGCCGACATACAGGTCACGGCCATCAAATCATGCGCATCCCACGAACGGGATCGGAAGACATTGGAACACCGTCTCATCTTCCAGTTGGGCACACTCTCCCCTCACGGCCTTAATGTCCAACACAGCTTCATTTAACCCCTCCCACCCCACCCCTCCCACCCCTAGCTTACAGTCCACCATCTGGGTACGTGCAGATCCTTTGTATGACATCACAGTCAACTCTCTTGGCGGATTTACGTTCGGTGTTTTGCCATCATTTTCTGAACGACCGCCACTCATGCCTCTCTGTGTGTACTAACACTATATAGGTTTCCGCAGCTGTGTTTCGAGCGCTTAAGCGATAATTGCTAATTGTCATCTGCGTCCGTAACATCTTTGCCGGTCTCTAATTTCACTTTTCCGCACACATGGGCGCGTCTCCACCCCACTCCCTTCCCGCTTGACCTTTGACCCGTGTACCATACATCCGGTCTATTGATCCACTGGCGCCCTACGTGTGTCAGACCTTCCAAGCTAGGACACAGTATTCAGATGAGTACATTTTATTTTAATTAGTTTAATAGTTGAATATTGTCATAGTGTGTTTCATGTAGTTTTGTGTTGGTTTGTATTTGTTTGTCCTGTGCTGACGAAGGCTTTGGCCGCAACGTCCAATTTGTCTCTTGTAGTCGTGTTTTAGTAAAGCTCACAATCTACTTCTCGTTTATTTGGGTGATTCATTCATTACTATTACTGAGTCGTGTAGTATTGATTTTTCATTTTCCACATGCCTAATTAATGCATATCTTTTATATTGTTGCTGTTCTCTGATAGCCTTGAATGATGTGTAAATGATATAATGTATGAAAGAGAGTGATAGAAGGGCAGAATATAAGACGGGCCTGCGCTGCCCAATTCTTAACCCTTTGAAAATAAAGTTTGTTTGTTTGTTTGTTTGTTTGTTTATTCTGGATAGTTGAGTTTGCAGCTCTTCTCAAGTATCTCATCTCAAAGGTGTTGATTTTTCTTAAATTTGAAACGTATTATTGCTCTAGAATTATGGAGGAAATTAAAATATCAATAAAGTAATTTTCACTAAGCGACCTCTTTTAATTAATCTGATATATAATACAACATGACAGCTTTCATATTAACCACTGTTAGGTCAAAACTGCGAAACACCCCTACTTCCCATTTTCCGCCTTCCACTTTGGTTCGGCCCAAACCTACCGTTTGTGTGCACTGAATCTGATAATATACTCCACAGGAATCCCCAAGGAGCAGAAACTAGGAACTGTATATTTACGTTCTAAACAGGAATATTTGCCAAACTGCAACCAACGGTTGGTGCATAACCAGGCCACGAATGAATGGTGTCGCTTGATGTGGTCTTACGCTGAAAGGGCAGTGTCAACAGAGGGGCTGTCATCCCATTGACCCACCTGAGGAATGGTGGCAGTCAGAGTGATGGAGGGAAACAACAAAAGTCCCTTTATTTATTGGTTTCCATGTGTCCTTAGTGCAGGTGCTGAGTTTTTGGACACCTGGGAATGATAATAAAATCTGCATATCGAGTATGTTTCGCAATATTGTATACGGATACAGTTAGCTATATAGTATATGTTTAGTGTTAGCAATATTATATACGTATAAACTTAGCAGTATAGTATACAATTAGCAATATGGCATATTTAAAGAGTTATCAATATTATATACGTATACAGTTAGCAATATAATTTACAATTGGCAATATGGCATATGTATATAGTTATCAATACGTATGCAGTTTGCAAAATAGTATACAGTTATAAATATAGTGCACATATAAAGCTAACACTATAGTATATTATATAGTTAGTAAAATAGTATACTATACAGACACCAATATAGTATATGTATAGATTTGGCAATAGTGTATAGTACACAGTTAGGAATATGGTATATTGTATACAGTTGATAATATTTCAAACGTATATAGTTAGCAATGTAGCATACTTATAGGATTAGCAATATATTTTACGTATACTATTTTCAATTTAGTATACATATACAGTTGAACATATAGTAAGGATCTGCAATCAGTTATGCCATATTAATAACCTTTGCAATATACTATACGTTTACAGTTAACGGTATAGTGTGCGTAAACAGTAACAATCGGCATCCGCGAATTGCAATGGCTAGTGCTTTTGCCCGGTACGCTCCTGCATTCGTAGCACCATCGAGTCGGAGATACTCGTCAACTGGCCCGGAATCCTAGGACATCTCAGTTTAAAATGGGCACCAGCAGATGGTCTGGAAAGTGAAGGCGACAGCGTGAATTGAGCACATCACCTGTCGCGTGAAACATGGTCTATGCTAGTACCGTGTTTCCCCGAAAATAAGAATGGGTTTTATATTAATCTTAACTTTAAGAGCTTATTTTAGGGGGATGTTACATATATACATATATATATATATATGAGAGAGAGAGAGAGAGAGAGAGAGAGAGAGAGGAGAGAGAGAGAGAGAGAGAGAGAGAGAGAGAGAGAGAGAGAGAGAGAGAGAGAGAGAGACTGCTTTTTTTAAAAATTTTCATATCCTTTTTAAAGGACATCGCAGTCATCACCAGCATTTCTGCTGCTGTGATCTCTTGGCAAGCTTACGCTCAGTAGCTTGCCATTGCTTTCTGAACGACCGGCCCTGATACCAAGGCGAAACCAACGCAATGCGTTCTGCTGCCAAATCGCGCGCAGCTGAGTTTCGAACGCTGGATTACGGGATTACGAACGCCGCGGAGACTAGCATACATATATATATATATATATATATATATATACATATATATATATATATATTACCATCGCTCTCTCTCTCTCTCTCTCTCTCTCTCTCTCTCTATCACACACACACACACACACACACACACACACATGCACACACACACGCACGCACACTCTCTCACACATATTTATTGTCACGTCGTCTGTCTCAGACAGTTATTCTTTAACCCGCCTGATCCCAACATCCTTCACTTTACATTAACAAATGTTCCATACAGAAACAATGTACTACGCTAGCCGCAGACGTTTGTTGCATATCCTTTACAGGACATCGTTGTCAACATAAGCATCTTTCAGCTGATTGTTGATTTCTTGGCAAGATTACGCTCAGTAGTTTGCCATTGCTTTTTGAGCGACCGGCTCCATACTCTCATAAGTCACTGGCGCGACTCGAACCGCCTCCAATTCTCGTGCGCTCACGTCAACCACGAGAGTATTCGGGGTTACCGAGAAAGCTGCTAACTCCTCGACCAGGGAGACCGGCGGTTGAAAACTACTGCTCTCGAAATATTTCAAAGGTCGTCACGCTCATGAGAGAAGAGCAGACACGAGTTTTCAAGGTATTGAGTTTACTTACCTTCATCGACAGACAGACCAGAAATCAGAACACCTCCTCGCTATCACCCAGAGGTACCTTAATTACATCTGGCAACACAATGAAATATGTATGCCCCAGCTAAATTAAGTTCCCGCCCTTACCACGCACAGACATAGGGACATATATAATACATGCCACACATACCGCGTCACATGACGGGGCCATATATAAGTAATTTGCACCATGCACTTTGACGTCAGCAGTAATGTATAAGTAATTCGCACGATATGGTGTTTGCGTGATAAGGCTAAGGAGATGTAATTTTGGCCATGTATTGTTGCGTCATAGGTTAAGTACCTTTTTCTTACTGCAAACTTGGGTGACAAGTATGGTACACGTAATTATTGCCTTTGATTGCTGCGTAATTAAAGTTTTTTTTAAAAGTTGGTTACATATCCTTTAAAAGATGTTGCAGTCATCCCTTGCCATTTTTGTTGGCTGTTTTTGATTTCTCGGCAAGTTTACGTTCAGTACTTTGTCATTGCTTTCTGAACAATCGGCACACATACCATTTGATAAAATAACCAACGCAAGGCAGTCTACTGCCAAATCGCCCTCAGCTGTGTTTCGAACGCGGTTTACGGGACTACGAATTGTGTCTATAATACCCTTGCTACAGAGTCTGCGATAAGCTACAGACACAGACACATTTAATGCCAGGTGTCTCAATAGTCAGGAGACTGACACCGTGAACACACGCACCGGAGCTAGTAACACTGTATCCACGTCTCTGACGCCAGCCGAGAAGTACATTCAGACTAGTGTTTAGTGAAGATTTCTGAATGTAAAACACACACACACACACACACATACAAAAACACATGAACTCCTCACACTTACACACACACATACCCACCAACACACACACACACACACCCACACACATACCCACACCCACACGCACCCACCAACACACACTCAAACCCACACACACGTACACACACCCATCGACCCCCCCCCCCCACATCCACCAGCCATCCACCCACACACACCCACGCACTCCCACGCACAAACTAAAAGCAGGCGGAAAACTTGACTAGAACACGATCACAAGTAACAATATTGTCGTTATGGCCAACACAGAAACAACATCCATCCATCCATCATGTGCCATGCCGGTAAGCGTGGGCGGTCATGTTCTGCATCTCACTCGATCACCAGAGTCGTGGATCAGCTCCGTGTTTCTGTCTCGACCATGCCACGTGGCCAAGCCATCCAGGTATTTACTTCTCGGTCTTCCCCTTAGTCTCTTCCCTTCGATCTTGCCAGTTGTCACCAAGTTCTCCAAGTCATTTCTTCTCATAACATGCCCAAAATATTTTGACTGTCTACGTCTAATGACTCTAATCAGTTTACGATCTTCATTTGTTTCTTGAAGGACTTGTTCATTGGTTTTTCTGTCTGTCCATGATATTCTTTGCATTTTCCTCAGAAACCACATTTCCACAGCCATCAGATGTTTTTCAGCTTCACTGCTTATTGTCCACGCTTCATATCCATACAAAAGTACAGAATTCTATGTACCACTTCAACACTCTTTTTCTCGTTTCAATTGACATCTTTTCATTGCTCAGTATGTTTTTCATCTTGCAAAACGCTACCGTCGCAATTGCAATTCTTATTCTAATCTCTTCAAGGCATCTCCCATCAGATGTTATGACTGTGCCGAGATAACAGTATCGATTCACTTGCTTAAGAATATGCCCATTTACTCGTATATCACATTGTGGTATTTCCTTCTTCCCAGTGACGACCATAATCTGTGTCTTCTTAATATTCAGTTCTAACCCTAGTTGTTCACTGTGTGCAACAACCGCATCTACTAAATTTTGCAGGTCCTGTTCATTGTCTGCAATCAAGACTGTATCATCTGCATATCTAATGTTATTGATGTATCGTCCCCCAATGTTGATTCCTTCCATATCTTCTATATTTCTGAAAATATTTTCACTGTACAGGGAAAACAAAGATCTGGAGACATTACACATCCCTGTCTCACACCTCTTTTAATAGGCTGATATTGACCCACATCGTTATCAATTCTGATGTCAGCTTGTTGTTTCCAATATATGTTTTTTACAAGTCTAAGGTCTTTTCCATCAATTTGTAGATCTTCAAGAATCCTTATCTTGTCGACATGTTTCACTTTATCGAAAGCCTTTGTGTAGTCAATAAATCAAAGATCCAGATCTTTGTTTACTTCTATAGAACGTTTAATTAATGTTCTCAGTATACACACAGCATTTACTGTGCCCTTGCCTTCTACAAACCCACATTGTTCTTTTCCTATTTCAGGTTGTATTTTCCTCCTAACTCTTTGCATGATAATTCTCAGCAGAATCTTCGTGATGTGGCTCATTATACTAATTTTTCGATGTTGATCGCATTCCAAGGCTCCTGATTTCTTCAGGATTGCAATAAATATAGAATACATAATTCAGGAGGTATATCCCCTGTATCATATATTGCGTTCAGCAGCCTGGTGATTTGGTCAACTCCATATTCTTCTAAGGCATTGATCCTTTCTATTGTGATGTTATCTGTACCCGAGGTCTTGCCAGTTTTCATATGGTTAAGAGCATTCTGAACTTCCATCTTCAAAATTGATGGTCCTTCATTATTATTCCGATGAAGAGAAACAACACACACAAACACACACACACACACACACACACTCACACACACATACACAGACACACACACACACACACACACACACACACACACACACACACACACACACACACACACACCCTCCCCCCAATACAACTACATGAAAACATACATGTTACTCATCATGCATCCTTGTGGAGCGGATTCCTGTTTCATTATTTCCAACGCAGGTTTCTGCTCCATAGCGTTACCATGCATTACTTAACTAGATATAGTGTCTGCAAAGTCTAGTGGTCAGCGGTACGCTTATAAGTTAGTTAGTCGGTTAGTCGCTGTTCCAACTTTATAGCAAATGGTCGTCCCATAATGCTTCGTTCCTGTGCCAGTGAATATCACTCAAAATGCTTCTCACTGCCCCCCATGTGAAAATTGGAACAGACAGGAGTCTTGACAAACCAACAGCCCGCTCAGGTATACTATGCATAATGACGCTGCCAGTATGCCAACACAAAAGCCTGCCACGAAAAATACAGTTCATGAAGACGCTTATAAGACGCTTATAAGTAAATTTATCAAACCATGAATTTCTGTGTTTCATGCCTGATTGTTTGTTCACACTTTTAACAAATGCTATGGTGGGCTGGGTGATCTGAAGGTGTGGAAGCTGGTCAAAGTCTGATTTCAACACCTCTTTGGATCAATTTCAATAATGTCCATTTCAAAAGCTGAAACTCCCGCACATAGTTATCTCTTCTCTCCCTCTCTTCCTCTTAAAGGAAGTATGCCTCACTGTGATCTTCTTGGTCCCTTTCATCAGATGTGTAACAAGTCCAGCAATTTTATTCCCCAGCTTCTTTTGCGATCTCTCCAACGCAGTTCGTAATCCCGCATACCTGCGTTCGAAACACAGCTGAATTTTTATTTATTTTTTAATAACATGGTATGGGTACTGGTCGTTTAAAAAGCAATGGCAAACTACTGAACGTAAACTTGCTCAGGAAACACGAACAGCCAAACAAAATGCTGGGTTTGACTGCTACGTCCTGTAAAGGACATGCAACTAACTAACTAACCACGAAGACGCTTGCTTGTGTGGCAGTCGGTGGTCAGGGTCGTATCATATTTCTCACTAATTACACGGGAAGCCTTCTTCACCGTCTTGGTACGTACACGATTACAACGACAAGAAAATTATTTGCTGTCTTGTTCTTAGAAGATCGTTATTTTTCTTTACGGACTCCGCTGTTAGGTACGTTAGTGGGATTTTATAGGAGACCCTTGGAGGCCTTCGGCGGTGCTACGGAGTTTGGTTACAGAGGCGGTTAGTTGCTGTGCGTAGACAGACTGAGCTAGCTGGAGGAAACCCAGTGCAATAAAGTCGATTCTCTGGACATTTAATACCTTTCGATTTTTAACTTTTTGTAATATAAGTTCAGCGAAAACTGAGTGATGCAGACTAGCAGAACTCCTGGTCCACTAACAATATTGATAAATTGTACATCTCTGAAACAATGTTAAAGGATTTTAATATCTACGTAGTTTGATCACAAAATATCGCAGTATAGAAAGAGAAATCGAAATCAGATATCAAAAAGCAAGTGCGCAAAACGACAGATAATAAATAAAAATACATAGTATATTCACACTAATCAATACTCACTCGGCCAGTAGGTCAGAATTTAAGCTTAGTGAATAACATCGTAAATTTTCCAGACTTGAATTCCCCACTCCTTATTTATTATAATCATCACACTGAGATAATGTAGCGACAATATACATCATCGTTACAATATTACCGCATAAAGCATGTGCCTTGTGTGGTAATATACAGGTAAAACAACAATTGAATGTAGCTGGTACGAGGTGAATAAGTCAAGGACTGGCAGCATTTAAGAAAATAAACAGTATCTAATGCAATAAATCAATATAATTGAATGTAAGACGAGAGACCACAGACATAGTATATAAATTCTGTTTTGCTCAATGACAGTAAAGTATGGCACGTGAATGAATACATTTGGAAGAGCTAGGAAGGTACGGATAGGTGGTTCCTGAGGCGAATGTTCTGAATACCTTGGACCGCCAGAGTAATTAACAATGCTTGCCTAGAATCAGAAAATGAAAATAGAACATTATATACAACTATGAGAGAGAGAGAGAGAGAGAGAGAGAGAGAGAGAGAGAGAGAGAGAGAGAGAGAGAGAGAGAGAGAGAGAGACAGAGAGAGAGAGAGAGAGAGAGAGAGAGAGAGAGAGAGAGAGAAGACACAAACGGCACTCTTTGGTCATGTGATGAAAAAAGGGGCATTGAAAAACACCATGACAGCTGAAAAAATCAGTTGGAAAAGAGGCAGAGTCGTACGGATAGAAATCATTCTGGGTGGTCAGACAATGGCAGGAAAAACTATTATCAAAAGAGTTGACCCAGAACACTAGCAAGTGCGAAGATCTGTGGAGATAAGCCTACGCCAGTTGGTTGGGCACATGATGAAGATGAAGGCATTTTGGGGACACGATGTTAATCCACATTGTCTATATTTGCACAAACAACTCCACACCAAGATGATAAAGTATAAAATTAACAATAATAAAAATAAAACAATATATTCTGTTTCTTTTACTCTACTAAATATTGTTTATTCTTAACAAGCCATGAATCTTTGTGTCTTTTATCTGTATACATCATTATCGATCACTTCCAGCTCATTTCTCCAATTTACCTTGCCCTCGTCCTTCTCCCCCAAACTCTCGCGTTTAATTTTTCGTTTCCTATCTCATCACACCTCATTGTAGCCCATGATGTCCAATTGTAGAACGGGCCCTGGTCCCACGAGCACTGACTTAATGAATTATTGGTCGTAGATCTAACCAGTAGTAGTGCAAATCCCACGGTTGGCCCCACCAGGCAGGGGGGAGCGGATCGATGCAGCAGTAGATCACAGCGCCGGTCTCAACTAAAACAGGTTAGGGACGGTACAGCCACAGGGAAATGAGGGAAATGGGCACTTTACATGAACTCAGAACCGAGTGGGGCGGATAAAACACTAGACACTACACGAAAGGGAAGTATATATTATAGATATACCGTGTGAACCTTAGTATAGGAAAGACATCATTTCAAACAACTTGGTGAACGTAATCACAGGGATTTGAAATATATGACTTGTATGTGAGTAGGTGCATCATGTGCATATATATATATATATATATATATATATATATATATATATATATATATATATATATATATATATATATATATATATATATATATATGGAGAGAGGGGGCAGAGGGGAGGTAAATGGCGGGAGAGGAAGGGAGAAAGAGAGGGGGATGGAGGGAGAGATGGGAGAGAGGGAGGGAGGGAGAGAGAGGGAGAGAGGGAGAGAGGGGAGGGAGAGATGGGAGAGATGGAGGGAGAGAGGGGAGGGAGAGATGGGAGATAGGGGAGAGAAAGGGAGAGAGGGAGAGAGAGGGTGAGATAGAGGGTGAGAGAATGAGAGAGAGGGAGAGACCGGAGAGAGAAAAGGAGGGAGGGCGAGATGGAGAGACATTTGAGGGAAATAGGTAAAGGAAGTATGCGGTTCAGAAAGTTTTTAAGAGTGTGACCTATAATAGACATAGCAGTCTTTTGTGAAATCTAATGTGAATAGATAATCTCATCGGCCTCCGGTCATGAAAATATGAAAACACCCGTCTATAGTATTGGCGCTGCGTCACGAACACACGTATGTCCCGGTCTACAGTACTGACGTAACGTCACGAAAACTTGATGTACCGGCCTATAGTACTGACTTCATGTCCTAAACCCTTTCATATGTACGCCGCCCGACAATTCGTAAAACATGTCAATAAATCTTTTCCAAATCTCGACGGTTGTTGACTATATGGTGCTATCTCATGTTTTATCCTTTACCGACGTAGCAGTCAACCCCAGCATTGTTTAGCTATTTGTGATTCCTGGCAAGTTTACGTTCAGTAGTTTGCCATTGCTTTCTGAACGACTAGCATCTATACCATTTTATAAAAAACCAACACAGCTGTGTTTGAAACGCGGTATGTGGGATTACGAACTGCGTCCGTGACACCTTTGCCACAGCGCTTGTATATTTTATAGACCAATCGACACTCTATAGATAATGCAGTCAATTTCATGCAGACCGCCTTTATTTCTCAGAAATGTTCCTGGGACAGGTTGTTTGACTGGATGGACCTGGTAGCTCACGTCAATTTAAACATTGCCCGCATCGAGGAGGATTCAAATACAAGACTGCCGCCGACAGGCCCGCATACCAGCCACTGACCCACTACAACTGCCCAGAGCGCCTAGTACACTCATACAAGTGCTGGACTGATAGACATGCATCATCATACTGGACCTTCAGTCGCCGATGAATTTCTATAGATTTCATCCCTTCACTGATTTTAAAAAAAACGGATAACAGAACACTGCCCCCCTCCCCCTCTTTCCCCATTGTGCATGTCAAAAGTGGTACGGTCATCTTAAAGCTGTCCTTATGACGTCACCGTATTCATCAGCACTGTAATGTCACGTGCTCAACATTCTAAGTATCCTTATTAACAATAACACTAACAGGTTACAAAACAATTGTCTGGTTATTGTAATTTCTATCACAAGTTTTAAGGTTTTCATCTCAAACCCACTGGTGCAATAAGTAAATCATTGAGGTGGGGTTCCCTAGAGTCTTGAATAATTGACCAACTCCTGGATGAGAAGTGCACACATCCATACAACAATGGCGTCGAGCTGGTCTGTCTGGACGCAATAAATCAGATTGTGACATCGTCGTGAGCTTTCGATGAGCTACACAAGCTCCCCTAACAGACAAGCAGTTACAACACTCCTCCGGAGGTCAGCATGGCCGAATGAATAAGAGCGCAAGTCCTTACACATCCGGTGTGCTGATGCCGAGCTGGAGGATTCAACACCTACACCAGACAATTGGACTAAAATGTTGACTTCTCGTCCTTGACTTGGTGGACGTAAATGACAAGTACCTCTGAAGTCGGAGCGGGGTAACCTGATGGCGAGGGACACTGGTAATAGGGAAAGGTAATACGCACGTAAACATCGTCCCAGTGCACTGGAAGTAGTAGCACGTGTATGGACTATGCTTGTGTTCAAAATGAGCGAGCGCCGGAAAATAAAAATAAAACACTCCTCCTATTTCTGCCCCCTAAGTTATATACTGAAGTAAACTTCAAGTCCTACAAGAAACACATGACAAGCGTTAAATGTTTAGAGAAATTAGATGCAGACGTCACAGTTTTTTGGACACGTTATGAGAAGAACAGGGGAGAGAGAGAGAGAGAGAGAGAGAGAGAGAGAGAGAGAGAGAGAGAGAGAGAGAGAGAGAGACAGAGAGAGAGAGAGACAGACAGAGAGAGAGAGAGAGAGAGAGAGAGAGAGAGAGAGAGAGAGAGAGAGAGAGAGAGAGAGAGAGAGAGAGAGAGAGAGAATAATCCACTCACAGTCCACAAATTAACGTGAGAAAGACCACAAAACCTAAATCTTGGATCGAAAATTCATCATAAATACATTTCAGTACATTCGCATTTCCATTTTCTGGCCATTACCATCTATCTATATAGAAATTCATAAAAACAAGATTTGAATATAACTGTCCCAATAGTCAGACTTCAGTATTTGAAACGCTACGTCACATTCCCCCATGGAAAACTTTGCGGTGTCTTTTCAGCCCACTATCAGATGTGCCAGCGTCTGCTCGGAGCTCAGGCCACCTAGGGACTAGAATCCTTAATTAGCGAGTACCGGACAATCAATTATTTATGAATGTCTGTGTAGGATTAGGGCGCGGGGTGGGATGCCACAGTTTTGCATTAAGATATCCAAATCATTTATGTCTGCTGGTTGGGTGCGCGGGGTGGTAGTGTTTGCTGGCGTCCAGTTTAATATTGACTTGGGGACGCAAATTACAAGTACAGGGTGTATTTTTAATGACTGTGGAATGTTTGAAAATATTGCTGTTCGAAGTCGTGTATTTACCTATTATGTTGCGTTGTGTTGAATGAACTCCACAGTAGGTAAGTACAAAACTTGGCACCGCAATATTTTTTAAAAACTGCACAGTCATTAAAAATACACCGTATACCTCAGAAGTCGGAGTGGCTTCGCCTGATTGCGAAGGACACTGGTAATAGGGAAAGCTAATCCACATGCTGGCTATGCGGCAAATGGATTAAGAAACGCAATTCGTAATCCCACATACCACTTTCGAAACACAGCTGTGGGCGATTTCAAAGCAGAGCCCCTTATGTTAGTTTTCATATAATCGTATGAATGCCGGTCGTTCAGAAATCACAAACGGCCAAATAAAAATGGTTGGGGATGACTGCGACGTCCTGTAAAGGAAATGCAACTAACAGTTTGCCATTTCTTTCTGAACAACCGGCACTCATGCATTTGTATGTAAACTAACGCAAGGCGGTCTGCTGCTAAATCGCCCGTAGCTGTGTTTCGAACGTGGTATGCGGTTTATGATGTGTTTGGCAAGTTTACGTTCACTATTTTACCATAGGTTTCAGAAAGACCAGGACTCACACGTGTATGAAAATCAACGCAAAGCCCCCTGCTGCCATATCACTATATGCGGTATTAGGAATTGCATCCTTAACGCCATGGCAACATAACCGATTTAAAATAAAATTGTAATGTAATAATATAACAACAACTTAGACATATATCAGTTAAATTAGTCATAATAAATCAATACAACTCCGCGACGTTTCGACAGTCATTACTAGGTACTTTGGTTCCGGATTGCCGTATTTTACCGGAATTTTTCTTGCGGTTACACGTTCGGTTATTTGTTTTTGTGTCTCCGATGTGGGGACAGTAAGCGTACTCATGATGTTAAATTCCACGATTATTTCAAGGTCGAGTTAAAACAGATACCGATTACTTTATATAGTTTTTCCCACCCCGTTTTGTGTTCTGTATTTCTGGCAAGTCGGGAACCCTTGTTATACCGGAGACCCACGCTGTCTATTCTAAGTGGTAAGTAAACCCGTAAATACCGTTTTACAAGACGTACTATATTGTTCATCTCATCTCATTATGTTCCTCTTGTACCTTGCGGTGTCGAGGTGAAGTATAAACAGCGGGAGAGTGCCCGCTTATGGGCTTCATGTATCGATATTCCCATGGACTCTGTTATTCCCTGCGTCCATCGTTTACGTGGTCCGCCTCTTCCTATATTTCCCTCTGGTCTGTACATCATTGCTTGTTGTGGTATACTGTTTGTTGGTAACCTACTTGCTTGGCCAAACCATTTGACTTGCTGCTTTCCAATAAAATCTAGTGCAGCTGTAACCCCTACTTTAGTCCTGATTTCTTCATTTCTGATCTTATCTCTTCTTAATACATTGGGTATTCTTACCAGGAATCTCATTTCTGTTGTTGTGATTTATGTTTTCTCTTTTTCTGTCATTGTCCAGGTTTGGCATTGGTAACATAGAGTTGGTAGGAAGATTGTGCTGTAAAGTGCTTTCTTAGTAGTTATTGATACATGTTTGTTCTTTAGTATTGGTGCCATTTGTCCAATGAGTTGGTTTCCCGTGTTGCATCCATATTCGATCTCGTCTTCTGATTTGCCTTTTGATGATATTATACTTCCTAGGTACTTAAAACTCTTTACTTGTTTCAAGGGATGTTCGTTTAGGTAAATCGTTGTTGCTTTTTCTTCTTTAGTTATAGTCAGTACCTCTGTTTTACTTGTGCTAATGTTTATGTTATGTTCCCTACACATTTCGTTTAGACTATTCATGTGGTCTTGTAATTCAGCTTCAGATTTTGCTATCAGTGCTTGGTCGTCTGCAAACAGGAGTTCTCTAATAGTTAGATTTGCAGATGGTTCTTCTTCTGTGTTCTCGTCATGCGGTGTTCTTGCGGTCTCTGTTTGGCTGGTTTCTTTACATATGTTGTCTAAATATGTTATAAACAAGAGAGGGGACATGTCACAACCTTGCCGTACTCCGTATCTTATGATTAAGGGTCCTCCAGTTGCTTTCACTATGCATTCACTGTTGTTGTATAAGCTTCTACATAGGTTCATTTGATGTGTACTCACTCCATATTGTTTAAGGATTTCCCACAGCTTGTTTCTATCTACTCTATCAAATGCCTTTTCTTGGTCGAAAAAGGCTAAGTAGAGTGTTTCATTGAATTCAATTGATTTTTCTATAAGTTGTCTAAGAGAAAAAAAATGGCATCTGTGCATCCTTTGTTTTTTCCTAAATCCAAGTTGTGTTTCGCTTAGCTGGGGTTATATAATAGTTCTTATCTTTTTTCAAGAATTTTGCAAAATATTTTCCCAGTATGTCTCAACAGTCAAATGCCTCTGTATTGTGTGCAATCTGTTTTGCAGCCTTTGTTTTTCCAAATTGGGATAATTATGGCGTTTCCCCAGTCTCGTGGTGTCTTTTGTTCTACCCAAACGTGGATGAATAGTCTATGTAGCCATGCTGTTCTTACTTCTCTTGCTGCTTTAATTAGTTTATTTGGTATTTCATTTTGTCCTAGTGATTTGTTCAATGGGGCTAATCTGACAGCTTCAATAATTTCTTCTTTCAGTATGACTGGTTCTAGTTCTTCGGTGGCATCTTTGTCGGTTTCTTGAATGCCTGTGACATCTGATTGAGAAGTTGTTCGAAGTACTGTTTACATCTTATTAGGATTTGCTTTTGTTCACTTATTGGTTCTCCTTTTCATTGTTAATTATTTCTGTTGGTTCAAAGGGTTCTCCTCTGGTTCTCATTGCACTTACCTTTTTATAGAAGTTTCTAGTTGCCTCCTTGTAGATTTTATTTAGAGTTTCTCCATACTCCTCCCAGTCTTTTTGTTTTTCTCTCTTTACTATTCTATTCACATGCCTTCTCGCTATTCTATATTCTATGTAATCGTATTCTTGTTTGCTATTCGACTACTTTTTATATTTTTCCTTTTTGTCTTTTACAGCTTTCTTTACTTCTGCGTTCCACCATATTGTTATTTTCTTTATCCGTGTCCCCCCCCCCCCCCCCGTGGTTCCACATGTTATCTTTGCAGTATTTATAATGCTTGATTTGAACATCTCCCATTCTTCTTCCACTGTCTTTCTTTCTATAGGTTTGTTGACAAAGGTTTCCGGTTTCAAGATGGCGAAGGAGGGTCGGGTTGTTTTGTGATCGTTAACCTTTTCGCATAGGAGATGGATTTATTCATCTCTTGTGTGTAATTTGTGTGCCAGGATGTAAAACCAGGAGTTTCTACTCAAGATCTGTGCGGATGATACGGAGTTTCGTGCATCGAGCGAAGCATTCCTTGAGTGAATTTTTCGCAGCGTGTGTGGTTTCTGTTGTTTTCGGTTTTTCAACATGGCGGAACAACGTGTGTTCTCCGAGCGGTCAGGAGTCAACCTAACGAGGCGGCGTGGGCACCGGGCAGGCAGAAAGCGACAAGGTAAGCGTGGTGGTTTAAGACGTTTTAGACTCAATTGTCACCGTCTAGGACTCGGGAATATCCGTATTCTGTATTGGAACTGCGTCAGCGTTAAACAACGGAACTCTATTTTAGAAACCCTAGTTTACAGGAACGACATTGTAGCACTCCAGGAGAATAGACTGGGCGATCAGCTACTCCGAATTGCCGGCTTCAAATGTTTCTACAACAGACGACATCTGAGAATGGCGATTCTCGTTCGTGACAGCATGGTGGCGTCAGAGCTAGACATGTCCAGATGGGACAATGACGATATACAAATACAGGCGTTGAGAGTTCAATCCAGTATACCATTCGTGTTGGTTAATGTTTATGCCCGCAACGCGAGTATGGATTCCCAAAAGTGGCAGTGCTTAAGTGATATATTAGGTCATGAGAGAAATGTTATTTTCTGTGGCGATTTCAACGCTAAAGGCAGATCATGCGGAAACATTTCCTCCAAAACACAGGGGGAAGAACTCGAGACTGCACTTGAAACCATTGACCTGGTTTGTATCAACACTGGCTGTGTCACCAGGACAGCAAGCCGTCCAGCGGATGAGAACAGTGCTATTGATCTGGCGCTGGATTCACCTTCACTCACTACAGTGTGTAGATCGGGTGTCCTAGGACACCACGGCAGCGACCACCACCCTTGCAGCATATTGGTGGAGAAAGGCAGAACCAGGCAGCACAAGTCAACGGTCAAGACTTTCCAGTATGACAGTAGAGGGCAAGATGTGGTGAGTAAAATAAGACGTGACAAGCGCAGAAAGCTTCAGAGCAGGAAAAAAAGCTGGGAGCAGCCACCGTGGTGGAATTTCGAGTTGGAGAAGGCTTGGGTGGATAAGCGTAGTGCTGTAAGGAGATGGCAAAATGCCAAGAAGAACAGAGCTGGTCATCCTAGTCCCTGCTTGCACTTAGAAAGAGAGATGCACACAAAAGAAAGCTATTTCAAACAACTGTTCAAGGTAGTTAAAAGCGAAAAATGGGCAGAGGTGTGTCAAAGAGTAAGGCCAGACAAGTCACTGAAATTGTTCTGGCGACTACAAAAAAGCATGAGTGGTGTAGTCAAGAATAAGAGCATTTCTGACTTCCAAGGTGCTGACCTCATCTGGCAGAGTACTGACGAGGACAAGGACAAAGCCCTCTTTGAACGCTATCTAGAGCAGAGCAACCAGACAGACATGGGAGGCCGAGATCTGGCCAAGGAGGTCACCTCAGACAGGTGCAAGGCCCAGAACACGTCGGATGAAGACACAGTGACAGTGAAAGAAATCAAGGCTGTGCTTCGACGATCAAAATACAGCACTCCAGGGCCTGATGGCATAAGATACGACATCAATAGGTGTACCGACAACGAGCTAGAGAAACTAGCAGACATGTACAACAACAGTATAGGGAGTGCTAGCATCAAGGAGGAGTGGTTACACAGCTATCTGATTCCCTTGCCGAAGCCTGACAACGACCACACAAAAATTCAGGCATATCGAATTATAACCATACAGAATACTATAGGCAAGCTGCTGGAAAAGGTAATTGCCAGGAAAATATCAAACCAGCTGGAGAGGCAAGGTGTTTTCCCACCTACCGTGGGTGGGTACCGTCCAAAAAGAGAAACCTGGACCAATGCAGCAGTTTTTGCCCATGATGTCTATGAAGGTTTCCACTCAGGCATTGAAACATCTACTGCAGCGATTGATCTTGAGGACGCGTACAACAGAGTACCATTGGATATTTTAATGCTTCAGCTTCTTGAACTCAAAGTAAGTCCATTCCTCCTTAGTTGGATCGCTGCAGCCCTCTTCCAAAGGAAAGTAGTTTTTAGATGTGGCAGTTGGACTTCGGAACCAACAACAATATATCCTGGCCTACCACAGGGATCACCATTATCTCCGGTACTGTTCAACGCCTACACAGTGAGAATCACCAGTGAGCAGATCACTGGACCTGGCAGGAAGTTGCATTGAAGTCTCCCATAACTATGACGT
>JACEFZ010007881.1:100000-277500 GCA_014155875.1 Cepaea nemoralis | reverse complement strand
AAATGGAAAACTTACTGTCTAATATAAAGATGTAAATTGCAGCGAGAACAAGAGTGTTGAAGAGCTACACAGAACCTGTACTTTTGTTGAATATGAAACGTGGACGATGAGCAGACTAGCTGAAAAAAAAATATCTAATGGCGGTGGAAATGTGGTTTCCGAGGAAATTGCAAAGAATACCATAGGCAGACCCAAAAAAAAAAAAAGACGATTAGCAAGTCCCACAAGAGGCAAATGAAAACCACAAACCGATCAGAGAAATTAGACGTATACAGTCGACATTTTATTTTGGAGCACGTTATGGGAGTGAAACAAATTAGAGAAATTGGTGACAACTGACAAGATGAGGGAAAAGAACAAGGGGAAGGCAGAGAAATATCTAGATGGCATGACCAAATGACATGATCGAGACAAGAACACAGAGCTGATCCACGACTCTTGTGATCGTGTAAGATAGCGAAACATGGCCGTCCACCACTACCGGCACGGCTCATGATGATGATCATGCTTGATGTAAATCATCTCATACCAACCGATCATATTTGCTATTCAGCCATGTTAAGCACTGCGGCTATCTCCCAGGGGTATCATTCGTGGATTTAGTGTTGTATAAACGTGCTCGCTGACTCCCCGTGCACGTTAGCTTGATATTAAACTAACGTTCAACTGTATAAATATGAGCGCATTTTGTCTGCCCGGCCGACTCAACGTTACATTTTACTGCTTCATTGTTTCTATGCCTCATTTTATTGAACCATTCTTCCTGTCTATTTTCTCCCCCACATGGCTTTCCCCTTCTCTTTTCTCCCTCACATGGCTTTCCTCCTCTCTTTTCTCCTCTATCCCACTCTCTACCTATTGTTTTTTGTATCCATCGGTCGGTCGGTCGGTCGGTCTGTTGTTCGTCCGTCCGTCCGTCACTCCATTGCCTACCATCTATGTCCGCTTCTCATTCTTTCTGTCCCGTTCTCTCTCTCTCTCTCTCTCTCTCTCTCTCTCTCTCTCTCTCTCTCTGTCTCTGTCTATCTCTCGCTCTCTCTCTCTCCTTCTCCTTCTCTGTCTGTCTGCCTGTCTTCCCGGCGCCCGATATATCTCCCTCTCTCTCTCTCTCTCTCTCTCTCTCTCTCTCTCTCTCTCTCTCTCTCTCTCTCTCTCTCTCTCTCTCTCTCTCTCTCTCTCTCTCTGTGTCTTGTCTGTCTTCCCGGCCCACGCCTCATGCAATAACAATATCACCCCAGGATTGCTGGTTTATTGTGCATTAGCCCACTTGCCGGATGAAGGGACTTAAGCATGCTCAGTCTGTCACATCAACACTGACAAATAAATAAAGCTACAGCGGAAGTGAAATTTTAGCGCATAAATATTGTCTTCTGTGTGACAAGTTAGGAACTACTTTTCCCCATTTCGTTCGGATTGTTTTCCAAACGAGTTCCAAAATAAGAAGCGGTAATGTGTCAGTGATGTGATCAGGCCATTACAGAGGAGGTCAGGCAAGTCTTCTCCTCCTTTAGCTGGCGATCAGCGCCATTGGGGCATCATGTGGAGGTAAAAGCCTTACTCTAGTGGAGGAAATACATCCTAAAGACTAAATGTCATGACATGACAGACCAGGCCCTAAGCCTTGATCTGCACGTGGGCTAAGACAGAAGCCCTGATAGGCGGACTGTTAGAGTATTGTTTTGCTGATCCGGCAGCTTCTGAAGCTTGCCTTGTTCCAGATGTATTGGTGTTACCTATCCTCTGGAGTAAACTAGACAGGCCAAGAGAGGCATCATGCTGCGTGAGCAATACATTGTCTCTAAATTTAGCCCAGGCTGTGTGCTACGGAGAAGTATAACTCCATTTTGCAAACTATCGTCTGTCAAGACGACAAGACGCAGGACAATTCAGGACATAATAACTGATGACGCGACCTGGGGCCACAACAGCTCAAAAGCCCATACGCCATCTTTGATCGGAAATCCCTGCTACTTCTTCTTTCAGGTAACACACACTGATTGATTGTGCTGATTCATTCTTGCTTGTCTTGAGTTTGGACTTAAATGTTATTTAAGAAAATGATGGACATTAAAGAAAGGCCTAAGCATAGCGATTATGACCAGAGAAGCGGGACCGCCTGGCGTTGGTTTCCGTACAAAGGTATGAGTACTGGTCGTTTAGAAATCAATGGCAAACTACTGAACGTAAACTTGCCAAGAAATCACAAACAACAAAAGCATGCTGGGGTTGACTGCGACGTCATATGAAGGATATGCAACTAACTTTTTATTGCCAGAAATTTACTGAATCAATCACCGAATACTACGTGCACATCACGCTGATAGAGACGAAACACCCATAGATTCATTCGAAGAGCTATTAATTCGAAGAGCTACAATGTCGATTCTTCATTAACCATAAACCATTAACTTATCTCAGTCCAGAAGCGTGTGTTGCCGTGAAAGCAGGGGGCGTTTCGAATGTCGATCACACACCAATAACTTGACTTCTGATTTACGTACAACACGCCCCTAGGCGGATCCCTCTATTCATAACAGCTCAGATTGAACAGCTCTGACCGAGTCAGGCAGAACAATCAGCGGCTGTTTTCTCAAACTGTCAACGTCGGGCCCCGAGTTCTTCATTGATACATGTCTATAAATCTGTTTGTTCGTTCACCGCAAGTTTGCTTTATAAGATACAGCGGTGTTCAAGTTACACACGCTGACTGCTCAGATTGGAGTTGATGTTAAGTGTGGCAAAATAGACAGCTCAATATCGATCTAGCGGATATGAAGATACACTAACACAATAACTTAAGTGGACTGTGTTTTACAGGATGTCGCATGTTTTGTTTACAGTTTGTGATTTCTTGACAAGTTTACATTCTGTAGTTTGCCAATGTTTCAAAACGACAGACACTCATAACATCGAAATCAACGCAAGGTTGTCTGGTCCAAAAACGTCTGAGGCTGATGTGGAACTTTCGACTGGGTATGCCAAGGCAATTGTGAAACACAGTAGTACAAATAGTAGAGCTGGTAAATTATCGACAAAGTAACCACAAGCTGTACGGAATAATTTTTTGGGAGGCACGTTATGAGAAGAAAGAAACTAGAGAACTCGGCGCGAAGATTGAAGGGGTGAGTACATGGCAAAGGCAGAGAAGTAAATATATGAAGGGCTTGGCTACACGACACGATATGGTCGAAAACAAGAATATGGAGCTGACCCGCGACTCCCGTGATCGTGTAAGATGGTGAAACATGACCGCCCACGTTTATAGGAAGGACACATAATAACGATGGTGATAAAGTAGACAGCACATCACAGTAGATGTCAACGAAGTCAACAGCAGCTATAAAGTAGACAGCAAGTCACTGTAGGGCAGTATCTACCACGCTAGGGATGTTATATGTTGGAAACCTCACCGAGCCGGAAGTGTACAAATTGACCTGCTCACAGCTCAACCCAGCCGAACATAAGTAGAAGGTCATGTCATGGGAAGTGAAGGCCGACGCCTTCTATTGACCATAAAACTCATGGAGTTCCGATTTTTTTGGGTATTTTTTGCATATCCTTTACAGGACATCGCTGTCAACACCAGCATCTTTCAGCTGTATGTTGATTTCTTGGCAAGATTACGCTCAGTAGTTTGCCATTGCTTTCTGAGCGGCCGGCTCACATATCCCGTAAGTTACCGATGCGATTCGAACCACTGCTGATTCTCACCGTCATCAGGTTACCGATGAGAGTATACGAGATTACGGAGAAAAGTCATTACCTCTAAGCCACGAAGCCGGCCGAGTTCCGATTAGTCAATGAAAACACGAAGCTAGTATCATGTGACCAATAAGCCCCGAGCAGTGTATAAAGGCCCATTACTGAACTTTTTAAAGATAAGTTAGACATATTGTCTACATGATCTGAACATGGAAGGAATACCGATCTAAAAATAGCATTGTGTCTCGGAAACTGAAATATTTTCGTCACTTTAAAGATGACAGTGGATTGGAAAGAATGGTAATTGATGGCATGTTTCATGGAAGAAGAAAAAGTATACAACGAAGATGACGAAGACGAAAAATGCAGAAGCAGCAGTAGCAACACAGGACAAGGGTCAGTCAGTACAATCATTCAATCCGTATGTTTCCCGGATTAAGACACAGCAGAATAACGTGGAGGATGAGGGAGAGAAAGGAAAACAAGTCAAAAGTCAATCAGTCAATCGGTTTTTCCTGGAAGAGGAATAAGAAGAAGCAAGAGTCAGTGTGTTTTCTTTTCTGTCCGTCTTTCTTTCTTTTTTTTTTTTTTTCATTACCTCTACCCCACAGGCTCTGTGGCGAAGAGGTTACGACATTGTCGAACACCGCTTTTGAAACACAGCTACGAGAGATCTGGTAGCAGACAGCCTTGCGTTAGTTTCCATCTATGGCATGAGTGCCGGTCGTTCAATAAGCAATGGTAAATTACTGAACGTAAACTTGTCCACTATGTGGACAAATAAAAGTAAGATTAAAGAGAGGGAAAAAAATGGTTAAGAACATGAGACTTAATAAAGAGGTTCTGAAAATAGATAGAGAACTGCAAGAACAATACAGAGTGACTGTGAAAAATAGGTACAATGCGATAGCTAAAATACAGAATATAAATGAACAATGGGAAATGTTAAGGGACTCCATTCATCAAACTAGCAAAGAAGTATTACCGGAGAGAGGCAAAAGAGCTAAGAAATAATGGATGAATGAAGAATCTTAAAACTGATGGACAAAAGAAAACAGAGTAAAAATGACAAACAAGAATACGCTAAGATAAATAAAGAAATAAAAGATAAATGTGGGAAGGCTAAAGAAAGTTGGTTAAACGAACAATGCAAAAAAATTGAATTAAATTCCATTAATGATACAAAAAATATGTACAGACAAATCAGTGAGCTTACAGGAAGAAAATAAGAATAAATACAGGGTGTTTGAAATCAAAAACAGGAAAGATATTATTAGAGGAAGGTACTATAATGAAGAGGTGGAATGAGTATATAAGAGAATTATATGACGGAGAAAGGGAAGAATTAACAGAAGATAGTAACTTAGAAGGTCCACCTATTCTGAAAGAAGAAGTCGCTGACGCTATGAAACGTATGAAGAAAGGAAAAACAGCTGGGCCAGATGAAATCACAATAGAAGAATTAGAAGTGTTGGGAGAATTTGGAGTAGATATATTAACCAAAATGTTGAATGATATTTACAGTAGTGGATATTTACCCAGTGATATGCTGAAATCTGTATTTATAGCTATACCAAAAAGACCAGGAGCAATTGATTGTGAAGATTTTCAAAATCAGCCTCATGTTGGAAATTAATTTGAAGGGAATTGCTGTCTATATGAGGTAATCAACACAAAGACAGACAACGAACATTGCCGATACCTTGAGCATAAACATGCATGAGGCATGAGAACAGACCAGGATTGAGACTCTTGTAGGCGGGCCACAATGAGAGTGACATTTTGCAAAGAACATGCTATAAGAAGCCGCGACACAACATGAAATTGCTCAGACAAAAGCAGAGACGAAAACACCCGCAAACTATCCTAACTACTTAACAACAGCGGGCATTTGTCTTTCCTTTCCCAGCGTACACATCGATAAGGAGACATTTTCTCACAGCTTTGTCTCTTCTTGCAAAATAATATTTGCCGCCTGTGAAAATTGGAGGCGCTCTTTTTAAGGATTGGGATAATGGAATTAAGGGGCAATGTAATAGTGGGATAATGTATTAATGGGACGTGAAACTGTCACCCCAAAAGGGCACGTTAATTTCATAAGAGGGGCGAAATAAAAGGGTAAGAAACGGAAGATGGAGAATGCATATAGCAGTCCCGGTTGAAGTAAAAGAACGACGGTTTTTAATGTAAATGCGTGATAGTTTATCAAAGAACTTCAGAAGAGAAAATTCTCATGTTTATCTTCTTATTTCGCATCTTGGGAAATGAGTTTGTTGGAACTTGTGTGTGTGATTTTTTTTTGTTTTCGCTCCCTCGCTTTGAATTCTGGCGTAGTCCATACACGTGCTATTACTTCTAGTGCCATAGTGATGTTTGCGTGTGAATTAGCTTTTCCTATTACCAATGTCCTTTACCATCAGGCCAACCCACTCTGACTTCTGAGGTTTGAGTAATTTACGTCCCAAAGTCAAGGACGTGTTGTCAATAATTAGTCCAACTGACTGGTGTAGGGATTGAACTGGCTAACTCGGCTTAAGCACACCGGAAGTTTCAGACAGAGAGAGAGAGAGAATTGATATATGTTTGCGGTTGTCTTGAAAAACGTGAATGTTTGAAACTTGTAAAAAGATATTTATTTAGTTAGTAGGTGTGCTCCCTTTGAACTCGACCGTAACCGATTCAGTGCCAAACAAACCGTCGGTTTGGACAAAACAGATTTCGTATGCCAATATACGGGCATGACGTTTGCCCATTCAACTATCAAGTGTCCGTAAGCAAGTACGCTTATATATCAATGATCACAGTTTAGTTTAGTCGATTGATCAACATCACGGCACACGGGTGCAACCCATAAGTGTTCCGTTCTCCTCCTAACTGAAACCTGAGTCTGGAGAAACTCAGCTCAATGCACGAACTCCGTAGCACCGGCGAGGATTCTGAAATACTTTAGGTAGATTTTTAACTCGAAATTTTGCCCGCGCAGCGCCGTTAGGCTACTCTTTTTCGATTTCCAACTGCCAAGCGATATTTTACGTGAGCAACAATACACACAGGCGTCCGATCTCACTACCCAGAGACCAGGGGAAATTTTATTACTAGAAATCCACGAGAAATAATCCCGTTCATCACCAGGGCTTGAACCCGGGACCTCCAGCACTCGAGGCGGACACCATACCTCGAGACCACGCAGCCCCCTATATATATATATATGATTTGGGTTCATATTTATGATAGACCTAGATAATGAAGACACCACTTTGAGGGGTGTCTAGTCTGTCATGCGTCGAAGTACACTTGTTCCTGCAAGACACCACTTTGAGGGGTGTCTAGTCTGTCATTCGTCGAAGTACACTTGTTCCTGCAGCGAGGCACTTTCGTCCTTTTGAGGTGAACGGTTCGAATCCTGGTTGGTAACTTTAGCTTTTACATTTTATGTTGTATAGTTTGTCCTCTTTATTCTACTTTCTTCTTCCTTCTGCCATGGAGCTGATTACTGGCTCGTTTGTTCAGCCTCAATGACAGACTTTAGCAGGAACATTCATAGCATATAAACACTGAACAACATTCTTCAATATTTATTGTTGACGATTATCACAGCGAATAACTTCAAACATTCCCGAATGGTGCGGGATGGCATGTGATAAGGATATAAAGTACATAATCAAGGTTCACAACTTAGATGCGAGACTCTCGTCTCCTTTGCACAGTTCTAACAACTACGCTAAGGTCACACTTACTGTCATCTGCCCTTGACGTCTGGCATGTGGCATTGCTGAAACGCCATCAACTCGGTGCACTGTAAACAGGCTTTGAATGGCTATTCAATCAGCCGCACAACTGTATGAAACACTTTCGCTTCTAGCCGAAGCATCATTACAATACTGGAGTAATGCCGAATAATCTTGCTTGCCTTCAACTCAGTTTCACGTCCTTCTTCAACCGAGACCCTGGCCTGACTAACTGCGTCCAGCTGTCTCGCTTTCCCGTGGACTACCCAACTATTGTCACGTGATACGCAACTTCATTGAGTAGTTTCCCTTTGCCATTCAGCATCATCATGAGTTCCGCACTAACTTTCCTTGACTTGTTCGTGCGTGTTAGTTCATAGTGATCGCGTGAACTGCTCTCACTATGACAATTTCTCTTCTACGGTAAACCTAATCTTAGTACACCAGTTTACCGCTGTCTGCCTCATATCGGTACATGGCACTCCGTCTTCTCACTTCTATAAGCACTAAACAATATATGCGTGCTTATTTATTAACTGTCTTAGTGGCCTTAAAGAGTTCCCCAATTGATATTTCTGTGTATAATATAGGGACGACGTAGCACGACTAGAAGAAAATAAAGTTCATTTGCATGCTTGAGGGCCATTGTCTGTATGGTGCTAGTCTCATATTTTTAGACCAATCGGAAAGCCATGTGACGTAAGCTAGCAATCGTCATCGTGTGCCATGCCGATAAGCGTGGGCGGTCATGTATCACCATCTCACACGATCACCAGAGTCGTGGATCAGCTCCGTGTTCTTGTCTCGTTTATGGGGGGCTGAGTGGTCTCGAGGTATGGTGTCCGCCTCGAGTGCTGGAGGTCCCGGGTTCAGACCCCGGTGAGGACCGGGATTTATTTAAAAAATCCACCTGGACTTCCAGTGATAAAATTTCCCCTGGTCTCTGGGTAGTGAGATCGGACGCCCGTGTACATTGTTGCGCACGTAAAGAATCTACCCAAAGTATTTCAGGATCCTTGCCGATGCAACGGAGTTCGTGCATTGAGCTGAGTTTCTCTAGACTCAGGTTTGAGTTAGGAGGGAAACGGAGCACTTATGAGTTAAACCGTGTGCCGTGATGTTGATCCAACGACTAATCGACTAAACGACTAAACGTCTCGTTTATGCCACGTTTCCAAAACATCCAGCTATTTACTTCTCTGCCTTCACCTTGATCTTTTCCCCTCAATCTTGGTCAAGCTGGCAATATTCACTGTTGAAAACTGGTTTCACACAAACACAAACTGTTGAGGAGTTTGCATGGTAATTATTATTGTGCAAGGAATTTCATGGAAGATGACCCAGCTTTGGACTTCTGAGCCTGTAATTTCGCTACATTCACTATGGCTGCCAGCTCAGTGAGCACTCTGCTGTGGCGTCATGTCAATGCTTTCAGTGTTATCACATTTAGCTAGGTATCTTGTCTTTAGTGCTGTCATATGAAGCTAGGTATCATGTCTTTAGTGCTGTCATATGTAGCTGGGTATAATGTCTTTAGTCCTGTCATATGTAGCTGGGTATTATGTCTTTAGAGATATCATATATAGCTAGGTATCTTATCTTTGGTGCTGTCATGTGTAGCTGGGTGTCATGTCTTTAGCGCTGTCTTATGTAGCTGGGTACCATGTCTTTAGTGTTTTCATATATAGCTGGGTATCATGTCTGTAATGCTGTCATATATAGATGCGTATCATGCCTTTAGTGCTCTCATAAATACTCAAAGCTGGGTATCATGTCTTTGGTGCTGTCATATGAAGCTGGGTATCATGTCTTTAGTGCTGTCATATGAAGCTGGGTATCATGTCTTTAGTGCTGTCATAAATACTCGTAGCTGGGCATCATGCATTTAGTGCTCTCATAAATACTCAAAGCTGGGTATCATGTCTTTAGTGCTGTCATATGAAGCTGGGTATCATGTCTTTAGTGCTGTCATATGTAGCTGGGTGTCATATCTTTGGGGCTGTCATATGTAGCTGGGTATCATATCTTTGGGGCTGTCATACGTAGATGAGTATCGTGTTTTACTGTTGGCATATGTAGCTGGTTATTATGTCTTTAGTGCTGTCATGTGTAGCTTGGTATCATGTCTTTTGTGCTGTTACATGTAGCTGGATATCATGTCTTTAGTGCTGACATATATGTAGCTGGGTATCATGTTTTAGTGCTGTAATAAATACTCGTAGCTGGGTATCATGCATTTAGTGATGTCATATATAGCTGAGTATCATATCTTGCTCAAGTCCGACTTTTTGAAGACACATGAAGGGTGTAGCATAGGTGGGAGGGCATGCGCAATTGAAATACCACTACTTTTATCGTTTCTTTACTTATTCAGTCAAGCGGAGAGCCGACCGCAAGCCCCTCGCTTCTGGAGTTAAGCAGCAACCGGCGCTCGTCGTCGGCGGCGATCCGCTCTGAAGACAGTATCAGACGGGGAGTTTGACTTGGGCGGTACATCTGTCAAAAGGTAAAGCAGATGTCCTAAGGCGAGCTCAGTGAGGACGGAAACCTTGAGTAAAGCAAAAGGGCAAAAGCTCGCTTGATTTTGATTTTCAAGACGAATACAGACCGTGACAGGTGTACACGTTCTTACAGGTCCAGACACTTGACTTAAGGTCCTCTGCTGCAGGATATGGCTTAACGCCTCTAAGTCAAATCCCATGGATGTGAGGGTCTGGCCACCGCTCTCCTCCTGCTCTTGGAGGTGAGATTCACCTCCTGCTCTTGGAGATTTGACGCTTAGCCGCCAGCGTCTGCAGCTTACCTTGTTCCAGACGTACTGGTTATCCTTTCCTCTGGAGTAAACAAGGCAAGGCCGAGAGATGGAACATGCTGCGTGGGCATCACATGTTCTCTGAAGCTCTGCCCAGGCATTGTGCGATGGAACTTTGGTCAAATTCCAATCCACATACTTTCGTCTGTCAAGACGGCAAGGTGCCACTCACATATACTCGTAGCTGAATATCATGTCTCTGGTGCTCTCATATATAGATGGGTATCATGTCTTTGGTGCTCTCACATTCAGCTACCGAGACTCGTTTAGCGTCCACTAAACTGCCCTGATATCATTAATATTCACACATGTAGCCTTCTGAAATATATATTCAATTAACGAATAACTGGAGTAGTTAGCATCAAACACTTCTACATGTGTGGCGAAAGATTGAGCTCTAGTTAGCATGTATTCAGTGTCATACATTCGCTTCTGTGAGGCTGTACCTAGTAATCGATATATGACACACGTTAAGAACGCAAATCTAATATTCTATCGAGTACGGAACACATGATCACCGTATAGTGAGTCCTTCTACATGGGCGGAATGAGTTCACAGTTATATTCCAGTTGAACACAAAAACGCGTGATCCTATATCTGGGGTATTGTTCCAACATAACACCGTGTCCCCGAAGTTCATTTCCGGTCATGACAATACCAGGCGCTAACTGGTATTTATTTTAAGCTGGCCAGTTCCGTGTTGTCACGGGCGTGTTCGTGTGAAGTTCGCGAATGTCTCATCTTTGAGATGAACAGATTGTGTGCTTTGGCTCGTACATATTTACTGCTTCTATTACAATGCGCCCCACGTGGAACATACGTTTGACATAGCTGTTTATAGATTTCATTTCAAGGTTGTTTTCTGTGTATGGTGATAATACACTTCTGGTCATACGGGGTGCTTGGAAACGAATATGGGTACACACATAGAATAAGCCAACCGTGGTAGTGTAATGGCTAGCTAGACCCTGGATTGTGGGCCCAGTGTCGAGGATTGGAATCTGCATTGTGACGGATTTTAACAATTTATTTGGGTTCCAGGTCAGGCAGACCAAATGGGTGCCGGGAAATGTCTGGGGCAGTAAAGACGGTTGGTCAAATACTGACCACATCACTCACTGAGTGCTGATTGGTCTATACAACTATTCCTTCAAGAACATATGCTAAAAGGGCTATGCGACATATACAAGCGACTTGAATTACTTCATTAAAGTAAAGTTACTGGCGGACCCGCTGTCTAACTTTACAACGAACTACGTTGGTAATGTTAAGTGCACGGTCGATCGTATGTTCGACGAGTGTGGCTCCTGACAAAATTTTTACTGTGAAGGTGTCAACTACAATAGAATGGCGAAGCATTTTCTTTAAGAACCTCCTTGGAATATACAACACAACAGGATAGATTAATGGTGCATTCATATACACATGAAAGCATACCGCTGGTATGAAGAGGAGGATAAGTGAGAGGATGAGGAGGCGGTGGGGGAGGGGTAGGGTTGGAGGAAGAAGAGAGGAGGAGGAAGTGTAGAAGTTTGGTGGAGGAGGAGGACTAGAAGAGAGAAAGGAGGAGGGGGGGGAAGAGAGAATGGATGCGATGACGAGAGAAGGGAGGAGAAGGAGTAGAGCGGAGGAAGAGAGAAGAAGATAGGGGAAGGACGAGAAGAAGAGAGAGCAAGGAGGGACAGAAGGAGAGGAAGGAGGGGCAGAATAAATCGAAGAGAGGGAAGAAGGAAGAAATTACAAACAAAGGAGAAGTACATCAAAATAGGGGGCTGCGTGGTCTCGATGTATGGTGTCCGCCTCGAGTTCTGGAGGTCCCGGGTTCAGGCCCCGGTGAGGACCAGGATTTATTTAAAAAATCCACCGGGATTTCCAGTAATTTCCCCTGGTCTCTGGGTAGTGAGATCGGACGCCTGTGTGTATTGTTGCGCACGTAAAAAATCCCTTGGCAGTTGGAAATCGAAAAAGAGTAGCCTAACGGCGCTGCCCGGGCAAAATTTGGAGTTAAAAATCTACACAAGTATTTCAGGATCCTCGGCGATGCTACGGAGTTCGTGCACTGAGCTGAGTTTCTCCAGACTCAGGTTTGAGTTAGGAGGAGAACGGAGCACTTATGGGTTGCACCCGTGTGCCGTGATGTTGATCCGTAAACTAAACTAACTAAATGTTTTCCCGTAGTGAGCACATACCAAACTGGGTTGAGAAGAAACTACACACAAGCGATGGGATCATGGGAAGTGTGACATACCACAATTATAAACTTCCCGCGTCGTCCATTGCACGTCATGTCTTGGGAATCGGTCATGTCATTGATAGAGACAGCGCTTTTCGCGTGTTGTTTCATACACACAATAGTCGTTTGTTAAAGTTTGCAGAAGCGAAACTTTCGTTTCGTTCTGTAAACGGTTTGTGTCTTCGTTATTCAAAGGAGAAGAAAACAAGAAGGAGGGAAAAAGAAGAAAAAGCAAGGGGAAGAAAAAAAAAGACGAGTGGGGGTGGTGAAACATGTCAGGAGACGGAGGGAAAGGGGAATGGAGGAAACAGAAGGATGAGACGGAGGACCTGCAGCATCCACATTTCATGTCAAAACGGTGCACGTGTTTCTGTATTATATATTCTTATCTAGGTAGCAACATTATCAAGTTCCACTCTTGCTTCTGTATTATATATTCTTATCTAGGTAGCATCATTGTCAAGTTCCACTCTTGTTCTGTATTATATATTCTTATCTAGGTAGCATCATTGTCAAGTTCCACTCTTGTTTCTGTATTGTATATTCTTATCTAGGTATCATCATTGTCAAGTTCCAATCTTGTTTCTGTATTATATATTCTTATCTAGGTAGCATCATTGTCAAGTTCCACTCTTGTTTCTGTATTATATATTCTTATCTAGGCAGCATCATTGTCAAGTTCCAATCTTGTTTCTGTATTATATATTCTTATCTAGGTATCATCATTGTCAAGTTCCAATCTTGTTTCTGTATTATATATTCTTATCTAGGTAGCATCATTGTCAAGTTCCACTCTTGTTTCTGTATTATATATTCTTATCTAGGTAGCATCATTGTCAAGTTCCAATCTTGTTTCTGTATTATATATTCTTATCTAGGTAGCACCATTGTCAAGTTCCACTCTTGTTTCTGAAATATATATTCTTATCTAGGTAGCACCATTGTCAAGTTCCACTCTTGTTTCTGTATTATATATTCTTATCTAGGTAGCATCATTGTCAAGTTCCAATCTTGTTTCTGTATTATATATTCTTATCTGGGTAGCATCATTGTCAAGTTCCACTCTTGTTTCTGTATTATATATTCTTATCTAGGTAGCATCATTGTCAAGTTCCACTCTTGTTTCTGTATTATATATTCTTATCTAGGTAGCATCATTGTCAAGTTCCACTCTTATTTCTGTATTATATATTCTTATCTAGGTAGCACCATTGTCAAGTTCCACTCTTATTTCTGTATTATATATTCTTATCTAGGTAGCAACATTGTCAAGTTCCACCCTTGTTTCTGGTCTTACTTGTGCAGAATACTAATGATGTGCGGCTGTTCTCATTTACAGACAGGTTCGAATCTTGGTCGGTAACTACAGCTTACGGTGTTAATGCTGTATAGTGCCTCCTCTAAACTCTATTTCTTTCTTCCACTTCTGTGAGCCCATACAATATATGTGTATGTATTTATGAACTGCCTTAAATAAAGAAAAAGAGAAAACGATTGCAGATAGGTCACACGCTTAGCCTGTGGAGACGTCTGATTGAGCGTGAGTTCACATGTATGGCATTTACAGCGCCACTTGGTCTGGTCAGTCACATTCGCTACCGCTGTGGGTTGTAGTTATTAAGCCTTTTTTGAAACGCAATATAGTAAATTATCGTCTGTCACGACGGCAAGGTGCCAGTAAGTAAGTAAGAGAGTCAGTGATTGAGTGAGTGAGTGAGTGAGTGAGTGAGTGAGTGAGTGAGTGAGGTGAGTGAGTGAGGAGAGTGAGTGAGGAGAGTGAGATGAGTGAGTAAGGTGAGTGAGTGAGTGAGTAGGTAGTCAGTCAGGTTTTAGTCAGATATGACTGAGCTACCGTGTGACAGTAGACGGTAGCTATCTGCTTTCTGTTAGCGCCGAATGTTGGGCGACGCTTACCAAACCCGACACCCCACATTGTGCCAACGGCTTCGGGCGGAAGAGCGCAATTGGGTACAAGCCTTATCCTGGTGCGAGGAAATAAACCTAAAGACAAAATGTCATGGCAGGGCAGGCCAGGACCTAAGCATTGGTTGGCAGCTGGTCTAAGATCGAAGCTCCGACAGGCGTACACAGTATTGCTTTGCAGATCAGGCAGCTTCTGCAGCTTGTCTTGTTTCAGTTGTATAGGTGTTACCTTTCCTCTGGGGTAAACTAGGCAGGCCGAGAGAGGGATCATGCTGCATGGGCAACACATGGTCTCTATATTTTAGCCCAGGCTTTGTGCTATGCAGAGGCAATAACTCCATTCCTGGTCTTAACCTGTCTTCGAATCAAAGCGAGAGTTAACATTTACGTGTTACATGTTATCAATTGGCGTAGACATGGGTGAGACGGATTGTCTCTGACGGTGGGAGACACCTACAGGTGTCACTGATTAACTACCGCAGCCTCAAGCTGGGCAGCCCCCGGCCAATTGGGTGCTGATCCGCCGCAGCCTGCCTGCTTCAATGGGTGCTTGGGGCTAGGACAAATCATGAATCGCAGGCTGTAAAATCAATGCACAAGGTACTAATAAAAAGAAAAATAGAAACCTCAAGCTACGGCTTGCAACCTGGAACGTAAGAACCATGTGTCCAGGATTTTCCACTGACTTGACGAATACGGACAATGTGAGAAAAACGGCTGTGATTGATGCCGAACTCAATCGTCTTAACATTGATATTGCTGGCCTGCAGGAGACTCGCCTCGCTGAGGAAGGGTCACTCAGGGAAAACAATTACACCTTTTTTTCGAAGGGTAGAGGGCAGGCAGAAAAAAGGCAACATGGTGTGGGCTTTGCAGTGAAGAATTCGCTACTGGGAATGATTGAAATTCCAGCTGGAGGTAATGAAAGACTATTATCCCTGCGCTTGGCAACCTCTTGTGGTTTTGCCACCATTATCACTGCATATGCACCGACACTCGCTTCCTCTGATGATGTGAAGGATTCGTTCTATGAGGAGTTAGACTCTGTGATCAAGGCAGTTCCAAAATCGACTACATTTATATGCTCGGTGATTTCAATGCTCGTGTGGGCAAGGACTCGAGTTCATGGCCAGTGTGCCTAGGAAAATACAACATCGGTCGCATGAATGAAAATGGGCAAAGGCTGCTGGAGCATTGCACCAGAAATGACCTATGTATTACAAACTCCTTTTTTAAAACAAAAGAGCTGCATAAGGTCACATGGAAACATCCAAGATCCGGCCATTGGCATCAGCTGGACTTCATCATCACACGGAGACAACATCTGAACCATACATCATTAACTCGAAGTTACCACAGTGCTGACTGTGATACGGATCATTCTTTGGTTGTTGCAAGGGTTAGACTGAGACCAAAGAGAATCTACACAGCTAAACACAAATCTAGCCCCAGGATTAATATTATTAACACTCACGATCCTGAAAAGTGCTTTCAGTTTCAACAGCAACTTGAAGACGCTTTCACTGATACATCAGAAAATTGTACAGTAAGTGAAAAGTGGGGTAAACTTAAGGAAACTCTTTATAAAACTAGGATAGGAGTTTACGGCACTGTGGATCATAAGAGGCAGGACTGGTTTGCGGCAAACAGCCAGACAATGCAGCCCTTGATTGATAAAAAGAAGATAGCTCTCTAAGAAACAAGGAAAGAACAACGCGTAACACTCTGAGTGAGCTGAAGCAAGCTAGGAAGGATGTGCAAAAGGCTGCCAGGCAGTATGCAAATGACTATTGGATCAAGTTATGTGAGTCCATTCAAAATCGCAAGTGATAAGGGAAACATCAGAAGCATGTATGAAGGGATAAAGAACGCCTGTGGTCCAATGATCAAAAGAAGTGCACCACTGAAAACCTTGACTGGAGAAATCATCACTGATAAGAAACAGCAGATGGATAGATGGGCAGAGCACTATTTAGAGCTTTACTCAAGTGAGACCAAACTAGCGGATGATGCCCTCAACGCCATAGAGGCCCTGCCAACTCTTGACCACCTGGACACACTTCCCACCATAACAGAAGTTAAGTGTGCTATAAATGAACTTGCATCTGGCAAGGCTCCAGGTAAGGATGGGATTCCAATAGAGGTTATCAGGAGTGGGCAAGACACACTCACTCTACAGATCCACCAGCTAATAGAGCTATGCTGGCGAGAAGGACAAGTCCCACAGGATTTCAAAGATTCAAGCATCATAACACTTTACAAGAACAAGGGGGATCGGAGCGACTGTAACAACTATAGGGGTATCTCACTTCTGTGTATTGTTGGGAAAGTATTTGCCAGAATTGTTCTGCGCAGACTTCAAGTCCTAGGAGATCAAGTCTACCCCGAATCACAGTGCGGCTTCCGACAGAACCGGTCTACCATTGATATGATATTCTCATTGCGACAAATGCAAGAAAAATGCCGGGAACAGAATCAACCACTGTTTATTGCCTTCATCGACCTCACAAAGGCATTTGATTTGGTCAGTCGTGAGGGTCTGTTCAAGGCACTAAAGAAGATTGGCTGCCCACCAACTCTTCTGTCCATTGTGGAATCGTTCCACACAGGCATGAAGGGTATAATCAAGTTTGATGGTGCAACTTCAGAAGAGTTTGAAATCAAGAGTGGAGTTAAGCAAGGTTGTGTACTAGCTCCCACCCTCTTTGGAATATACTTTTCACTTCTACTGAAATATGCCTTTCGTGATCAGGATGCCGGTATATACATTCACTCACGCTCAGATGGCGGCCTCTATAATGCTCAGAGATTGAAGGCCAAGACCAAAATTAGGAGGGTACTGATCAGAGAGTTGCTTTTTGCAGATGATGCTGCAATTACGACCCACTCTGAGGAAGAATTACAACGTCTACTATCTGCATTCTCCAATGCTTGTTCTGAATTTGGTTTAACAATTAACAAAAAGAAGACACATATTATGTCACAAGGTGCACATGGGGTACCATCAATCTTTATTGACGACGCCGAACTGGAGATAGTAGACCATTTTACATATCTAGGATCAGAGGTAAATAGCAAATTATCCCTAGATCAGGAAATCAACATCAGGATTGGTAAGGCAGCAACAACAATGAACAGGTTAAGCAAAAAGAGTCTGGGAGAACAGGAAGCTTACTGCCAAAACAAAAGTCCTTGTCTATCAAGCCTGTGTCCTTAGTACTCTTCTTTATGGCAGTGAAACCTGGTCAACTTACTCACACCAAGAGAAACGTTTAAACAGCTTTCATATGCGGTGTCTGCGAAGAATACTTGGTATTAAGTGGCAAGACAAAATCACAAATACTGAAGTATTGGAAAGATCAGGTTGTGTGACGGTATGTTCCATGCTCAGTCTTCGTAGACTTAGATGGATAGGACACGTTAGGAGGATGGATGATGGCAGAATACCAAAAGGCATCTTTTTTGGTGAATTGCAGATGAGTAGGAGATCTCAGGGTCGGCCTCTACTACGATACAAAGATGTGTGTAAGCGGGACATGATCGATACAGGGATTGATAATGCACATTGGGAGCAAGTCGTCGCAGAACGTGTTGCATGGAGGGCAACTATCCGAAATGGAATAAAGACAAAGGAGAAAATGATTGCAGATAAAGCACACACAGAGCGTGAGAGACCTAAGATGGTGCATGATGACGGAAATGACCATGTTTTCACATGCATCCACTGTGGACGAACATTTACAGCGCGAATTGGCCTTTTTAGCCAAAATTCCCCACCGCAATGGGTTGTAGTTATTATGCCTTTTTGAAGCCCAATGTCCCAAACTATCGTCTGCCAAGACGACAAGGTGCCATTCAGTCAAGTAAGTGAGTGAGTGAGCGAGCGAGCAAGCAAGCGAGCAAGTAAGTAAGTAAGTCTTAAAAGCAGACAAGTCGAGCAAAAGCTGCATAAAAGGAAATAAAAACATTACTCAAAATGTCAGTAACATTTCATTGCAGGAAAAGAGTACCGAAACGTTATGTGATACCTGTTCTGGTGTGTGGCAGTGAATCATTGAATGTGAATGATAGATAACTGGTAGCTTTCGAGGATACTGTTTCTGAGATGAATGTTACGAATATCGTTGGCTGCCGGAATAATTAACGAGTGTCTGGAATAGGCTAATGAAACTGGAATATTATATACAAATACGATGGGGCTTGTGAGAATGAGAGATAACCTGAGAGAAAGAATGAGAGAGAATGAAAGAGAACATCAGACAGAGAGAATGAGAGGCACAGAGAATGAGAGAAACTGAGATGAGATAGAAAAGGCAAGGCCATTGTCTTATAACCTGTCAATATTGTGTTAAGGATGTCAAGAGTGTTAAGCACGCGACATCAAGGCACAGGCAAACACGTTGACATCATAAGGACAGTTTAAATATGGCTACTTCACTGTTGACATGCACCAAAGAGAGGCAGCCACCTGTTATCAGTGAAGAATGAGGTTCCAGTAAGGTGATTCATGCCTATCAGTCCAGCAAGTGTATGAGGTGATTCATGCCTGTCAGTGCAGCAAGTGTATGAGGTGATTCATGCCTGTCAGTCCAGCAAGTGTATGAGGTGATTCATGCCTGTCAGTCCAGCAAGTGTATGAGGTGATTCATGCCTATCAGTCCAGCAAGTGTATGAGGTGATTCATGCCTGTCAGTGCAGCAAGTGTATGAGGTGATTCATGCCTATCAGTCCAGCAAGTGTATGAGGTGATTCATGCCTGTCAGTCCAGCAAGTGTATGAGGTGATTCATGCCTGTCAGTCCAGCAAGTGTATGAGGTGATTAGGAAGTGTCAAAACGACCTGATTTATGTGGCAGTGGTACCGCAGGTGATGCATGAGATGTTACACGCGTTGAGCGAGATCTGTGGAGATGCATAATCGCCAACGCCTGTTGGTAGGGCTCAAGATGATGATGCCTCTTTCACTGTCTTGCCACGGCAGTTTCCCTCGTGTTTCTTTATGTCCTTGTCTATGATACATTTGTCACAGGGAGGCATTAGTATCATCGTAACCAGGGCTTACGAACGCAATTCGTAATACCGCATACGGCGTTCGAAACACAGCTGCGGTTGATTTGCAAACAGACCTCTTTGTGTTGGTTTTCATTCAATGGTATAAACAGACCTCATTGTGTTGGTTTTCATTCAATGGTATAAGAGCCAGTCGTCCAGAAAGCAATAGCAAACTACTGAACACAAACTTGCAAAGAAATTACAAACAGCAAAAAAGAATGCTGAGGTTGACTGCGACGTCCTATAAAGGATATGCAACTACCTAATCGCCGGCTTCGTGGCTTAGAGGTTATGACTTTTCTCTGTAATCTCGTATACTCTCGTCGGTGACGTGATGACGGTGAGAATCAGCAGTGGTTCGAATCGCATCGGTAAATTAGGGTGTATGTGAGCCGGCCACTCAGAAAGCAATGGCAAACTACTGAGCGTAATCTTGCCAAGAAATCAACATACAGCTGAAAGATGCTGGTGTTGACAGCGATGTCCTGTAAAAGGATACGCAAAAAAAAAAAAAAAAAAAAAACTACCTAACCAGACTTATAATCGATTCTTGGGGTTACTCATTCATGCGTTTCCTAGTTCTCGTACTTTGTTTGCTTCTATCCAACGATAACCATGTGAACTTTGCTATCTGGAACATAACTAGATTTTAACAACTTCATAACGCCTGGATCTTCTGGATAATGGATGTTTTGTTGACTGGTGCTTCAAAACAAACCCTGGATACAAGAAGGCAATTTTGTGATTTTAGAATCCGTCAATTGGTCTTGATCACTTGACAATTTGCAGGAGGTCTGGCTAGTTAATTCATAGCTACTTGACAACACTTGCAGCGTACAATGACGCTTGTGACAAGTCGTTAGGCAGAAATTATGCAACACTAGTTCGTTGGTCATAAATAGACGTTTATGCTTCAGAACAAGTCCTACCCACGAGTGGAAACACCTCTGAGCTCGAGCAAGTTGGTTTACTTTCTCTCATAATCTCATCAGACGCCACAAATGAATGCGGGGAATTAACAGGCTGATAGGCTGGCATGGAATGCACCTCTTGGTGGCAGATTCCCTATGCAAGGGAGAGGTGGTCGTGCGCCTGTGGAACCAGGTGGAGAAGGTGGGGAAACAGACTGAGAACCCGTATGTGGAAAGGATGATATTGCGAGGGATCGGCAGGGGTGTTCTGTAAAATTCTCAAAACTGAGAGGGAAGTCCAGGAGAATTTTCAATCAGATAACGGTGGGAACGATTAATAGTATGATTCTTCGCTGGCTGTTAAACTGGGGGACGGAGCGCTAATGGGAATGTCCTGAGTGCAGTGATGCCGGTTCTTAGCTCAACTCAGCTCAACTCAATTGTCCGTGAGATGTTTGCAACACAAACACTTTCCTTGAGCTGGCACGCTGTTATAATTGGTATGTTCTGCTGTTTTAAATGTTAGAAGGGGAACTATATTCACATTTGGCAGCAGACCGCCTGGCGTTGTTTTTTTTTTTTTTTTACAAAATAGTATCAGTACCGGTAGTTCAGAAAGCAATGGCAAACTACTGAACGTAAACTTGCCAAGAGATCACAACCAGTCTATAAATGCTGGGGTTGACTGCGACGTCCTGTAAAATGATATGCAACTAACTTAAATTAACTAAATTCATAGGTATTGCTCGGCACTTGAAGAAGTGGAAGAAAAATGGAGATAAGATACACTAGTTAGTTGTAGAACCTTTACATAACATCGTCGTCAATCTACATTATGTATTTACTGTTTGTGATTTTTGCGTTCAGCAGGTGCCATTGATTTGTAACCAGCCGACGCTCATATCATTGTGAACATCAACGCAAAGCGATCTGCTCATAATCACCGGCTGACTTATAACGAGTATTGTCGAAAGGGAGGCGTTATTCGCAGCGCGATGCGAATTAACTTTGAGAACAGACAGATGGGACATACACATGGTAAGACGAGTAGAACAAGATATGGATATACACTCCGACGACAGTGAGGGCCCTCCGTGCCCAGAAACATTTACTGCATCCATCGATAGGTCTAGCAAACCACCACACATTCAACCGGAAGTGATCGACAACACATTCAATTATATGATTCTTTATTTCAATCTCGATTCTATATATTTAATATATATTTTTCTTATTATATCACCTAATGAGGCCCTGTAAGGGAAATTTTTTACAATAAATACTTTGGGACCGTTATTTGGAAGATTGCCCACTTTCCTATACTACTACTACTGTTACTGCTGCTGCTACTACTACTGCTGCTGTTGCTGCTGCTGCTGCTGCTGCTGCTGCTGCTGCTGCTGCTGCTGCAGCTGCTGCTAGAGGAAACATAACTCGCCTTCGTGATCCTTTTTCTCGCTATTTTGTAACATTAACGTCACGTGACGTGACCAATCGTGGACGGTAGTAAACGTCACGTGACCAGCCGCATCTGTGAATAACACTGGGCTTTATTCACAGCGCGCTGCGAATAATCACTTCGTTGTCGAATTGTGAAACTGCGCACACTGCTCCTTTGCCACGGAGGCGAATAGACACACCAGACAATATGACAATATAAATTCATAGCGACTAAACCGTTATTCGCATCTCGAAATAACGACAGCGCTTCGCTATAGGGACAAGAGTGCTACGACTTATGGCCAACTAGATACCTGTTCCGCGGAGGCATAAATGACCAACCTTTCCCTCACTTTCGCTAGCGTCGCGCCCAGGCACCGAACCCGCATCCTGTCGTACTCACTGCGGTTAGTTTTACTTTAGTTTAGTCGACGGAAAAACATCACAGCACACAGGTGTAACCCATAAGTGCTCCGTTCTACTCCTAACTCGAGTCTGAGTCCGGAGAATCTCAGCTCAGTGCACGAACTCTGTAGCAGAAGAGAGGCATTGGAGAACTCCGTAGCACCAGCGAGGATCCTGAAATACTTTGGGTAGATTTTTAACTAGAAATTGTTTTCGTGCGCGACAATACACACGGGCGTCCAATCTCACTATCAAGAAACCAAGGGAAATTTTATTAGCCGCATGTCAGAAATTGAAGAGTGTCTTATGCAATAATTCACTATCACTGCGTGTAAGAAAGAGAGTGCTGAAATGCTATGTAGAACCAGTTTTGCTGTATAGCAGTGAATCTTGGAATGTAAATGAATAAATTAAGAAGAAATTAGAAGCAACAGAGATATGGTTCCTGAGACGAATGTTGCGAATTCCCTGGACTGCCAGAGTAACTAACAATGACTGCCTGAAACAGGCTAAGTGAAACTAGAACATTATATACAACAATAAGAAAGAGACAAACATCTTTCTTTGGCCATGTGATGAGAAGAGAGTTATTGGAGAACATCGTGACAACTGGAAAGATCGAAGGGAAGAGAGGCAGAGGCAGACCAAGAGAAATGATGCTGGATGGATTGAGGCGGTGGCATGGAGGAATATCATCTGCAGAGTTGATCCAAAAAACATAGACCGAGATCTGTGGAGAGTGATGAACGCATACGCCAGCTGGCAGAGCACCTGATAATGATGATAAGTCCACGTGATAAAATCCCGGACCTCACCAGGGCTTGAACCAGGGACCTCCAACACTCGAGGCGGACACCATACCTCGAGACCATCTTTCAACATAGTTACCAAGCGAGACAATCGTCACTTTGGTAACACGAGGAGCAGCCGAGGGCTGTTCATTGATTGGGCGATCTGGCCAGGCCGCAGGTACGGGATAATACGTTATCGTTAATTAGATCAAATGTGATTTAACTTTGCAGGCGTGTCACCTATAACAAACGAGAGGCAGCCATGCATACTGTAACGTTCCCAAACAAACAGTACAATTGAAATTACTCTCGTACTTTGTGTGGGCCTTGTGCGTTCAGTGAGTGCCCTGCCGTTACATTCATCATCATCATCAAGTGCCATGCTAGCTGACGTAGGCGTTCATGACTCTTCACATATCTCGGACTTAGGTTTTCTAGATCAGCTCTGCTGTTGATATTCCTTCATGCCACGGTCTCAGTCCATCCAGCATCACTTCTCTTGGTCTGCGTCTTCTTCTCTTCTCAACGATCTTTCCAGTTGACACGATGTTCTCCAATGCCTATCTTCTCATCACATGACCAAAGAAAGCCGTTTGTCCCATTCTTATAGTTGAATATAATGTTCTAGTTTCATTAGCCTCATTCGGTCAATCGTTCTTGGTTACTGTGGCAGTCCAAGGAATTCGCAACATTCGTCTCAGGAACCACATAGCTGTTGTTTCCAAGTTCTTCCTAATTTGTTCATTTATATTCCAAGATTCACCATCAACACAGGTTCTATATAGCACTTCAGCACTCTCTTTCTTACTTTTAGTGTAAAGTGACTTAGTACATAAGATATTCTTCATTTTCTGAAAGGCAGCTTTTGCTTGCCCTATTCTGTGTACATCTTCCATCTGCTGTTATAAATGGCCCTGGGTATTTAAAATTATCCACTAGGTTAAATATTTTCCCTTCTATTTCCATTTCATATTTTGGTGTCACCTTTTTGTTTGATATCACCACTGTTACTGTTTTCTTGGCCGTAAAATTAGATGATCGTTTACCACGTGTGCTGTTGGAACATTGTCGTTAGTGTTTATTGCGTTAGCTGCTTGTCTGATTCCTTACTTATTAAGATGATAGACAGGCAGTCGAACAGGCAAACTACACATAGGGAAGGAGGAGGAGGAAGAAGTAAGAACAAGAAAAGACGAATAACGAAGAAGCAAGGAAGAAGAAGAAAGGACGAAGAAGGAAGAAGAAGAAAGGGGGAGGTGGAAGTTTAGAAGTAAGGAGGAGGAGGGGAGAAAGAAGGGGTGAGGAGGGAGGAGGAAAGAGGAACAGGAGGGAGGAAGGGGAAGGGGGAAGGAGGAGAAGAAGGGAGAGGGAGGAAGGAAGACGAAGAAAGGAGGAGAAGGAAGGAAGGAGAGAAAGAGGAGGAAGATGAGTGAAGGAAGGAGGAGAGAGAAAGAAGGAAGAAGGAGAAGTTAGGACAGAGGAGAAGTTAGGAAAGAGGAGGAGGAAGGAAGAAAATAAGGAAGGGAAATAGTGAGAGAAACAGAGAGAGCTAGATAGAGAGAGAAAGAGAAAAATAGAGAAAAATAAACAGAGACAGAAGAAAGAGAGAATGAGGAATAGAGAGGGTAAGAAGGAGATAGAGAAGGAGAGAAAGAAAGAGAAATAAAAAGAGGGAGAGTGACAGAGAAAGAGAGATAGAAAGAGAAAGACAAAGAGAGATAGACACAAAAAGAGATAGACAGACAGAAATAGAGAGAGAGAGAGGTCACGCGCTTTAAAACAGTCATATCGGTAGAAAAACTAAACTTTACAAATAATTAACTGGACACAGGGATTGTTAATGTTGGACTCTTCAAATAAATGTATAATAAAAGAAACAATCCGACACAAATCTACACACACATTTCACCACACTTGATGTCGTAATTCATGGACAGGCGACTTCAATCATTTTTAACAACCTTTGAGAGTGTTGCTGAGATGCTTCTGAGGTTGATGTCACACGTCAAGTGGTGATTTGCATGGCTTGACTGGGCAGTCGCCGACGAGCATCAAATATGTAGTCGCTGTTGGTGGTATTAATATATGGGTCTTTGTCACAGTTACCATGATCTGAAATGTATTCATAGACAGGGAGGAAGAGGGTGGAAGGAAGAGAAAAATAAAGGAGGAGAAGGAAGAGAGAAGGTGGAAGGAAAGGACACAGAGAAGACAGATGTAAGACAGACACTTGTAAGGCAGACCGACGGAGGGTCTGACAATTCTATAGACAGACACAGACAGATATAAGACAGGCAGACAGACAGACATACAGTCCGGAAGATATATACATGGACATACAGACCATTATATAAATAACAGAGGGGCAGGCATGCAGGCGCGCGGATATTTAGACACGACAGACAAATAGAAAGACAGAAACTGATGGATATTCAGACAGACAGGCAGGCCATTATATAGATAAGACAGAGGCAGGCATGCAGCGGGCGGATATTTAGACATGACAGACAGACAGACAGACAGACAGACAGACAGACAGACAGACAGACAGACAGACAGACTGACAGACAGACAGACAGGCTGAGAAAGGGGCGGGGGTGTTCTTGAACCCGAGGATTTAAGGCCGCCTAGCTAATGCAGACGCCGCGAATTGTGTAGATTAGGATCATCTTTTCCCCCTCCCCGCGCCCCATCCCCCGACACAAATAAGATTCACACCTTACCGAAGGTGCGAAATCAGACCTCACGAAGGAGAACCCGGCATTCTTAGTCACTCGGCCAGTCGCTCCTCAGTTATACTCCCACTCAATATCACGAGAGATCAATTAGACGATGCACATCTTCTCCATCCACCCATCCATCCATCCATCCACCCACACATCCATCTATCCATCCATCCATCCATCATTCACACAAGCCATCACAGTTATACTACCACTCAATATCACGAGAGATCGATTAGGCGATACACATCTTCTCCATCCATCTAACAATAGTCTATCCACTTTCTCATCCATCCATCAATCCACCCATCCGTCCATCCATCGATTCATTCATCGATCCACCCACACACCCATCCATTCGTCGATCCATCCACCCATCCATCCATCCATCCATCCGTCTGGTCATTCATCCATCTATCATTTACACAAACCATCACTGATGTACACCAACTCAATAACACGAGAGATCATGTAGACGATGCAAATCTTCTCATCCATCATTCCATCCATCCATCTATCCGTCCGTCCGTCCGTCCGTCCATCCATCCATCCAATAATCCATCCATCCACATCCACTCATTCATCCTCCACCCACCCACCGATCCACCCAACCATCCATCAATTCTTTCATCCACCCACCTGCCCTCCCACCTATCCATCCATCCTTCCATCCATCCAGTCATCCATCCATCCACCTACCCACCCACCAACCCATCCATCCATCATTTACACAAGCCATAACGGTTATACACCCACTCAATATCACGAGAGATCAATGTGGCTTTGCAAATCTTCTTCTCTGGTCTACTAGAGACATCCTCAACCTGGACGGCTATGCGTGCAATACATGTGAGGTGTGTAATTATTAGACTAGGAGATACCCAATGAAATCCCAGTTGGGAGGGGCTATCATCCGAATATGCCTTCTTTGGGTAGCCTGGAATTGGCTCGTTGTCCCCCACGTGAGGTTCTCCACTACAAAGTAAGTTTCCTTCACGAAATAATAAAGATAATGAATGTAGGTTCCCTTGGAAGGTGTAGGGATCAAGGAACTTTAGTACTGGCCCAAGGTACTGAACTACCCTATGTAATATGGATAATGTTGGGCCAATATGTAGGTCTCCCACCCCCCCCCCCACCCCACAAATAATCCCCACTGTCTCTCAATGTATTATGTAAGTATCAGACATCTAGGAACTGACAGGACATACATAGATATTATTGAACAACCACTTTAGGTATATAATAAACAATATTATCACATAAGATGGTGTACTGTGTATAAGTAACAAGCAGATTTGTCACGTAACAATGTATACTTTACGTATATAACAAACATGAGTATCACAGAACAAGGTGTAAACAAAAAATCAATCAGATTTTTGTATTTATTACGGTATATCCAACAGTTCACAATGAATGGCAGATAAATTGCAAATTCGTTCCTTCAACAATCACATGACATGATCAAATACGCCAAGTGATCCATTATATCAACATAATCCTGATGGCAATACCATAAATAGATAAAATAATAACTTCTACTATGAGTGGCTGTGGATGTAAATAAATGGTCATTATTAGTAATGTTCATGCTGAGGATCAGTCTCTGAGAGTGTTATTCATGCTGAGGAATAGTTTGCTGGAAGGAACTCAAGTATGGTTTGTTTCTCCGTGGTTCTGCATTTTGGTTTCCAGAATTCCCAAGTATATATATATATTGTTGAGGTACAGGCTGGTAGGTATGAATTTCTGCTGGAATTTTAGAGTGGCCAGGAAAGTTCCACAGGGATCATAACAAAATAATTCTCCCTGGTGACAAACGTTCTTTCACAAAAGGTAAGAGTATACCGTCATTTTGAGGCTGGGAGCTGGCATCTCTGCACGGACAGAATTCATCTTCACCATAATGTGTAGGAGCATCAGCTCCTCTCGACCGGCCAACACACACCCTTCTGTAATAATGCAAATAAAATTGACCTGTCTAAGCATCTCATTACATACAGTCAATAATATTCACAAACATACAAGCATTATCTATAAAACATACATGGAATGAAAAAAATAGGGGGGGGGTAGTATTGGGAGTAGGCTGGGAGGTGGTTCCACTCACAGGTGATATCACTACTCTCCTCTCCTTAGATGTAAGGAATTAAAACATATTTTTGAGCCAGACCAGTATCTATTGATAAGGCAGCATTTGTTCTCCAGTAATGTTTTAGTTTCCTAATGAGATAAACCCAGAATGATACATTGATATCATGATATGGAATAGTCATCCAGATGAGCTCAAGTCAGATGACCTTCAAGATGAGAGGAAGGAATGGTCAGATTAAGATAAGTGGAACAAAGCATGTTATGACAGATATCTGTTAGAACACTGCCTGTTGGAATTCTGCATAATAAGATGAATGCAGTGGGTGACATTTGCAGGTTAAAGCAAAGCATGATGAAATGTATGTAGCTTAAGACAAGACATGATGCATGACCCTCTCTGCCACCTTTCAGCATCCTACTTCTGTCATAAAGATCTGGCCTTCATTTCTCAGGCTTAAGACCCGACTCTCAAGTGTCTTTCTCATCTTTCATCACCATCACTATTATTAGTTAATGTGCCTTTCATGTCTGGGGGGAGGGGAGGGTGTTGTGACTCAACAAACTCCTCCATCAGAAAAAGGAAGTTATGAACTAACATCACATATAAAATTCTCACAATGAAAATACATGCTGTCTTCTCATGAACAATGGAAAAACCATAACATGAATATGCATCTAATATATTCAGTACTTCAAATACAATGACATGTGTCTCTCCCAGCTGATCTCTCTTGAGCAAAAAGGGATACCGACAATGGTAGTTTAACCCATCCAATGTCGTAAGTTAGTATCGTCCACACCTATCAGTTAAAGTCTGCTGTATGGACCTTTATCTGAACGCATTTTGGCAGGTACTGAACGTAACATTTAATTAGTCGTCACGACATAATGTGGTTGATGCTGTCATTGAGTGCAACTTCTAACCACATTTGAGTACAAGGTGCATCTATTTTCTTTGATCATTGAACATTAATTTTAATGCAAACAACATGGCAATTTTACATAGCATTCTCACGAAAGAGAGGTACAAAGGAGTCACATGATATATTAAGGATTGTGTAGGTCCTTGCACGGGAAGTTTAAGAGATAACTCATAGAATCATTTACTCTTGAAGACACATCAATGCATAGAATGTTCATTTGAAATATGCATTATGCGTGCATTAATAATAAGGCATCTATATGCATTTAAGGACGGAATAGCATGCTTTTACATATAGAGACTTTGCATTCATAGGAGAAAGAGTCTACCATGGTAAGTGCAGAAATAAAACAGCATGGCGTCGTACAAGGTGTTTCTGTCTCGAATAGGAACATTTTTGTGAAGCATAAATAACATTATTACACCATTATACATAAACACTGCCTTACCTTTCAGGTTAGGAACGTCAATTAAGGACTTCTGGTGTGTGAGCCCATCCTGGGAATAGCCAGAAAACTGGTCACCTCACCTCCCACCGAAAGTTAATGTTGACATCTTGAAAGCTTGACCCGGACTGAGCTGGAAGGTTCCGCCAATTTCGGTCTTGACGACTTGCGTGGGCATTTCAAATCCAGCCAATCCAAGTCTCCCGTTCAACGCCCACACTTTGTCCAGTTTCATCAGAAATATTACGGTGTCCCAAAGTGGTTGTTTATTTTATAAAGGTCGGCAAATTGTTGATGGCTGTACAGTATGTCACAGTACACTACCCAAATATCTTTACATCTTCGTTATTATTCATCATCATCGCCATGTGCCACGATGTGCGGTACGCATGGACGGTCATGTTTCGCGATCTCACTCGACCACTAGAAGTGGGTCAGCTGTGTTACGTTGTGTCGACCATGTCACTAGACTTAGCACATACAGTATTTACTTCTTTGCCTTCGCCTTGTTCTTTACCCCTCAATCTTGCCAATTGTCAATAAGTTCTCATAACGTGATCAAAAAACGTTGACTGTCTACGTGTAATTTCACTAATCAATTTTGTTATTATTATTATTATTATTATTATTATTATTATTATTATTATTATTATTATTATTATTATTTAGGTCTTGAGCCCGCTTACCAACTAGTCAGGAGTGCATGACTTGCCTCCAAACCACACCGCTGTCGAAAAGGTTAGCTAGTTGCATAGGACGTCGCAATCAACCCGAGCAATTTTTTTTTGGCTGTTTGTGATCTCTTAACAAGTTTATGTTCTGTAGTTTACTGTCTAAACGAGCGGTCCTTGTATGGAAATCAACGCAAGGCGGCTTGCTACCAGATGGCTCGCAGCTGTGTTTGTAACAGTGATGGTAACATTAAATAGCAGATGCAAACAAAGTCCTGGCCGTATTTTCCATGTGTTTAATTTGACTGAATACATCGTATAATATAAAGCAGCATACAACAGGTTTTCTGTTATTACAAAAGATGTTGCCGATTCAAGGTTTTTATAGTAACTAACATCTCTAACTCCCGCGTCACGGATTGAGCGTCCCTAGTTACGTTTATACGGGATGCTCAACCGTGCCTAGTCTTTGCACATCACATTAACCCTACTAACAGAGATGGTGCTCTGTTACATGTTTCGAACGCGGTATGCGAGATATTACGAACTGCCTCCGTTATTCCATCGCCACAGAGCCGACGCCTTTTCTTACCGGGAAAATTCATGGTAATCCTTTTAAACTGGGTCGACCTGGAAGTTTCAGGTCAATTTTAATAATCCACGTCTAAGAGGATTCGAACTCATGAACTCTGGGCTGACAGGAAAGCGTTTAGCAACTGCGGCCTTCTACTGTAAAGTGCCGAATGAATATCACATTTCTAATAATTGACAGACCGACGGATCAACACATTGTGCCACGTATATGGACAGGCAGAAGGTCAAATGGTTCAGCCATCTTGTTAGAGTTGAGCTGAGTTGAGCTAAAAGCTGACATCAGTGCACTCAGGACATTCCCATATGCGCTCCGCCCCTCGTTCAACAGCCAGTGAAGAGTAACACTACTAATAGTTTCCAGCGCTATCAGATTGAACGTTCTCCTAGTCTTCCCTCTTACTTTTGAGATTCTACCAGAACCCCTGCCGATCCCCCATCCCCATCCCCATCTCATCCTTTCCACATAATGGTACTCATTCTGTTCCCTCACCATCTCCACCTTGTCCCACAGGCTCACGACCACCTCTCCCTTATCCATAAGTAATCTACCACCAAGAGGTGTATTCCCTGCAACCCTACCAGCCTGTTCATTCCCTTGTACTCCTGCATGGACAGGGCCAAAGAAATCCTTACAATTCTCACAATCAGTGACCTCTGAAGCGAGGTGAGCCATTCCAAACGAAACATTCCTTTCTCCACCTTACTAAGCATACTCTTTCAACCCGTAACGAATACAATGTGTGTTGCAGTGATCTCCTCTAACCAACGGAATGCCACTGTGACTGCTTCCATCTCCATTCTCATGATGGAGGTCGTAACCTCATATGCCACTCTCCCCTTTTTTTAAGAATCGTCCATAATTCTTCGTTAGAATACAACACCATCAACTACCTGCACTATCAGGGAAGATATGATATGAGAATTAAGGAGTTAAGCTAAGAAACGACATCACTGCACTTAGGAAATTTCCATCACGCTCTTTGTCCCCTCGTTCAACAGCCAGCGAAGAGTCATAATACTAATCGCTCCAGCTGCCAACCAATTGAAAGTTCTCCTGGTAAATACGAGATAACAGATCAAGAGTACGTGTGAGAAGAAAATTAATCGGCGACAATGAAGACATTGTACAACCACACGGAATTATACTATCCACTGCCACATATCGGGCGCCGAACGTCAACTTGACGGCAAAAGCGGAAGATAATGATGATGGTGATGAATAACTGACTTACAATGTGAAGCTGGTGAAATTTGGCTGTGCAACAAAGGGATGGTATTGATCTTGCAGTAACACAAGTACAGACGAATGAAACGTCCCAGTGCATTAGCACTTTCTTCGGTAGTACACAAAAACAAAACAAGCTTCAAATAACAGGTACAGTAACATAAGACGGAAAACTGGGATAGAATATCAAATATCGAGACTGATAATGAATGGAGAGTAAATACTATTTGATAAATGTCAAAGATGTATGTATATAAAACGTATGATTATGTAATAAATATATGCATCGGAATAATATATAATTTAGAATATTGTCAATACAACAAACATATCCATAAAAGGAGATTTAAAAACGAAAGGATCGACTTCATTGCACTGTGTTTTATCCCATAAGGTTCGGTTGTTTTCGAAAGAGTGACATGTTAAAAGCGTCGCACAACGTACAAACTCTGTAGCCTTTGGCGACGACACCCAGGAGTCTCGGAGAACATTGCACTGGTGACAGTAACTCACGACCTTCGGTGCGCGAAGCAGGCGGCTTACCCACTTGACCACTGATAAACCCTAACCTATCAACAATGGGGATCTGAAAGCTTCAATTATTCACTGCCATGGGATGATCAATCGTCTTAAGCGACTTCCCGTGTCTACCATGGGCATATATACAGTTCTTTTCCCTTGAATTTGATATAGTATAATACAACATGTCTGCCACCATATTAACAACTTGTAAGTGATAACTGTGACACACCCCTGCTTCCCATTTTCCGCCATCCATTTCTGTTTGGTCCAGACCTACTTTCTGTTTGGCAGTGAATCACTTAACTGAATCCGTACGACTAGAGCTGACTATTTAAGAAGTGTGGCTACTAAAGACGATAAAACAAAGAAAATTTAAATATTCTGGTCACTTGAAACGTCATAAAAGTTTGGAGAGAACAGTCATGGAGTGGTATATGCCCAGGAAGAGAGGAAGAGGAAGATAAGAGAAGATGGGTGAAGGATGTGGCGGATGATCTACAGATGAGTGTATCGGACGCGGGACGTCCTGCTTATGATCGAGAGGTTTTCCGGACGGTTGTTATGGGATCGAGGTTCTGCAAGAGACATGCTACTGAATTAATGATTGATTGATTGATTGATTTGGGAACCGATATCACAGCATTCGGGGCATTCCCATAAGCGCTCCGTCCCCATCCTCAGTGTCACGAGTTAAATAAACTTGTTAGTTGCGACCGATGACAATCAAGCCCGACATTGGATTGCAAACACAATAGACCCTGTAATGTTGAACCAACTGAGGAAAATACGTCGTACAGACTGTCTGCACCTGGTCGACATTTGTGTATGAGATCAAAGTGAGTCACGTCGAGTTGTCTACACACGGTCGACAATTTGTTGACAGGTTGTTGTTCGAGAGACGTGTACTAGCGACATCTGTCTACGAAGCGGGAGTTGGCCGTTGAAAGTGATGGACAGAGTGTCTGCTAGAGGTCGGAAGGATTCTGTCAGATGTGAGGGAAAGGTCTCTGGCTCACAGACAGCCAGGATATTTGTTGGATGAGACAAAGAACTACCCAGATGAAAGGAAACGTGACAGCTAATTGACTCCGGTTAGTCTAGAAACAGGAGGACAAAGCCAGATTCTGGACTGATTGGCGTCTGGACTTTTGGTGACGTCACTCAAGCACCCATATAAAACCCAGTGCGGTAAACAAGTGGCGGGAGTTGGGAATAACATTCTGAAGTGTTGAGATCGGTACATTATTCCGAGTTGTGTTATATGAGAGGGACTAGATTGTCGAAGTGCCAGTAGTGGGTTGTGCTCAATATTTAAATTTCACATCCCGAAACAACCACATAATTAATTGATTATTGCTCACTGGATTTAGGAGGCCTGGTGTTCCTTGCCAGTGAGAAGTCCTGATCGTTCGGGTCCCATCGATTGACGGACGTCGGTCGCGGCGATTGGGCAATCTTGAGCATAGCCTACGATGGGTAGCGTTGTGATGTTCTGTTGTGATAATTTGGTGTGTCCAGTGTGTGCCGCGTGGTTACACACCCGCTTCACACGCGTGATCCGGGACTGTTTCCGGATCCGGTCAGGGATATGCACTACTGACGAGCTCAAATTAGGGCGAAACTCGAGTATAGTGCTTCCATATTGACGTGGATAGGCCTTAAGTTCATACCAGAATGCGATCGGCGTTGCCAGTAGTGGGTGGTGCTGAATATTTAAATTTCAAATCCCGAAACAACCACATAATTAATTGATTATTGCTCACTGGATTTAGGAGGCCTGGTGTTCCTTGCCAGTGAGAAGTCCTGATCGTTCGGGTCCCATCGATTGACGGACGTCGGTCGCGGCGATTGGGCAATCTTGAGCATAGCCTACGATGGGTAGCGTTGTGATGTTCTGTTGTGATAATTTGGTGTGTCCAGTGTGTGCCGCGTGGTTACACACCCGCTTCACACGCGTGATCCGGGACTGTTTCCGGATCCGGTCAGGGATATGCACTACTGACGAGCTCAAATTAGGGCGAAACTCGAGTATAGTGCTTCCATATTGACGTGGATAGGCCTTAAGTTCATACCAGAATGCGATCGGCGTTGCCAGTAGTGAATTGTGCTCAATATTTGAAGTGGTGATAGTTATCCGCGGACATAGATCCAATCGGATTGCCTAGTTTCTCGAGTAACAACTAGAATGGGCATATGGTTCAATTTCCAGGTCCACGTATGTGTGCTGTGATTTTCAGCGGTGGGGCTAACACAAATTTAGAAGATGATCGCTCAGAATCTGAAGACAGAGGTTGCTGTGAGGCCGCTACATAGGGCTTATACCCAAGTTGGTTTGCGGGAACCTGGCTTCTGCTGAGCAGGACATGTTGATGAGATTGATGTTTAGCCAAGTGATAGATGTATCAATGAACAGTCAGAACATTGTATAATTTATACTGTTATCCAGAACAGTAAGATTGTGGTGTTAATATGAGGAATCTTTAGAACCAGTGACTCTAGATCCATTAAGATTTCTCCAATAACAGTGAAAATAGGTTTAGAATTTCCTGATTAACAATCCGTTAAATAACAGAGGAAATTCATAGTGTGAATCAGATTGAAGACTCTCATTAGACAGTGTTTTGTCAGGGGTGTCCAAGCATCCTAGTGGTTCCAGAGACAACGGAGGAAGTCTTCACGTGACCGCAGGAGCATCACCTGGGTGAGGCTACTTGTATGGGATACATGGTGCTGGTGTGTTGTCAGCACAAGGATGCAAATGACTATACTCTTGAACACTGATCTGAGTCCAGAGACACTTTAGAGTACACGTCACACATTCTACACCTTATACACACACACACTTCGCCTACACATACTCTGTGCTTTAATACATTTCTTGGTTTTATTTGTTGAAGCGAGAGTTGTCAAGTATGTTATGTTGGGGAAGAATGAGAGGAGGCATGATCCAGGGGTGAGTAAGAGGGAGAAGAAGGTGTCCTCAGATTGAGGGAGTGTGTGGACGGAGTCTGCTGGATATCTCCAGAATAGAGATATTGAATTTAAAAAAAAATGTGGGGTTTGATTCCCCTCACTCCAGGGACAACCCTAAGGTGGTAGAGAAGAACAAGTAACTACTACGACATTCATTCTTTACACACACACGACACTCAGCAGCCAACGAAGAGTTCCAACACAAATAGTGCCAGTAGCAATCTGATTATATGTCCGTCTCGCTTTTCTTCTGACCGGCTAGCGTTGGCCAGATCCCCTCGTCACTCCTCGCTGCCTCATTCTTACCAGATCATGGTGATCCATTTGCTCCTCCGAGGTGTACACGTGCTCCCACAAGGCCGCAACCACATATGCCTTGTCATGCATCAATACTCCACCAGGTTTTGCAGCACCAGCCAATCTGTCCGCCTGTTCATTCAACAGCACACCGACATGCCCCGGAGAAAAGATCCAGGCGATGCTTGCCACCCGTGACCTCCGAAGCGAAGCAAGCCACTCTGCCCGAAGCTTGCCTGTCCCCACCTTCCTCAGCATGCTTTCTGAGTCAGTTACAATCACGATGTGTGTGTGTCTATCGTATTCTCCATCCAGCGGAAAGCTGCACTGACCGCCTCCACCTCCTATTCTTCAGCTAAATGTTGTGGTGTCATATGCCAGGCTCTCCTGCACCAAACGTCGATCATTAGCTTTTGCTAAAAACACCCAGACACTTCTCCTACCTCTCAAAACCGACCCATCTGTGTAGATAATCACATCAACCGGGCGAGCATTATCCTGAATTAGTTGCTGGATTTCCACTTCCGAGGCCCCTGCTGGCCACTCCCTGCACTCCCTGCTCAATGTGATTATAACTCTGCACACGTCTGACTGCTCCGCTGACACTCTGACCCTCACAAATGCGTTTAGACCAAACACAGTACTGAATTAAATGAACGAGTATCACAATGTAAATATCCGTCCACTGACCATTGAAATTGTTAAAAGATACCGCGAAATAAACCAAATAACATGGCGACATATCATCCTTCAGTCCAAATGAGAGGTGATGTTTGGCAATATATAATATCCTTCGACACTGAATCAGTTCAGGAAATACCAAATGAAAACAACAAATATAATTTACAATGTACGGTATATGACAGTCACAAAGCGATATAATAATGATAATGGGATGTGCACATACAACAACAGCAACAATAATAATAGGAAAACAATAATAAACCTTCTGGAGATGTAGCGGACATCAAACTCCCATCACTACCAAGGTTCGAAACCGACCCAGTAAGGTCATAAGTAGATACCCCAATCACTGCATTTTCAGACTTCTTATAGTTGGTTCAGTTGCATTTCATGTATAGGATATTGCAATCAACTTCAGCTTTTTTTTTCTTTTGGCTGTTTGTGAATTCTGTGCAAGCTTACATTCAGTAGTTTGCCATTGCTTTCTGAACGAATGGCATTGATATCGCTGTGTGGAAACTAGCAAAGAAGGTCTCCTTCTAAATCACCCTGTGTTTCAAACGCGGTATGCGGGATTACATATTTTCGGTTGGGTAGATAGCACACAATTGTAGTTCTTCGATCTGCTAGCTTCACATAGAATATAAGAGTTTGACCATCTCCTGCCAGACATATAATGAGAAGAGAGCCATTGGGAAACGTAGCCACAGGAAAGACCAGCGGTAGATCTAGAGAAATAATCCTGGATAGAATGAAACAGTTGCATGGAGGTTTAGCAACAGAACTGATTCAGATCATCATAGATCAAGATCTGTGAAGATATATGAACGCCTACGCCTGGCAGCAGGACACATGATGATGATGCCATTCGTGCTCACAGTTGTGTCAAGTTTTCAGAAATGTGTCTTTTAAGGCGTGTGGTAGCCAACTACTAACAGACAGTGTTTAGTCAAATTCTCTCCTCCGACACTCTTGGTGGGTCTCAGTCTCACTCTCTGACATAGTAACCCAGGGCTAGATGTGTATTGTTCATCAACAACATACATACCACATTTGAAACACTGGTCAATTGTTAGAGTTGCCACGTGTTCTCGGCGAGATCAATCACATACATGGTTCAAGAAGCTACGTGTAGCGGCGAGATCAATCACATGGATGGTTCAAGACGCCACGTGTAGCGGCGAGATCAATCACATAGACTGGTCTAGTTGCCACATTACCTGGCCAGATCAATCTACAGACATCTTTTGTTGCCACATGTGGCCGCGAGATCAATCTTTTCATGAAAATTAACTCATCATCATCATCATCATCATCATCATCATCATCATCATCATCATCATCATCATCATCATCATCATCATGTGCCCTGTTGATAAGCGTCGGCGGTCATATTTTGCCATCTCAGACGATCACTAGAGCCGTAGATCAGCTTAGTTTTCTTGCCCCGATTGTTAATTTACCAGGACGCGCAAGAAAAGCAAAGAATAGTAAGACTGAACCCTATCAAGCATGTCGTAAGAGGCGGCTAAGAAAGGGTGGTGCTTATGGCTGGCTTGCCCCATCAAGTAGAAAATTCAACCGTAAAATCCAAACAGCCATGAAGAAGTCACTTAAATAAAACAAGAATGACTCAGCCAACCTTAAGGACAGGAAGCTCTTATAGAAGAGATATGATGCGCTGCAGAAAAAGCCGAAAGAGTCAGAAGAGCTACTTTAATTTCTTTCCCATAGGAAAATCTACAGGATTGGAATGTTAAGACTATGTATGTATTGGGTAGGACAGCACAGGTGGCAGCAAAAAATAATTACAATATTAGCATCTTGGGATTTTACGAAACAAGGTGGACCAGAATAGGAGAACACTATCTAAGCAGAGGTAAAACAGTTTTTAAGCACAGGTGAAACAGTGCTCTACAAGATGGTAAAGAGGGGAACCCCCCCCCCCCCTCCTCCCACTCCAAGTGAAGATGTGACCCTTACATTATCCAGTGAGGCAAAGGAAGCATAATTAGAGTGGGAAGCAGTAAACTCTGGAATAATAACACAAGATTTAGAACTATAAAAATGAACATAAACATGAATGTGATCCAGTGTTACGCACCAACAAATGATAAAGAGGAATCAGCGAAGGGGGAATTTTAATGGAATTCTAAAACATAATTGGCAATCTAAGAAATGGCAATATCAAAATGTTGATGGGTGACTACCATACATTGGATGTAGTTTTATTGTAATGTCATGATCTAATTTACGGCTCATGGCATGTTAAAACCCAGTTACGTTGAAGAACGTGACAAGCGTGGATCTTGAGCCACGGGATGCACGCCGAGTCGTCGCCGAGGCGAATAAGCAAGATTCAGGAAGGTGACAGGGATTTCAGCTTGTGGTTGTCGTTGAGTGCGGACACCACGTTATGAACATATGGAATAGAAAGAAAAAGCAGCGGCTGCAGCAGGATATAACAATATGAATTGGAAACAAATAGGTATATTAAACTCCTGCGAGAAGAAACGTACTAAACATCAACAACGTTGCACATACCTTACAAGGAGATCCATCGTATCGCGAAATACAGGTGAAAATCCGAAATCAGAAGCACTCAATAAATATATAAAATGAATAATAAAATAAAATAAAATAAAATAAACTACACACAAACGCGTACAATACGACACACAGGACTACCGACGTTTCGATTCTCAGAATCTTTGTCAAGGACACCACAGATAGCTAACACAACGAAATACCGCAAACAAAGAAAAAAAACACGAACTGTCCTTATGCCATGTGGGGCAGAAAAGGTGACTTGGCCAGCTGCGAAGGCACTCGTTGGCTGCAGAATTAAAAGTGGGTTGCCAGATAGAATTTAAGTAGCCACAAAATATGTTAACAGTCTGCTATGAAAATCCAAGGGTAGGGGACAGTTAGGTATAGATATGGGGGGGGGGGGGACAGCATAGTAATAGATAGTATAAACAATTGGGGAAGATGCCACAGTTATACCGTAGCGTCCACAACAGTATTGATACCTGCTGGATGGATGCATCCCATATTGTTGATTAGCTGGAATTCATATTTTGAGTCCTGATGGAGCTAATGGAGTAGCAGGATTTTAATGCGGTGACACATACATCGTCGACTCCATTATGGTTCGAGGAATTGAAATGGTTGGGGACAGGTTTGTCAGCGCCCTGATTGATGTCTCTGAGGTGTTCACTAAAACGGTCAGCAAGACGTCAGTCCGTTTGGCCAATGTATTTCATGTCACATCGTTTGCAGATGATGACATAAATCAGATTGCGGGATGTACAAGTGAAAGAATTTTTCAAGGTGAAGGTGCCTCGGGGAAATGCAATCTCTGGTGTCTGAACAACGTATGGGCATGTCAGACAGTTCTTACTATGGCATTCGAATGTGCCCACAGATGAAGAAACCGTGGGGAGGCGACTATGCACAAGGTGGTCTCTGAGGCTCTGGTTACGGCGGAAAATTACCCTAGGGCCATTGGAGAATACCTCACGAGTGGATTTGATCGGATTCCAAGATAGACCAGTGTCTCAGGAAAATGTACTTGATGGCATAGGCATGTGGATGGAAGGTGAGGATAAACTTGGGTTCATTGTTCGGAGGTCTCGTATGTTTGGCGAGGGACATTTCCCGCGAGACTTGGGTTATGCGATAGAAGGCTGTGGACAGGACTGTCCTCTGGGTAGGACCGTCTGCGGGAAAAAGTCCAGCATTTCATGGGCTTCTCTCGAGGAAGTCATTATCGTCCTAACAGATACGACGAAGGTGGAGTAGCTGGGAATATGGGATGGAATCTTTGCAGCTTTTGGGGTGGGATGAGCTGTACAGGAGGAAACCGTGAGCATCAGTAGGTTTGTAGTACACGGAGGTCGTGAGGCCTGTAGGGTTTAATTTAATAGTGGTGTCAAGGAAATTGACAGAGGTGGTGGAAATTTCTGTGGTGAATTTGATCGATGGATGGAAGTTATTGACATAATTAATGAAACGGTTCAGTTCCGCCTCTATCATGTCAGTGAGACATATGCCGTCATCGATGTAGCGTCGGTAAAAAGAAGGGAGAAGACCATCATAGCTGAGTTAAATCTGGTGTTCCAGATGTCCCATAAATAAACATGCGTAGCTGGGTCCCTATTTTAGTGCCCATGGCGACACCGCTGATTTGTTCAAAGTAGTGACCATTGAACTCAAAGGAATTATTGGTGAGGACCAATTCTGCGAGTCTCACAAGTGTGCGTGTAGGGATGGCTTGATCTGTGCGTTGTAGCGCCCTGAGGCCATCAGCGTGAGGAATGGAGGTATAGAGGTAACATGCATCCATTAGGAATAGTCTGTATGTGTTCCCAGTATTCAGTTGGAGAGAGTTGAATGAAAGTAACGCATGCGTTGTATCCTTGATGTATGACGGGAGATTCGCAACTAGAGTTTGGATAATCCTGTCATGAAACGCTGAGATCAGTTCAGTCGGGCATGAGCAGGCGGAAACTATCGGACGTCCAGGATTTTTGAGTTTATGTATTTTGGGTAGCATGTAGAGGGTGGGTTTGCCCAAGTTAGAGTCATGGATGTGAAGTGAAGTGGCATTGGGTGGTAAGGCATCCTCACGTATGAGCTGTTTGATGGAATTTTGAATCTTCCGGTTATAGGAGAGAGTGGGGTCTTCGGTGCAGGGTGAATAATTATCAGGTTTATTGAGTTGGGACACTTTTAATTCTGCAGCCAATGAGCGCCTTCGCAGCTGGCCAAGCCACCTTTTCTGCCCCACATGGCATAGGGACAGTTCGTGTGTTTTTTTTTTCTTTGTTTGCTGTATTTCGTTGTTTTAGCTATCTGTGGTGTCCTTGACAAAGATTCTGAGAATCGAAACGTCGGTAGTCCTGTGTGTCGTATTGCACGCGTTTGTGTGTAGTTTATTTTATTTTATTTTATTATTCATTTTAAATATTTATTGAATGCTTCTGATTTCGGATTTTCACCTGTATTTCGCGATACGATGGATCTCCTTGTAAGGTATGTGCAACGTTGTTGATGTTTAGTACGTTTCTTCTCGCAGGAGTTTAATATACCTATTTGTTTCCAATTCATATTGTTATGAACATAGCATCGGCCATAAATTGTGCCACTAATAGACTTATAGTAATTTTTGAAACTTGATATATATAGTGCACACTGTTGGACACATGTTCGTGTAATTGACAATGTACATTGTATAATGTTTTAGATGAACAGAGTGTCGAAAAGCCGAGTCGGAGTTGTGTTCTTACAGGAATGCTAAGTTGTGTTCTAAAAGTAAGTTGTCATTGACTGTATAAAGTAAAAGAGCCTAACTATAATCAAATATAATAGTAGAGATGTCTACAGTGATAAGATCACGTCATCATCTCTAGATATAAATGAAATGGCACAGATGTGCGCCCGCACAGAGAAGATGTTTATATGGCAGAACGAACGCTCTGTGCGCTCACCATACGCTTCGAAGGCAGTCTCATCTAGGCTGTGATCTCGTCCATGACGTATAAGACCATGGCATCAAACTTAATCGTCCATCGCAGCGACCTAATGAAAATGAGGAGGAGGAGGAATAGAAAAAGAAGAAGAAGAAGAAGAAGAAGAAGAAGAAGAAGAAGAAGAAGAAGAAGAAGCAGAAGCAGGAGCAGGAACAGGAGAAGAAGCAGGAGCAGGAGCAGGAACAGGAGCAGGAGCAGGAGGTAGAAGAAGAAGAAGAAGAAGAAGAAGAAGAAGAAGAAGAAGAAGAAGAAGAAGAAGAAGAAGAAGAAGAAGAAGAAGAAGAAGAAGAAGAAGCAGGAGCAGGAGCAAGAGCAGGAGGAGGAGGAGGAGCAGCAGCAGCAGCAGCAGAAGAAGAAGGAGCAGCAGCAGGAGCAGGAGGAGCAGCAGCAGCAGCAGCAGCAGAATGAGCAGCAGCAGAAGGAGAAGCCGAAGAAGTAGATTGATGCCATTATTTGTTTACGTTTAGTATTTTAAATTGAGCAGGACTATAGAAGGAGAATGACCGTCCGCATTGTATTGACATATATATGTAGCTAGGTTTTAGGCTGCGAATAGGCACCGTAGTTTAACTCTGGGTAACGAATGTGCACCGTGATTGCATTCTTGGTAGCGAATGTGCATCGTCGACTACTGCAATGGTAACAAATGTGCGTCCCCAACTACTCTCTTCCTCACTTAAATTATATTTGACATTCAATAGCTCCATTCATCAAATTTCTAGTGCGTAAACTTTGACCCAGCCGTGACAAACATTCTTTTCTCTATTTCTTTATATATGTTTCCAGGTCACCTTACATCATTTAGATCACTATCACTGAATGTTCCCAACCACCCATATTTCCCGACCCTACAATGGCACCACCGTTCTTCTAATGATGTGAAATGCCACCAGCTCTTTAAGATTCCCTCCCGCTGAGACAGGTTGATTCGCGCGCCGGGTAATTATGTATTATGCGATGGGATGAAATTATTTCTTGGTCGTAGAAATCGTGCACCGGTAAGACACAATCATGTGTGGCTTATTAAGTGCGGACATGGTGCATAACCGCTTGGTGGTTGTGTGCATTGTGATGCGGGATGGGTGATATGCTGCCTGCATTAGAATTATGGGATGTACGGTCACAATTTGACAAATAATAAATTCTAGCAACGTTATGGAGATATTTTAGCCAACTCATTGGGATTTGTCCGTCTGTCTGAATGGCTGTATGACTAGCTGTAAGTCCTGGTGGTTGACTGGCTGTCTGTCTGTATGACTCGCTGTATGTCAGGGCTGGCTGGCTGTCTGTCTGTTTGGCTGTCTATATCACTAGATGTATGTCTCTCTTGCTCTCTGTATGTCTGTTTGGCTGTCTATCTGCTGGTTCTTTATCTGGCTCTCTGTCTGGCTCTCTGTATATCTGCCTGGCTCTCTGTCTGTCCGGCTTTCTGTATGTCTGTCTGACTCTCTGTATGTCTGCCTGGCTCTCTGTACGTCTGTTTGGCTCTCTGTATGTCTATCTGGCTCTCTGTATGTATGTCTGTTTGGCTCTCTGTCTGGCCCTCTGTCTGGTTTTCTGTCTGTCTGTATGTCTGTCTGCATATCTGTTTGTCTGTTTGTCTGACTGTCTAGCTCTGTCTGTCTGTAAGTCTATCGATTTTGTCTTTGCCTGTGTCTGTTTGTCTGACTCTGTCTGTCTTAGTATATCTGGCTGGCTCTCCATATGTCTGCCTTGCTCTCTGTCTCTTTGGTTCTCTGTATGTCCGTCTGGCTCTCTGTCTCCGTCTGTCTGTCTGTCTGTCTGTCTGTCTGTCTGTCTGTCTGTTTGGCTCTCTATTGTTTGGAAGTAGCGCTGGCAACGGCATCAGCACGGTCAGAAAAGGATTCAATGCCTGAGCTCGCAGTTCGATACAGGAGGGAAAGGCATAAAGGAAATCCGAGCATAGTGGGTTAAAACACGGTAAAGTGAAGATAACCTCTTGCCTTTAACCTTGTTTATCATCATCATCATCATCATCATCATCATCATCACTATCATCATCATCACCATCATATCATCAGCATCATCACATGCAATACCGATTATCACACGATCACCAAAGTCTTGGATCCACTCCGTGTTCGAGTCTCGATTATCAATAGTAATAGAGAAAGACTTAAACACTTATGGAGTATAGAAGTAGAAACAAAAATGGACAATATGGTAAGGACATGGGCAGAGGTGTGTGGGATAGATAAAGATAAGAGGGGCTTGGAGTGAATTGGTTGATGCCCAATGCCCCATTGGGACACTTAGGGTAAAAGAAGAAGAAGTAGAAGTTGTTCACTGTGTACACTAACCAGCATCATCATCGTCATCATCAAGTGTCCTGCCAGCTGGCGTAGGCTTTCATGTCTCTTCACAGATCTCAATCATTGGTGCTGTGACATGTTGGTACCTAACTGGTAACTTGAAAACTTGAGAATTAGCCGTCAGCACATTTCCAGATGATATACGAATGTGGGCTAATGTAAACGTCTGTTGATTTTACCAACGCCAGTCCCAAGAGTGTTATCATTAGCCAGGCGACATATTGTTTTGAAACAGGCCACACCGAGAGTTGGAATGTACGACGCCCAAAATTACACTACAGTTAATTGGTAAACTAAACATAAGCGTGCAAGGAGTGAGCTTAGAGAGAGAGAGTTAGACAGAGTTTAGAGAGAAGGATAATTCTATTTCATATAGACTAGACACGCATCTATCCCTCGGCAGTGAGTCATGTAGTATTGACCAAAAAAGTTGTGGTATATTTCAGTAGATTTTATACAGACAAGCTCTGAATCCTTGGAAATAACAGTTGAGAGAATACTTGTAGTGGTACCCTGTTTGTATCGATGAACTACTTTGTAGGAACTCCAGTTCAGTATATTTCTTTATGTCATAATAGTGGTTAGTGAGTTCTGTCAAATGAAGTGACATATTGTGAAGAGATATATTGATTATTTCCCTTTTCTTGGTAAGATAAATATTGGATTATCTTTCTCCAACTATTACAAGCAGTCTACAAATTATGAGAACATCTTTTTATTGGAAAAGCTATTGGTAATCTAACTTGGTTTACAGAAGTAGATTTTCTGTTAGGTGGAATATGGTTCTTCAGTATATCCTTTTTCATATGTTAATATGCATGAGTATTTTTTATACACACACACACACACACACACACACACACACACACACACACACACACACACACACACACACACACACACACACACACACACACACACAACACACACACACCCACACACACACACACACACACACCACACACAACACACACACACACACACACACACACACACACACACACACACACACACACACACACACACACACACACACACACACACACACACACACACACACACACACACACACACACACACACACACACACACACACACACACACACACACACACACACACACACACACACACACACACACACACACACACACACACACACACACACACACACACACACACACACACACACACACACACACCACACACACACACACACACACACACACACACACACACACACACACACACACACACACACACACACACACACACACACACACACACACACACACACACACACACTTTTGTGAATAATAAACATGTCATACTTATATGAAGCCCTCTAAACTGCAGAGGAAATCAATGGCCAGAAATTGGTGACGATCTCACTCTTGATCGGAGTCATACCAGTAAAATATGCCACTGGGTAATTGCAGGTGTGACTGAGTGTGATGTTCGGTGTACGAATGGGATGAGACATGTCTTGCAGACCAGACATGAAATGATGATTGCCTATTTCATGTGGCTATGAGTGGGACATTAGTCACGTGAGATTATGGGAGTGACAACCCACAACAGAGGAAGGTCAGGCTGACTTACACCTGTGTAGTAGTCTTATCCCTGTTTCGATCAAACTTTTTTTATGAGGATGAGTACATGCTTTTGTCTATTATGTTAACATATGTGGGTGGTGTTACATATGGTGCTCCTGGACTGGAACATCCATATACTGAATATTGAATTCATCCATGAAGGATGAGTCTTCGCCTTTGGTTGCATTGAAGAGCAGAGGACAGTTCATCGACTTTGCACTCATAATTGCCCAGTGCCACCGTGGAAAGAAAGCTAAGTGCTATGCCAAACCACGTATCCTCATTTACGACGAGGGGCCAACAGTTAGAATCAACTATACATACAGTTATCCTCCCACAAAGGAACATGAACACTAGTATAGAAAACGGGGATCAGCAGTATCCAGGTTAACCAGTTTTTACAATATCTACCCTAGAAATTAACAGTACTATCAGTACTTATTGTAGCCAAAGACAGAAGGACAATCGTCCATAGTTTATTGCGCTAGAACTTTGCCTGGTGTTCCGAAGTTTTCAGAGACATCACATTTTAGATAGTCAGGAATAAAGATATCTTGTGTATAATTTTTGTTATATAACATTTCTAATAGCCTAAGGTGCATCCTTTCCCCCCACTTAATAATTAGAAGATTATAATCTTATTACTCTGTGTTATTCAGTGTTTACTCAGAGAAGTGTATGTCCTGTGGTTAATAATCGTGTGAGAGTGCTACTTCATTTGACATCGGATAAGGAGAGCTGTGTGGCAGGATAAACTCGCTTTCAGACTAACCAGAGTTCTAACTAGAGTGAGCATTCTCCTCTTCTGGGGCAGAAAATTGTGCTCTCTTGGCCTTCTACTGAAAAACTTGACTTAATACCTTAGTGTCTTACCATACGCGTCTGATCCAGTGCTAGGGAGTCTTGCGAGCCAAGTCTGGTTTTCAATTAGTAGTCGGCAACTACGACATTGGAATACCTATCTCCATTTCTATTTTAGATACCGCATGTGCTCTGGATCAACTCTGCTGATGATATTCCTCCATACCACTGTCTCAATCCAGCCAGCATTTTTTCTCTTGGTCTGCTTCTGCCTCTCTTCCCCTTGATCTTTCAAGTTATCACGATGTTCCCCAATGACTCTCTTCTCATCACATGACCAAATAAAGCTGCTGGTCTCTTTCTTATTGTTGCATATAATGTTCTAGTTTCATTTACACTAGCCACAACAACTAAATGATGCAGATTATGTTCGTTGTTTGAATATATTAACCTTTTTTCGATAGTCTTATAAACGATTACGTTTGGGGTGGTGGGGGTGGGGTGGGGTGGGGATGGGGGGGGGGGAGAATTCAGATTTCCCACCATACATAAATCCTACCAAACTAATTCAAATTGACATACCTGCTGACAGTGTCATTAGGAAAATACCCGAACAAAAATGTCCGAAAATAACTGTGGGTCATTAGAATCTAATTTACGCTGCTTGATCGGTGCAGCACAAAGTAATCACATGTCAGCTGTGCCGATTTATGTCAAGTGTGTAAACTAAAGCTCCCTTTACTGGCTGTAGAGGCAAATACAGCTTTGCGTTAACAAGTCATCGATTACAGCTGCGACAAAAATGGGAAATCACTATTCTAGCATTTGTCTTGCTGAGGTGCCCAGTGTTAATCCCATCATGTAAATACTATCATTTGACTGTGGCTGTCTGTCTGTCTGTCTTTATCTTCCCGTGTCTGTCGGAAGAAAAAGAAGAATAAGAACAAGGAGATGGGGGAGTAGAATGAGAATGAGAAAATGCAGAAGCAGAAGGAGACAAGTGAGAGGAGGAGCAATGAGGGGGACAGGCGGGAGGATAGAAAAACTTAGTTTTAGGGTAAGAATAATGGTGGATAAGAATAATGGTGAAAAGCAGGAGGTTGAAGAAGAAAAATGACAGAGAGGTAGTAGTAACATGAAAATGGGATGAAAAAGGGGTAGAAGAGAAATAACTTAATTCTTTCTATAATGTCTGCCTGCCTGCCTGCCTGCCTGCCTGCCTGCCTGCCTGCCTGCCTGTCTGTCTGTCTGTCTGTCTGTCTGTCTGTCTGTCTGTCTGTCTGTCTGTCTGACTGTCTGTCTGTCTGTCTGTCTGTCTGCCTGTCTGTTTGTCTGTCTGTCTGTCTGTCTGTCTGTCTGTTTCTAATGGCAACATGGAGGAAAGATCTAGGAACTGTTTTCACTATATATCTGACACAGTGATGCAGGCCATATATGACACAGTGATGCAGGCCGTGATTGGTGGAGAGACCAAGTTATACAGGTCGTGATTGATGGAAAGATCAAGTGATGCAGGCCGTTATTGGTGGAGAGACCAAGTGATATAGGTCGTGATTGGCGGAGAGACCAAGTTATACAGGTCGTGATTGATGGAAAGATCAAGTGATGCAGGCCGTTATTGGTGGAGAGACCAAGTGATGCAGGCCGTGATTGGTGGAGTGACAAAGTGATGCAGGCCGTGATTGGTGGAGAGACCAAGTGATGCAGGCCGTGATTGGTGGAGAGACCAAGTGATACAGGTCGTGATTGGCGGAGAGACCAAGTTATACAGGCCGTGATTGATGGAAAGATCAAGTGATGCAGGCCGTTATTGGTGGAGAGACCAAGTGATGCAGGCCGTGATTGGTGGAGTGACAAAGTGATGCAGGCGTGATTGGTGGAGGGACCAAGTGATGCAGGCCGTGATTGGTGGAGAGACCAAGTGATGCAGGCCGTGATTGGTGGAGAGACTAAGTGAAGCAGGCCGTGATTCTTGGAAAGATCAAGTGATGCAGGCCGTTATTGGTGGAGAGACCAAGTGATACAGGCCGTGAGTGGTGGAGAGACCAAGTGATACAGGCTGTGATTGGTGGAGAGAGCAAGTAATGCAGGTCATGATTGGTGGAGAGACCGAGATAACGACTCTTGCTTATTTATCGACTGAGATTAGAGTCAAGATGTAGCACTACATATCCATAGAAGTGGAGTGGGTAACTGTGAAGACATGGTAAAACGGCCAAATACAACTAATGGATTAAGACATATTCTTGTTTTTATAGTCTATGCCGTGTGACGTTGGTGATCATGTCAGTCCATAGCCCTCTGTCTCGTGTACTACCAAACTTCTTAGTCTATGCCTTGTGGCGTTGCCAATCATGTCTGTCCACAGCCTTCTGTCTTGTGTATTGCCAATCTTCTTATAGTCCATGTCGTATGGTGTTGGTGATCATATCTGTCACAGCCTTCTGTCTTGTGTATTGCCAATCTTCTTATAGTCCATGTCGTATGGTGTTGGTGATCATATCTGTCACAGCCTTCTGTCTTGTGTATTGCCAATCTTCTTATAGTCCATGTCGTATGGTGTGGTGATCATATCTGTCACAGCCTTCTGTCTTGTGTATTGCCAATCTTCTTATAGTCCATGTCGTATGGTGTTGGTGATCATATCTGTCACAGCCTTCTGTCTTGTGTATTGCCAATCTTCTTATAGTCCATGTCGTATGGTGTTGGTGATCATATCTGTCACAGCCTTCTGTCTTGTGTATTGCCAATCTTCTTATAGTCCATGTCGTATGGTGTTGGTGATCATATCTGTCACAGCCTTCTGTCTTGTGTATTGCCAATCTTCTTATAGTCCATGTCGTATGGTGTTGGTGATCATATCTGTCACAGCCTTCTGTCTCGTGTACTGCCAATCTTTTTTTTTAATAGTATATTCCATGTGGCGTCGGTGATCATGTGTGTCCATAGCTTTCTGTGTCATATACTGCCAATCTGTTTATAGATCAAGCCGTGTGGCCTTGGTGACCGCGTCTGTCAACAACAGACATTCCTCCATGCCATAATGTCAGACTGTCCAAAATATCCTCTCTCGGTCTTCGCCTGACTTTCCCCAACCCCAACATGTTTCGCGGCGTAATGCTCATTTTCTATTCTCATGTCATGCTCAGATAGTTTGACTGTCCGCGTCTGATGTGAGTAACCAGTTCTCTTTACGAGTTAACTTCTTTCAAGATATCTTCATTACACTTTTTATCCACCCATGGTATTCTCATAATCCTTCCGTATAACCACATTTCCCCAACCTCTTCTAATTCTTCATTAGTCTGTTAACTGACCATGATTCACTGTCCATACATCGTGATTGGGTTTAGGCACTCTTACACGCTAATACAGAGGAACAGATAGATTAATATATAGATAACTAGACATACATATAAATAAATAGATAGCTATACAGAAGCACTAATGGACCGAAAGGTAACCTGCCCATTCAGAAAGTCATTTAGACGCCCAGGTTAGAATCCCTTTCAGCTTGTGGTTTTCAACCGGATAGTAAAACATAACTCTGATCTTTGGAAAGTGTCTCCAGTAGGGAGACCATGTACACTCTCCATCTGTGGGGCCATGAAGTTCTTCTACAACTTCTGCACCATTTATCGTTAACATCCATAGCACGATAACGGACCACGTACACGGCGACGACACAGGGTATTTTAAGGTCTGTGGAGTTCATGAGTGGCTGGGAGGTGAAATCAGCTTAAACTTTCTCTTAGGACAGTCGCGTAGTGGGTTTGCTCCACGTGTTGATCTGTTGGGCTTTACTGTCGACATCTAGTCCTTGACTTGGGAACGTACAGTACAAGTACCTCAGAAGTCGGAGTGGGTTCGACTGACGGTGAGGAACACTGGTAATAGGGAAAGCTAATCCGCACGCAAACATAAGTCCAGTACATTAACCAGTAGTAACCAGCAGTAGTCACGCGTGTGTGGACGAAGGTTGAGTTCAAATCAATCGAGCGCTTAAGAAGATTTAAAAAAAAAAAAAACAGGTTTTCGTTAACTACTGAACGTAAACTTGCCAAAACATCAACAACAGCAGTACAATTCTGGCGTTGACAGCGATGTCTTGTAAATAGGATATGCAAAAAAATGAGAGTTTGAGTGAAAAAGGAGTGAGAGAGAGAGAGAGAGAGAGAGAGAGGGAGAGAGAGGAGAGAGGAGAGGGAGTGGGAGATAGACATGAGAGAAGAGAGGGAGTGGGAGAGAGACAGGAGATATAAATAGTATGTGTGTGTATGTGTGGTATTCTACAGCGAGAGAGACAGAGAGAGAGAGAGAGAGAGAGAGAGAGAGAGAGAGAGAGAGAGAGAGAGAGAGAGAGAGAGAGAGAGAGGTATGTGTGGTTTTCTACAACAAATCATTATGGAGCGTCTTGAATCCTATCTTATACTTAACCCCCCCCCCCCTCTCCCCGCCCCAATGAACTGGCTCCTCCTGAGACCGAGTCACAAAGTTGGACGAGTGTCATAGCACACCTTTCATCTCACGTATTGCCCCGTGGTGGCTTCTGTAGACGGGCCTCTGTGTGTGGGTTAATAACAAATATGGAAGTGGTCGGGGACAGTATCGATTCTTGTGGAATTCATGCTGACCTTTGACCTGCGAGTCCCATGCCTGGTACTTCGCTTACGGTATGTTCTGTTTAATTCTGGACTTTACAGCTTTGCCTTGTTAACTGAAAGTTTGGGTTGGGTAGGTGAGATGAGGTGAGTTAAAATTGGATTCAGAATCATGTAACGACATCACAGCACTCAGGACATTCACATACGTGCTCCGTCCCCATCTGCAACAGCCAGCGAAGAGTGCCAATACTAATGATACAAGTAGAAATCTGATTATATGTCTGTCTTACAGTTCCTCGGAATCCTGAGTGTCGGTCAGATCCTCTGGTCACTCCCCGCAGCACTATTCTCTCCCAACCGTTCTGAGCTACCCGTTATCCTGCACAATACTTATGATCCCAAAGGCCTCCGACCTTATCATGCGCCTATATCCCCACCATGTGGTGCAGTCCTAGCCAATCTGTCCGGCTTCTCGTTTCTCAACACACCAGCATGACTTGGGGAAACTATCCAACAGATGTTCTCTATTTTTGATTGTTGAATGGGAAGACAAACCAATAAAGTTATTGTTGTACATGCCTTGCGATGTATTGGATACTATGGTTCTTGACTCATTGTTATTGACTATCGGCACTCAATGGATGATTTGGTCAAAAGCACACCGGCCGCCTGTACTTCCCAAAACATTTCTTGAGGCTGGGTCAACCGGGGAGTCCAGGAACAGTTTCAAAACACTCCCGTCGTTGAGAGGGTTCGAAGTTGATGTTCATGATGTTGATGTTGTTGTTGATGTTGATGTCTATGTTGGTGTTGACCTAAGAACCGACATCATTACACTCAGGACATTTCCACAAGAACTCCGTCCCCTCGTTCAACAGCCAGCGAAGATTCGTACTGCTAATCACCTAACTGCCACCTGATTGAAAGTTATCATGGTTTTCCCTCTGTTTTGAGATTCGTCCAGATCCCCTGCGATCCCCCGCCATATCCATCTCTCCACAAACGGGTTCTCAGTATGTTTCACCGTTTTGTCCACCTGATCCTCACATGAGACCGACTGCCTCTGCCTTGTCCGTAGGTAATCTACATCGGAGAGATGCATTCTTTACCAGCCTATTAGCGTGTTCATTCCCCCCGCACTCCCGCATGGGGGGTGGGGGGGGGGTAATCTATACAATTCTAATAGATTGACATTTATAATCTTTAGCAAGGTAATAACCTTTAACAGAAACAATGATTGAAATCTTCAATCTTGTACTTTTATCTTAAGTGCTGACTCCACTGTCTGTCCCGTCGTATGAGTCGCAATCAATACTTATGTATTATTCATTTATTAATTTAGATCCATAATATTCCCGAATTTCTATCAAGTCAGGAATACGGGAAAAACTGTTCCCCCAGGTACGGGAAGATAATCAGATGCTGGTCTTCAGGGAATCCCGTAGGAAAATGACATCAAGAGGTCATTTGAAATTTTCTAGTGGGAAAATATATTCGCTAACGGAAATGTTTCCTTGTGATATTGGACAATTAGATAGATATTCTGTGCCGGAGTTGTTAGCACGTTCATTCTATTGGGTTCTATTTATCTTCTTCACTATACAGGTTCATTATTGTGGGCATTACAAGCTTGTATGTCAATTTTCCAGTCACTGCTCGCGTCTTCCCTTAGGTGAGTATTACATATTTTATTTGTGTGGTTTTTTTTTTTAATTTCTGTCTGTCCGTCCGTCCGTCTGTCTATCTATCCTGCTTTCTTTGTTGTTGTTGTTGTTGCTGTTATTGTTGTTTTTTAATACTTTCCTTTCTACTCCAGATATATTTTCTGCCTGTCTTTTCCTTTCTTACTTTCTTTACTTGTTTCTTGTATTCTTTTAAATCCTTGGCTGCTCTATGATCTTTATTTATTTTTTATTTTTCTTTTCTCCTTTCTGTTTCTAAATTTCTATCTTTCTTTCTTCCTTTTTTCATATTTTTTTTATTTGTATTTCTGTGTATCTTGCTGTTCACTGTCTGCACGCCTGTCTGTCAGCATGTCTGTCTGTCTGTCTGTCTGTCTGTCTGTCTGTCTGTCTGTCTGTCTGTCTGTCTGTCCATCCGTCCGTCCGTCTGTCTGTCTGTCTGTCTGTCTGTCTGTCTGTCTGTCTGTCTGTCTGTATTTTTACCTGTATGTCTCTCTGGTCAAGCTCTCTATCTCTGTCTGTCCGTGTGTGTGTATTTTTGTTTGCTTGTCTCTCTAGCCTAGCTCTCTGTCTGTCTAGTCTATCTCTCTGTCTTCCTCTCACTGTATGTTTATATAACTTTTACTCGAATTCACTTTTATGCAAAGAGAAATAAAAGTGACACACCCGACAACAAGCTTATTATGAAAACAGATCGAAGACCAAGTTCGGTAATTGCGTGTTGAAACAGTTATAACACATATGACAGCACATGTCCATTCAATGTCGCCCTATTTTCACTGTCATATTGTGACAAAACCCTGACAGTTTACAATGTTTCCACACACACACGCACACACACACACACACACACACAACACAAGCGCGCGCACGCACGACGCACCCCCACTCACCTGCACCCACACAAAGAGACATAAGTTGATACATTTGGCATTTTTAGCTTGATCTTTCTGTACTTTAAGTGCCTCCCGATGCTTTGTTGGCTTAGCTGTCTACCGATCCGTTGTTAGTTTATGTCTCCCGATCCGTTGTTAGTTTATATCTCCCGATGCGTTGTTAGTATTTATGTCTCCCGATGCTTTGTTAGCTTAGCTGTCTACCGATCCGTTGTTAGTTTATGTCTCCCGATCCGTTGTTAGTTTATATCTCCCGATGCGTTGTTGGTTTTTATGTCTCCAGATGCGTTGTTAGTTTTTATGTCTCCCGATGCTTTGTTAGCTTAGCTGTCTACCGATCCGTTGTTAGTTTATATCTCCCGATGCGTTGTTGGTTTTTATGTCTCCCGATGAGTTGTTAGGTTTTATGTCTCCCGATGCTTTGTTAGCTTTCCTGTCTACGGATCCGTTGTTAGCTTGTGTCTCCCGATCCGTTGTTAGTTTATGTCTCCCGATGCGTTGTTAGCTTTTATGTCTCCCGATGCTTTGTTAGCTTAGCTGTCTACCGATCCGTTGTTAGTTTATATCTACCGATGCGTTGTTAGTTTTTATGTCTCCCGATGCGTTGTTAGTTTTTATGTCTCCCAATGCTTTGTTAGCTTAGCTGTCTACCGATCCGTTGTTAGCTTATGTCTCCCGATCCGTTGTTAGTTTATGTCTCCCAATGCGTTGTTAGTTTTTATGTCTCCCGATGCTTTGTTAGCTTAGCTGACTCCCGATGCGTTGTTAGTTTATGTCTCCCTATGCGTTGTTAGTTTATGTCTCCAGATGCGGTGTTAGTTTATCTGACTACCGATGCGTTGTTAGTATATATCTCCCGATGCGTTGTTAGTTTATCTGTATCCCGATGCGTTGTTAGTTTGTCTCCCGATGCGTTGTTAGTTTATCTGTATCCCGATGCATTGTTAGTTTATGTCTCCCGTTGTTTTGCTACGTTGATTTGTCTTACATTTCTCATTATATTTTCGGCGCACAGTTTAAACAACTAGGGTGACAACACTACTCAGCAGTGCGTATTATGTATTTTTACTACGTAGATCAGTGCTCTGCAACCTTTTTCCAGTCACGTCACACTTTTATTATTTTAATTGCTGGTGACGCACCAAAATGTAATCTTATATAATAAAAGACTACGTGTGTTTATTTATTTATCTGGTGTCCCACCACAAGATAAAGAATATTTACAAATATACAAAGAAAAAAAAAAGAAGGATAAAAAGCTTTAAAAAGGTTATTTTCAAACAGTAGAAAAAAAATAAGGATAGCTCTGATGTAGATCAAGTTGCTATGACATGGCTACTGTCCCATGACAAATAAATATGTGTGCTGCCCCATCCCATCCTATCCCATCCCATCCCATGGGCCCTTTCCCATCAATTGATACTTTAACTATCTCAACCCCAACTAGCTGTTGCTTTAATTATTTATGTCCCCAGCAGTTGTTACTATAACTATTTCTATCCCAATCAGTTGTTACTATAACTATTTGTATCCTTATCAGTTGTTACTTTAACTATTTCTATCCCTATCAGTTGTTACTTTAATTAACTCTATCCCTATAAATTGAGTTGAGTTCAGTTGAGCTAAGAACTGAGATCACTGCACTCAGGACATTCATACTCGCTCCGTCCCTTCGTTCAACAGCCATTGAAGAGTAACACTACTAATCGTTTCCACCGTTATCTGATTGAAAGTTCTCCTGGTCTTCCCTCTCAGTTTTGAGATTCTACCAGAAACCCTGCTGATCCCCCCGCAATCTCATAAACTATCTCTATTACTGTAACTATTTCTATCTCCATCAGTTGTTACTATAACTATTTCTATCCCAGTCAGTTTTTACTTTAACTATCCCTATCAGTTTAACATCATTGGCACCTTTCCGTCTTGACAGACGATAGTTTGGTACATTGTGCTTCAAAAAGGCTTAATAACTACGATCCATGGCGGTGGCGAGTGTGGCTGGTAAGGCCAATTCTTGCTGCAAATGTTTGCCCACAGTAGATGCATGTGAAAACATGGTCATTTCCACCATTTTGCACCATCTTACGTCTCTCACGCTCTGTGTGTACTTTATCTGCAATCATTTTCTCCTTTGTCTTTATTCCATTTCTGATAGTTGCCCTCCATGCAACACGTTCATCGGCAACTTGCTCCCAATGTGCATTATCAATGCCTGTATCAATCATGTCCCGCTTACACACATCTTTGTATCGTAGTAGAGGCCGACCCTGAGATCTCCTACCCGTCTGTAATTCACCAAAAAAGATGTCCTTTGGTATTCTATCATCATCCATCCTCCTAACATGTCCTATCCATCTAAGTCTACGAAGACTGAGCATGGAATACACCGTCACACAACCTGATCTTTCCAATACTTCAGTATTTGTGATTTTGTCTTGCCACTTAATACCAAGTATTCTTCGCAGACACCGCATATGAAAGCTGTTTAAACGTTTCTCTTGGCGTAAGTAAGTTGTCCAGGTTTCACTGCCATAAAGAAGAGTACTAAGGACACAGGCTTGGTAGACTAGAACTTTTGTTTTGGCAGTAAGCTTCCTGTTCTCCCAGACTCTTTTTGCTAACATGTTCATTGTTGTTGCTGCCTTGCCAATCCTGATGTTGATTTCCTGATCGAGGGATAATTTGCTATTTACCTTTGTTCCTAGATATGTAAAATGGTCTACTATCTCCAGTTCGGCGTCGTCAATAAAGATTGATGGTACACCATGTGCACCTTGTGACATAATCTGTGTCTTCTTTTTGTTAATTGTTAAACCAAATTCAGAACAAGCATTGGAGAATGCAGATAGTAGATGTAATTTTTCATCAGAGTGGGTCGTAATCGCAGCATCATCCACAAAAAGCAAATCTCTGATTAGTACCCTCCTAATTTTGGTCTTGGCTTTCAATCTCTGACCATTATAGAGGCCACCATCTGAGCATGAGTGAATGTATATACCGTCATCTTGATCACGAAAGGCATATTTCAGTAGAAGTGAAAAGTATATCCCAAAGAGGGCGGGGGCTAGTACACAACCTTGCTTAACTCCACTCTTGATTTCAAACTCTTCTGAAGTTGAGCCATAAAACTTGATTATACCCTTCATGCCTATGTGGAACGATTCCACAATGGACAGAAGAGTTGGTGGGCAGCCAATCTTCTTTAGTGCCTTGAACAGACCCTCACGACTGACCAAATCGAATGCCTTTGTGAGGTCGATGAATTCAATAAACAGTGGCTGATTTTGTTCCGGGCATTTTCTTGCATCTGTCGCAATGAGAATATCATATCAATGGTAGACCGGTTCTGACGGAAGCCGCACTGTGATTCGGGGTAGACTTGGTCTCCCAGGACTTGAAGTCTGCGCAGAACAATTCTGACAAATACTTTCCCAACAATATACAAAAGTGAGATACCCCTATAGTTGCAGTCGCTCCGATCGCCCTTGTTCTTGTACAGCGTTATGATGTTTGAATCTTTGAAATCCTGTGGGAATTGTCCTTCTCGCCAGCATAGCTCTATTAGCTGGTGGATCTGTAGAGTGAGTGTGTCTTTTCCACTCATGATTACCTCTATTGGAATCCCATCCTACCTGGAGCCTTGCCAGACGCAAGTTCATTTATAGCACACTTAACTTCTGTTATGGTGGGAAGTGTGTCCAGGTGGTCAAGAGTTGGCAGGGCCTCTATGGCATTGAGGGCATCATCCGCTAGCTTGGTCTCACTTGAGTAAAGCTCTAAATAGTGCTCGACCCATCTATCCATCTGCTGTTTCTTATCAGTGATGATTTCTCCAGTCAAGGTTTTCAGCGGTGCACTTCTTTTGATCATTGGACCACAGGCTTTCTTTATCCCTTCATACATGCTTCTGATGTTTCCCTTATCACTTGCGATTTGAATGGACTCACATAACTTGATCCAATAGTCATTAGCACACTGCCTGGCAGCCTTTTACACATCCTTCCTTGCTTGCTTCAGCTCACTCAGAGTGTTACGCGTTGGTCTTTCCTTGTTTCTTAAGAGAGCTATCTTCTTTTTATCAATCAAGGGCTGCAGTATCTGGCTGTTTTCCGCAAACCAGTCCTGCCTCTTATGATCCACAGTGCTGTAAACCCCTACCGCTGTTTTATAAATAGTTTCCTTAAGTTTACTCCATTTATCATTTACTATACAATTTTCTGACATATCAGTGAAAGCGTCTTCAAGTTGCTGTTGAAATTCAAAGCACTTTGCAGGATCGTGAGTGTTAATACTATTAATCCTGGGGATAGATTTGTGTTTAGCTGTGTAGATTCTCTTTGGTCTCTTTGGTCATATTCCTATATACTTTGCTCAGTTTAACAAAGATATTTATATTCCTATATAATTTGCTACCTTTAATACTTATATCCCCATGACTTGTTTTGAAGGGTTACTTAAATGCCAAAACAGGATCGGATAACACTGGTTACGAAGAGGTCACAAGGAAACATGAATGAAAATTGAGAATTAAACACCATTTTTGCGCTGTGTATCAATATATCATAGGCGAGAGTGTTTTTCCACACAACACACACACACACACACATATATATATATATATATATATATATATATATATATATATATATATATATATATATATATATATATATATATATATATATATATATATATACATACAACATGGAAGTCAGGATAATGTAGGATATCTCTGAATCCAAATATTAAAAAAAAAAAAAAAAAACAACTTAAGGAACAGTGTATGGTCACAGTCTCTAATATATCATCAATGCGTGCAACACTTAGTAGACGAAAAGAACAAGGAGAAGAGTTGGCAACAGGTTAAAAGCATATTGAGCGACTTACGTATGGAAGTCCTTGGTAGAAGAGAACAAACAAAATCATACCGCAAATATAACGGCGGAAACCCTCAAGGAAGTAAAAGAAAGGAAAAATACAATTACAGAAGTGATTAATAGCGAAACAAGAGCTGATAAAGAAGCTAACAGAGAAGTTAAGAAACACAGAAGCAAATAAGGGCGAATAGAAGACAATATTTAGATGCCCAAGCAAGAGGGACAGAGGATGCAGCAGCGAATGGAGATCTCAGAGATCTTCACAGCACCATCAGGAAATTGGTAGGAAAATATAATCAAACAAGTGAACTTATCAAAACTAGTTTCATCACCAGTATTGAAGATCTAATAAACAGATGGGTAGAATACTTTAAGGACCTTTTGAATAGACCAGTTTCACATGATAATATTTCAGATCTGTTAACCGACAGTCTCATTAACTGAATAACTGTCTGATCAAATAAGTGACTGAACCTCACAGTAGCAGACTGATTGTATTTCAGATCTATTATCCCCCCCCCTTCCACACACACACACACACACACACACACACACACACACACACACACACACACACACACACACACCCGTCTCACTAACTGAATGACTCTCTGCTCATCTGAAGGCTCTTTGAGGTAGGGATCTGCATGGTGAAATGGCTAACCCACGAGCATCCCGCCTCGAAGAATGCTTTCGGCAGGCCAAAAACACACGGAGCCTTGTGGGATAAAACCAGGTGCAATGAAGTTTATCTTCTTGCTTTTAAACTCCCTTTTTAAACCTGGATTTTCTTCAACTAACTGTGACATGAAATCTACAAAAGCCAAAAACGAGCAATCACACCATCCTATCGATGGTTTCCCCAACAAACAAGTGCGAATTTCAAACCGGTGTTTTGTAGAAATTGATCACCGGTCGTTTGTGTGCTTGATCACGATATGGCTTCTGCTGGATTGTTGTCGCTTGTTTTTCCCGAAGGTGTGCGTGTATGTGAGTGTGTGTATGTGTGTGTCTACATGTGTTTAAGTGTGTGTGTGTGTGTGTGTCTATGTGTATGTATGTTGTTATTGACTGCACGGAGTCAGTAAGGCTCCATCAATAAATAGAAGTGCTTATGTTAGAGTCAAGATTTATGACAACGGTTTGTCTATGATTGCATATCTTCAGAATTAGTCATTTCTCTCTCTCTCTCTCTCTCTCTCTCTCTCTCTCTCTCTCTCTCTCTCTCTCTCTCTCTCTCTCTATCTATCTATCTATCTCTCTTGTATCAGTGCACGACAAGGCGGGTGGGGGGGGGGGGGGGGGGTGTCAGGATCCTCTGGGATCAGGTGCAAAGTGAGAAAGAATAGAAAGAACAGATAAACCATCATTGCCTGGAGAGAATGATGCGGCAGTGGGAGTGACTGGAGGATTTGGTCGACAGTCAGTTCTCCGAGGACAGAACCGACGGACACATAATCAGATTGCTGGTGTCATTAGTATGGGAACTCTTCGCTGGCTGGTCAAGGTTAGGACGGTACGCGTATAAGTATGTGAGAGAGTTGTAATGTCGGTTCTTGATTCTCATCTCAACTCAACTCAACTCAACTCAACTCAACTCATCTCTCTCTCTCTCTCTCTCTCTCTCTCTCTCTCTCTCTCTCTCTCTCTCTCTCTCCCTCTCTCCCCCTCTCTTTCTGTGATGTCTCGTTGGTGTTTCGGCGATGTCTTAGAAATATCTCGGTTGTGTCTTGGTGATATCTCGGCGGTGTCTTGGGGGTATCTCAGTGGTGTCTCGATGATGCCTCGTTGGTGTCTCGGTAATGTCTTGGTGGTGTCTTCGTTATATCTCGGTGGTGTCTCGGTGATGTCTCGGTTTTTGTCTCGTTGGTGTCTCGGCGGTGTCTTGGTGATATCTCGGCGGTGTCTTGGAATATCTCGGTAGTGTCTCGGTGATGCCTCGTTGGTGTCTCGGTAATGTCTCGGTGCTGTCTTGGTGATATCTCGGAGGTGTCTCAGTGGTGTCTTGTTGGTGTCTCGGCGGTGTCTCCGTGATGTCTCCGTGGTTTCTCGAAGGTTTCTTCGTGTTCTCCAAGAGAGTCTCCGTGGCGAACTGGTTAAGCCGCCTGCTCCGCGTCTCGGAGGTGAGGGGTTCGATTCCAAGAAACGACATTCGGTTAACAAGTGCAATTATCTTGGAGACTCCTGGAGGTCGTCGCTAGAGCTACGGAGTTCATGCTTTCTGCGACGCTTTCAGCAGGACTGTGGTAAGAGACCGAGCCATATGGGATAAAACCCGGTGCAATGAAGTCGATCATCTGGCCTCTTAAACACACGTGCTACTACTTCTAGAGTACTGATTGTGGATTAGCTCTGTGAAAAATGTGAAAATGTGAGACGTGAAAACTGTGAAAACTGATGTGAATGTGAACTGATGTGAATGTGAAAACTGATGCATATGTGAAAACTGCTACACCGCTAGAGATGCCGGCTGAACTACGCAAATCCTTTAAAAATTTACTCCATGAAAGAGTTCAGAATATGAGAGGGAAGACCAGAAGAACTTTCAATCAGATAGCGGTTGGAACGATTAGTAGTATGACTCTTCGCTGGCTGTTGAACGAGGGGACGGAGCGGGTGTGCGAATGTCCTGAGTGCTGCCATGTTGGTTCTTAGCTCATAGCTCATAACTCATAACAGAGTTCATAATATTACAATAGAACCAGAAACAGCGACAGAGGCTGATTGCCGCCTTATTGTTGTTTGCTATGTCGTCGTAATCTGCCACTTCCGATGGAATTTGAAATCGAAACAACGCCTCTGTTTGGACTCTCTGTCGCAGTATTCTTTCTAAGTATAATTGTTTTGCCACTTCGGTGTTTTCTTACGTTCTCAATTCAGCCACTTAGGGTCGCTCCCGGTGCTATGGTTTTGTGAAAAGATAACTGCTATACGTTAAGTGGAGCAGAGCAGAGTCTTTCTTCAAATTGGATATAGAGGTTTTTACCCCGAGAATATCCTAGCAATAGAACTATGTTGCTACAAAATGTTATGACTGTTAACTCCAAACAGGAGAAAGCTATCTTTGTGTTAACCCATACTGTAACTTCACACATGAGAAACCTATCTTCCTGTAAATAAATTCTTAACTTCAAACTAGAGAAACCAATCTTCGTGCTAACACACCACGAGAACTCTATCTCCAAGTAAACAAATACTGTAACTGATTGGCTGACTAGTTTTCGGTCTATCTGAACGACTGATCCGTTGTCTGTCTATCTAAAAGACTATTCCGTTGGCTGTCTTGTCTCTGTAACTGATCGGTTGTCGGTCTATCTGGGCTGTCTGTCTGTCTGAATGACTGCTCAGCTGTCTGTCTGAACGACTGATCGGCTGTCTGTCTAAATGACTAAGGGCTGATTGTATGTCGGAAAGACTGCTCGATTCTCTGTGTGAATGCCTGCTCGGCTGTCTATCTGTCTTAGTGAATGATCGGCTGTCTTCTGCCTCAATGACTGATCGTCTGTCTGTCTGTCTGTCTGTCTGTCTGTCTGTCTGTCTGTCTGTCTGTCTGTCTGTCTGTCTGTCTGTCTGTCTGTCTGTCTGGGTGATAGACTTACCAGCATGTGACACGTTCCTGTCCTCAGCGTTAATTAAACTGATGCACTTTACTGCTGACCTTCTCTTATAGTACATTTTATCTTCTCTTAAATGTTATCTAGTTTAGATTTCCTACTGACTCTTACACATTATTGAATTAAATGCTCTAGACACCTTAAAGCCTGGATGAGCACACGGAACAACTGAATCTGCTAGTTTAATCATGCGTAAACTTGTTGACTCTCCCTAATATATCACATTGCTGGGGAACATTGCTTTATTTTTCAGTTTATTTGTCTTACTAGATACTGAACAAAAGGACAAACCACAAAGAGGAAGACCTGGATAAGCGTAGCAGAAAAGAAGAGACAGAAATGACTAACATTGGAAGGAGATGAGTGAAGCTGCTTGGGATAGGCTATGCCTGGACAAGTGTAGGAGAGAAGAAGAGACAGAAATGACTAACATTATAAGAAGATGAGTGAAGCTGCATGAGATAGCTAAGACCTGGACAAGCGTAGGAGAAAAGAAGAGACAGAAATGACTAACATTGGAAGGAGATGAGTGAAGCTGCTTGGGATAGGCTATGCCTGGACAAGTGTAGGAGAGAAGAAGAGACAGAAATGACTAACATTGTAAGAAGATGAGTGAAGCTGCATGAGATAGCTAAGACCTGGACAAGCGTAGGAGAAAAGAAGAGACAGAAATGACTAACATTGGAAGGAGATGAGTGAAGCTGCTTGGGATAGGCTATGCCTGGACAAGTGTAGGAGAGAAGAAGAGACAGAAATTATAAACATTGGAAGGAGATGAGTGAAGCTGCATGAGATAGCTAAGACCTGGACAAGCGTAGGAGAAAAGAAGAGACAGAAATGACTAACATTGGAAGGAGATGAGTGAAGCTGCTTGGGGTAGCTAAGGATATGACTGGTCTCAGCTTGTTGGTTGAAGGCCGATATCCTAGTTTGGGGATAATCGGCGGAAGAAGCAGAAAATATCCTGAACACAATTTCTTCAGGATTGGGTGATAGAATGATTGATTAGTTTGTGAAATCCTCTGATAGATTAACTAGCTGGTGTGTGAATCCTCTGATAGATTTACTAGCTGGTTTGTGAATCCTCTAATTGATTTACTGGCTGGTTTGTGAATCGTCTGATAGATTTACTGGCTAGTTTGTGAATCCTCTAATTGATTTACTGGCTGGTTTGTGAATCGTCTGATAGATTTACTGGCTAGTTTGTGAATCCTCTAATTGATTTACTGGCTGGTTTATGAATCCTCTGATAGATTTACTGATTGGTTTGTAAATCCGCTGATACATTTATCTGCTGGTTTGTGCATCCTTTCATAGATTTACTGGCTGGTTTGTGAATCCTCTGATAGATTTACTGGCTGGTATGTGAATTACCTGATAGATTTACTGGCTGGTGTGTGAATCCTCTGATAGATTTACTGGCTGGTGTGTGAATTCTCTGATATATTTACTGGCTGGTGTGTGAATTATCTGATAGAATTATTGGCAGGTTTGTGAATCCCCCGAAAGATTGTTTAACTCTTAAGTCCCATACTTTGGCGTTCTTATGGCTGAGCTTGTCTTGCATCAGTCGCAGTCAGGTTCGTGTCTAAACTTTCTTTCCGACCCGGAACCAAAGAATCATTTCCACGGGGACTTTATTGCAGAGTTCCCTTTTCCCTTCTCCAAGCTCAGAAACCAGCGGGTGTGACAGACCGGTAGCGGAATTTCACATCAGAGGACAGGCATAGTACGTGTAACCAGAACAGGACTCAGCATAGCACATGGGAGATGGGGTGTCAGATCATGCTTCAAGGATGGGTTTTAGATATTTCACTTGCCAGCAGATCCCTAGTCATTCCAACTGATGGATGTAGGGAAAGATCCCCTTCTTCGCCATCAGTGCAGTGGAAGTTCAAGCGCATTAAGCTCAGGGGGCACCACTAGACGCCTGATATGACATACATAGGAAAATCTGAGAGTAGTATAACTAGACAGGTCTTTGTCTGGAATACACAGGGCAAAAGAAAGAAAGGAGGACCTGAATACACATGAAGAAAACTAATAGAAACAAAAATAAGTAGCATGAGGATGATATAGTCGGAGTTGCATGGGATAGCTAAGGACAAGAGGGCTTGGGATGAGTTCGTTGAGGGTCTGAGTCCTAAAGGGGAATAAAGGACGAAGGAAGTATAATCGTTCTCTAAGAACACATGGGTAACTTTATATTCTTTCAGCCATACACAATGAAGCTATAGGGAGATATGGGATGCGCAAGAGACACGCGGCAGTGTGTATGAGATACATTCTGGCTTTGCCAACTACTGCGGACAGGCTTTAGGCGATGCAGGCGAAGACATATCTCCGTGAGGCTGCGGTGAAGGAGCATCTCCAGAATGAAGCCCTTGGCACAAATAAGGACCACAGGCTATCACGGGAAAATCATGAATGTTTCAGGTAGAGCCACACAATCAGAGAATTATGTGTATTTGAGATGAGCGAAGAAATTTTACAACTAATGGACATAAGAAAACTCAACAAAAATAATCCTGCCAAATATTAAGAAATTCACAGACAAGTCAGAATATTATGTAAAAAGGCAAAAGAAGCATGGCTTGAGAAAAAATTGCATGGAGATTGAAAAACAACTCAACAGACAAAATACCAAATCAGTGCACAAAAGAATTCAGGAACGCAGTAATAAAAGAACAAGTACATCAGCAGGCTGTCTAAAAACTAAAGATGGCAAAATCATAATAGAAAAAGATCAGATTCTATATGTATTGTCAGATTATGTGAAAAACCTTTATGGTGATAACAGAGATGAACAGTATGATATTCGATTTAATAATGAAGGACCGCCGATTTTAAAGATGGAGGTTCGGAATGTTCTTAAACATATGAAAGCTGGCAAGACACCCCCCCCCCCCCCCTCCCCCCGGGATCAGATAGCATCACAACAGAAATAATGCATGCTTTAGAAGAATATGGAATAGATCAAGTCACCAGACTGCTGAACATATTATATGATACCGGAGATATATCTTCTGAATTATGTAATTCTGCATTTATTGCAGTCCCCAAGAAATCAGGAGCTTTGGAATATGATCAACATAGAACAATTAGTATAATGAGTGATGGAGTGAAATGGCGAATCATGACCGCCCACGCTTTCCGGCATGGCACATGATGGATGCATGGGGACCATGGAGGTCGGGGGGGGGGGGGGGGGGGAAGGAGAGAACTGAGTCAGAATGCCCGAGGAAAAGTCATACCTGTGCCGGATCATAATCACATTGGACAGGGAGTGCAGGGATGGACCGGCAGGCTGCGATGAAGGAGGGGGGGGGGGGGGGGTCTGAAATTTATCCAGTGCAATTTGTCCCAATGTGATGTAATCGTTTACACGGATGGTTCTGTGCTAAGAGCCAAAAGAAGTGCCTCGGAGTTTATAGCGAAGGTTAATGAATGGTGTTTAATGCAGGAGAGCCTGACATTTGATACCATAACATTTATTCTGAGCATGGAGGTGAAGGCAGTCACTGAGCGTTCCGCTGGTTGGAGGACAAGCAGCATACATATCTTGATTGTAAAGGACTAACAGAGCAGGCTGGAAAGGGTAAAGACAAGCATGATTCCCGCGGAGTGGCATGCTTCAATTAACTGATTAAATGCCATGGGATGAAACATTTTCTTATTTTAACTTCCCGTAAATGTCATAGGCTTATACATGAAATTAAAGTTAAAATAACAATACAGTAGTTTTTCCTATGTGGCTTTCCTTAATTTGATACCATATGAACAACTTTTCAGCCATAACTGTGACACACCCCTACTTTCAATTGTCTGCCATCCCTTTATGTTTGGTCCAGCTGACATTTTGTTTGTCACTGAATCTGTGAAGACATCAAAGATAGGTAGCACGTGTAGTATCTTTTCACCAGCACGGGTTGGACTTGATGTAGTAGGAAACGAGCAGGCGGACAATATGGCTGGGTCTGCATCGTTGGTTGGTGTGTTGATGCGTGACAAGGCAGATATAGTCAGGGCCAATTGAGATCATGTGTATTGGTGTGGAGGATTAGATTAATCGTCATGGGCTGGTGAGAACGGCAGTCAGTGACCAGATATTCAGACCGACAATCAGAAGTTGGATGAAGAATGTCTTACGCGATGAATTAAAGTTTTGCAATCCGTCGACCACACTCTCTCGCCTAAAACACTATCTCGCCTGAGCCCATCTGAATCCAGTGGCAAGACTAGTCAAGATGACTGGAGACGAATACAGGTGCAGTGGGTGACCAGGGCGCGTTATGTGCCTTGCCATGTTCATTACGTTCCACAACGCTTTGCAGTTAACGCCATCTTAGCCGTTGAATCATCAATAATTTCTTCCCCACAGTCTCCCGAATATTATCTTCACATTCTGAGTAGGCACACCCTAGTTCAACGACTGGTTTGACGTCGAATCGGTTACCCTCGCCTGGTTTCGCTGTTGTCCGGGAAGGGGGGAGGGGGGGGGGGGGTGAACACTGTTTTATGCTACAGGCGTGAGCTGGATGTCAGGCTTGGACCAGTGGTGAATAGGCCTTGAAAAAGTTGTGACAGCTATCCTTACCAATGTCCGAAAATAGTTCTCCAAGAACACATAATTAGACCGCATCTAGTACCATTAGTATTATGACTCTTCGCTGGCTGTTGAAAATCTAATTTGAGCCCATTTGGGAATGTCCCGAGTGCGGCGATTTCGATTCTTGATTGAACTCAACACTTCTGTCAATCTTCTATCACCTTTTTGCACTGTATTTCACTGACATCCTTCATTCACATTTACCATTAATTGTCCCGGTTTCGTCTTCTTTCCCCTACTAAAACCTTGAAATATACAACAAGTGGCACCTTATGCCATAAACTTGACATATATAACATACACACGACATACATAACATACAAACCGCCAATGTTATCCCCCGATTGTTGCAGCTCCCTCACCCCACACAATTAAATGCCCACGGATTCCCTCGCAACCCAGTTTGACATTTACTGACAGGACACTGTATTTTTCCGTGTCTGCCACAACGATTATGCCAAAATTCCCCCCGCCATATTCCCTATCTCCTAATCACATATTTTTCTGCATTCTAATTTCTCATTTTCGTTTATATATAATATTTTGCCTAAGTGATCGTTGCCTGCCGGCTGATGCTGAGGGGTTGTGTCGCGCGCGTGTGTTGTATCTGCGGGTCTCCGGGTCCGAGCAGCACATTAGAAAGAGAGCGGGCACTGAATGGGAGAATTTAAAATGTAAATTAATCGATCTTTGCTCCGAGTCACTTTACTATGACATTTGTCGGCAGGGTGGCATCGGTAGGATGGGGCGACAGGGTGGGCTGGTAAACTGGCGTAAATTGCATGGCCATAGAAGTGTGTTTCTATGTGTGTGTGAGCGTGTGTGTGTGAGCGCGCGCGTGTGTGTGTGTGTGTGAGAGTGTGTGTGTGTGTGTGAGTGTGTGTGTGTGTGTGAACGTGCTTCTCAATGTAAATACGGCTTTTATTTTGTGTGTTTCGTGTATGTCCGTGCATATATGTAAATAGATATTTGTATGTATATGTAAGCGGGGTCTGCAGGTCCGATAGATATCTGTAGGTCTGGCCCTCCGCCAGTCCGTTCGTCCGTCCGTCTGTCTGTCTGTCTGTCTGTCTGTTTATTCGTCCGCTCGATCGCCCGCCCGCTGGACGGAGCACGTATGGTAATTTCCCGCGTACTGTGACGTCGGTTCTTGACTCAGCTTGGTAATTACCGTGTACCCCAGATAGGCGTACTATGGGAAAATGCATTTACATTCTGATCTGCACATATAAAAGATAAGACAGAAGTCAATATCAGAGAACACATTAGACAGCACAAACATGGACAAACATATCACTTGTACGTTATGGCTGTCTATCATTATCATCATGTGCCATGCCACTAAGCGTGGGCGGTCATGTCTTGCTGTCTTACACGATCACCAATGTCGTGGATCACTTCTGTGTTCTTGTCCCGACCGTGCCATGTGGTCAAGCCATTCAGATATTTACTTCTCCGCCTTCCCTTTGTTATTTTCCCATCAATATTTCCAGGTGTCATCAAGGTCTCTAGTTTATTTCTTCTCATAACGTTTCCGAAAAATTCTTACTATCTACGTCTAATTTCTCTAATCTGTTTAGGGTTGTCACCTGCTTCTGGTGGGACTTGCTCGCTGGTGTTTCTGTCTGTCCATGGTATTCTTTGCATTTTCCTCAGAAACTACACTTCCACAGCCATCAGATGTTTTCCAGTTTGTCTACACATTGTACACTTTTCACCGCCATACACAAGTTCTATGTAGCACTTACACACTATTTCTCATACCTCGTCTTTACGAATATACAGGAATCACGAAGTCCGTAGGTGAGGAATTTTATCGCCCATGCAAAATCAATGATGTGACGAAGAGACAGTGAGTAACGGCCTTGTCTAGCGGAAATCTGCCGACAGGTAAAAGTACTTTATCAAGTGCCAGGTTCTAGAATATTCAAGCCCCGTGTCTTGCTAATTGTAATAAGGGCATAGTTACACAGTTCAACTGGGATTAACTCCTATCTCTTACATTTAATGTAAGAATGAGAGCACTGAAGTGCTATAAAGAACCTGTTTTGCTGTAAGGCAGTGAATTTTGGAATGTAAATAAACAAATTAGGACGAATTTTGATGCAATAGAGATGTGGTTTCTGAGACGAATGTTGCGAATTCCTTGGACTGCCAGAGTAACTAACAATGACTGCCTCTAAGAGGCTGGTTTGATCGATTGATTGATCACATTTTTGGACACGTTATGAGAAGAAATAAACTATGGTCAGAACTGGCAAGATTGAGGGGGAAAGAACAAACGGAAGGAAGAGAAGTAAATATTTTAATGACTTGGCAACATGACATGGTCGAGACAAGAACACAGAGCTGATCCACGACTCTGGTGATCGTGCAAGATGGCGAAACATGATCGTTCACGCTTAATGGTATAGCACATAATGAATGATTGAAAGAGGCGAATGAAACTAAAACAATACAAATGAGACAAAACAGTTTTCTTTGGTCATGTGATGAGAAGAAAGGCATTGGAGAACATCGTGACAACTGGAAAGATCGAGGGAAAGAGAGGCAAAGGCAGACCAAGTAAAATGACACAGGATGGATTGAGACGGTGTCATGGAGGAATATCAATAGCGGAGTTGATCCAGAACACCAAAGACCGAGATCTGCGGAGAGTCATGAACGCCTACGCCAGCCGGCACGGCACTTGATGACGATGATGTTATCAGAAGAAATAAACCGGCGAACTTGGTGACAACTGGCGAGATTAAGGGGGAAAGAACAAGGGGAAGGCAGAGAAGTAAATTTATGGATGGCTTGTGCACGACATGGCCGAGACAAGAACACGGAGCTGATCCACGACTCTGGTGACGGTGTGAGATGGCGGAAACTGACCGCGCACATTTATCGGCATGTCACTTGACGATGATGATGATTGTGGCTTCTGTATTTACAATGACAACTATTTAGATAGACGGGACGGATGATGGCAAACCATCCAGGTTGCGAATGGGGAATGTGGGGTTTACATCTGGCAGTGTATGCCTTAGTTAACGATGGCCAACACACTTTTTAAACAACACCTAAGAAGACTCTTCACATGGAAGTCACCGGAAAGTATTACCAACAATCAGATAGATTATATTTTAATACAAAGAAGATGGAGATCAAGTATAACAGATCTGAAATTAAAACTCAAAAAGCTTACCCGAGGACCAAGGCCACTTCGTTTTGATCTCACAAAAATACCAGATGCATACAGCGTAGAAGTGAGGAATCGTTTTGGGGTCTTGATGTCTATACAAGAGGAAATGACACCTGATGAACTGGCAGTACAAGCTAGAGATATCTTGATAACAGTAGACAAATATTTAATTCCGACCAGGACTAAGCAACATAAGCCATGGATTACACCAAGCACGTTAGAATTAATAAAACAACGAAGGGAACTGAAAAGTAAAGAAGAAACCGATAACAGTAGGATGAAGTATAAATCTTTAACACGAGAAATAAGAAAGAACACAAGAAAGGAGAAAAATCAATATATACAAGATTGTTGTATTAAAATAGAGCAATATCATAAGAATGGAAGAGATTACGAAATGTTCAAAGAAATGAGGTTATTGACAAGAAATGTTCAACCTCAATTAAATGTTATCTGTGACAAGATGGGAAATACCTTAACAGAATCTAGACAAATTCTAGAAAGATGGCAGGAGTACTACAGTGGAATGTATGATATGAGTGACAGTGAGGATATGAATAATATACATGTACCAATGACAGCAGAGACATAACCTGAACCCTCATTAGATGAAATTTCATGGGCAATAAAGAACCTGAAGAATGGTAAATCACCAAGATGTAATGAGGTACCAGCTGAACTAATTAAAGAGGGAGGAGAAGAGAGCATACAAATCTCTCACGCAGTATGTAAAAAAGATGTAGAAATATGGTGTATGGCCAAAAGATTGGAAGAGAACTGTCTTCATTCCAATACCAAAAAATGGCAACCTCAAATTATGCACCAACTATAGAACTGTTGCCCTGATCAGTCATGGAAGTAAAATTCTACAAAAATCATAATAGGAAGACTTCGTAAGAAAATGGAAGAGCAGATTAATGTGGTTCAGGCTCGATTTAGACAAGGAAGACGAACAAAAGATCACCTACTCAACATGCGTTTAATAATAGAGAAGTGCAGATAATTTAATGCAAACATATTCTAATGTTTTGTGGATTATTCAAAGGCATTCGACTGTATACAACATCAGAAACTTTGGGAAATCATGAGGAATATGGGCTTTCCATCACATGTAGTACAACTCATAAAATGCTCTATCTAGACCAACAAGCAGCGGTTAGATTTGATGGCGAGACATCAGACTGGTTTGATATCAAGCAAGGAGTCCGTCAGCGATGTGTGCTGTCACCCTATTTGTTTAACCTGTACGCCGAAAGTATAATGAGAAATGTAAGAGATGATATAACCAGGGATAAATATGATGCCCTAAATATGTTGTTTGTCCATCAAGAATGATGATGACCATTCATTTCATCCAGTGGAGTTGAAAGTATGGAGCCGTGGGTTCTAAGATGGCTGATAATGCCTATTGTGGCTTTGTCAAATGTTCTTTGACAATGTGGACAAAGAATGCTTGACGTTTCTGAAGGAGGATTTCCTGCTGTGGTCTTTCTGTCTTGCCTTTTCTTTACAGCTCTTGCAGTCCTAGTTGCCTCACACATGACTGCACCCTTGTGTAATGATGCACGCCACGAATTTCGGTCTCTGGCTGCAGTCTCCCAGGTGTCACGATGAATTCCAAAAGCATTCAGAGAGATTTTCACAGTGTCTCTAAAGCGTTTCCTCTGGCCGCCTTGGGAGCGCTTACCACAACGCAGTTCGCTGTAAAAAATTCGTTTAGGGAGCCTGTGATCTGGCCCTAAATATAGGTGGTCATGAAATACCAGAGATTCGATATGCTGATGAGACAGTATTACTATCCACATCACATAATGGTATAGAAAACCTAATAACCTCAACCCAAAGAAATAGTGAAAATCACAACTTATATCTTAACATCGCAAAAGCAGAGATACTGCATACAAATAAAACTACTATAGAGAAAGAAAGAAATATATGTTAATGAGGAAAGATTAGGGTCAGTCTGTTTATACTTCTTAGTTTTTCTACGAGCAGTATGAAGATCCCCTGCCGGCTTGCTAGGACAGTCGCAGGTTTAGGACAAAAATCTGACCATAGGGAATCTGTCCGCTATGGCGAGCCATATCCCCGTTAGCCCATGACCTCCCGAGCCGAATATTGAAGAGGGTTGGCTTTTAAAGATTATGGAACAAAGAAAATTGATATACGAGGGTAAGTTAATAAGTAAGTCACAAATGGCTATTGTAAAATAACTAACTATGATAATAACTTGAAACCAGTTTATTTTTATACATACATTGTCCCTTTATTACACAACATAGTTCCCTCCAACATTGGTGCACTTATCCCGACGTTTTATCAGTCCTCCCAAATCCGCTGCATAGAACTGCGTGCCCTGTTTTCTAAACCACGTTTTCACTTCTCGTTCAACTTCGGCGTCATTCGCGAAATGTCTCCCACCAAGGTGGGTTTTCAGTGGTCTTAGCGCCTAGCGATTTCCCGTAAAACGGAACATAGTTGGGTAGAAAAATTTACGAGAGCAATTTAATTAACAATTTACGAGTCAATAAGTAAGTCACACAGTTCTGTGGGTTGGCACATAAATGAAAACAATGGCACTAAATTCTATGCAGCCGGTTTGGGAGGACTGATAAAACGATGGGATAAGTGCATCAATGTTGGTGGAAATTATGTTGAGAAATAAAGTGACAGTTTATGTTTAAAAATAAACTGGTTTCAAGTTGTTATCATAGTTAGTTATTTTTCTACAGCCATTCGTGACTTACTTATTAACTTACCCTTGCATTTTGGTCGCTTGAAATATCATGAGAGTTTGAAGAGAACAATAATGGAGGGGTAAATGCCTAGGAAGAGAGGAAGAGGAAGGTCAAAGAGAAGATGGGTGCAGGATGTGGCGGATGATCCCCAGATGGGTGTATCGGACGCGGGACATCTTGTTTGTGATCGAGAAGTTTTTCCGGAAGGTTATTATGGGAGCTAGCTTCTGCAAAGAACATACTGCTGAATGAATGAATCAATGAATGAGTGTATGCCTTGTTATTTATACATTTACGGATTGATTACCTAGAATCAACATAACTGGCACATCGATAGAATGAGGGGTCTCGTTAACCACATAGAACTTGAATTATTAGCTACCGGACGTGGATGCAAATATTTGCGGGAGGGTCTGACAACCTATAGACTTGTACGGAGGGCAAGGATGATATCCCAGCAGATAATTAACTAACTAACTACCTAACTAACTAACTAACTAATTAACTAACTAACTAACTAACTAATAACTAACTAACTAACTAACTAACTAATAACTAACTAACTAACTAACTAACTAATAACTAACTAACTAACTAACTAACTAACAACTAACAACTAACTAACTAACTAACTAACTAACTAAGGTATCTAACGTAACTAACCTAACTAACCTAACTAACGTAACTAACGTACTAACCTAACTAACCTAACTAACTAACTATCTAAAGTACTAAATAACTAACTAACTTCGAGGGTAAGTTAATAAGTAAGCCACAAATGGCTGTAGAAAAATAACTAAATATGATAACAACTTGAAACCAGTTTATTTTTATAGAAACACTGTCCATTTATTTCTCAACATAATTTCCACCAACATTGATGCACTTATCCCATCGTTTTATCAGTCCTCCCAAACCGGCTGCATAGAACTGCGTGCTTTGTTTTCTAAACCACGTTTTCATTTCACATTCAACTTCGGCGTTATTCGCGAAATGTCTCCGGCCAAGGTGGTTTTCAGTGTTTATTCTGACAAATGTTTATCCCGTAAAGCTGTGCATAGCAGGGTAGAAAAATTTACGAGGGCGAGTCAATAAGTAAGTCACACAGTTCTGTGGGTTGGCACATAAATGAAAACAATGGCACGCAATTCTATGCAGCCGGTTTGGGAGGACTGATAAAACGATGGGATAAGTGCATCAGTGTTGGTGGAAATTATGTTGATAAATAAAGGGGCAGTGTATGTATAAAAATAAACTGGTTTTAAGTTGTTATCATATTCACATATTTTTCAACAGCCATTTGTGACTTACTTATTGACCTACCCTCGTCCTAACTAACGTAATTGTTCCCTAGGCACAACTTCCACGTCTTGTCTCTCTCGGCAGGTATCGGAGTGTAGGAATGATAGTTAGTTAGTTTCATATCCTTAACAGGACATTGCAGTCATCCTTAGCATTTATTGTTACTTCGTGATTAGCCACCATATACTGTACAGCAGCCCCGTGCAACTAACTGCAATATAAGATCAAAGGCACTTGTATCCACTTTGCTCATAACGTCACACGATTTGAAATGCCGCTGTATTCTCCCGCTGCCTCTCAAATGTAAAGTGTTTTGTGCTTTGCATTGATTTTCATCCGTATTCCGATGGCATATTATTGAAATATTGGTTACGTTTTCTGGCGCTGGTGACCGATACAATAGATAAAAGTAGTCACGGTTGCAGCAGATATAACAATACAAAATAACATCAGTTAGTTACCTGTAACTCAGCGAAAAAGGTGCTAGCTACTAGACGTAGTGTATATGGACTACGCTTGAGTTCAAAGCGAGCGAGCGCTCACATAAAATATACACAGACACAGTGTTCATACCATACAAAGAAGGCAAGTCCAGTAAAGTAAACCAATGTATAACAATATCAATAATGATATAACCTATTTTATCTTATTGTTTCTTATTATCAATTCCCGCAATCGTAAATCACAGGGTAAGTATATCAATGATAATATAACATATTTGTATCTTATATTTTTTTTTTATTTTCAATTCTCGCAAACGTAAATCACAGTGTAATATATCAGTGATAATGTAATTTATTTTTATCGTATTTTTTTTTTTTAAATTATCAATTCTTGCATACGTAAATCGCAGGGTAAAAATAACAATGATAATTCGTATAACTTATTTTTATTATATATGTGTATGTATCAAATCCCGCAAATGTAAATCATTGAACATCAATGATCAATCAATCATGTGCCATGCCGGAAAGGGTGGGCGGTCATGACTCGCCATTTCACTCGATCACCAGTGTCGTGGATCAGCTCAGTGTTCCTGTCTCTTCCATGCCATGTGGCCAAGCCATCCAGGTATTTTCCTCTCGGTCTTCCTCTTGGTCTGTTCCCCTCGATCTTGCCAGTTGTCACTAAGTTCTCCAATAATATAACTTATTTTTATCTAATTATTTTTTTTTCATTATTATCTGTTTTTTTTTCCATCTCGTAATTTACGTTTCGGATAGTGGAGATTGTTGTAAGGTGTGTACACTCTGTCTGTGTTTAGTGTCTCTCACATTATCGAAGAAGTTACACTTCCCTGTGGTTAGTATCTCTCATATTATCGAAGAAGTTACACTTCCCTGTGTTTAGTATCTCTCATATTATCGAAGAAGTTACACTTCCCTGTGGTTAGTATCTCTCATATTATCGAAGAAGTTACACTTCCCTGTGTTTAGTATCTCTCACATTATCGAAGAAGTTACACTTCCCTGTGTTTAGTATCTCTCACATTATCGAAGAAGTTACACTTCCCTGTGTTTAGTATCTCTCACATTATCGAAGAAGTTACACTTCCCTGTGTTTAGTATCTCTCACATTATCGAAGAAGTTACACTTCCCTGTGGTTAGTATCTCTCATATTATCGAAGAAGTTACACTTCCCTGTGTTTAGTATCTCTCATATTATCGAAGAAGTTACACTTCCCTGTGTTTAGTATCTCTCACATTATCGAAGAAGTTACACTTCCCTGTGGTTAGTATCTCTCATATTATCGAAGAAGTTACACTTCCCTGTGTTTAGTATCTCTCACATTATCGAAGAAGTTACACTTCCCTGTGTTTAGTATCTCTCATATTATCGAAGAAGTTACACTTCCCTGTGTTTAGTATCTCTCACATTATCGAAGAAGTTACACTTCCCTGTGTTTAGTATCTCTCATATTATCGAAGAAGTTACACTTCCCTGTGTTTAGTATCTCTCATATTATCGAAGAAGTTACACTTCCCTGTGTTTAGTATCTCTCACATTATCGAAGAAGTTACACTTCCCTGTGTTTAGTATCTCTCATATTATCGAAGAAGTTACACTTCCCTGTGTTTAGTATCTCTCATATTATCGAAGAAGTTACACTTCCCTGTGTTTAGTATCTCTCACATTATCGAAGAAGTTACACTTCCCTGTGTTTAGTATCTCTCACATTATCGAAGAAGTTACACTTCCCTGTGTTTAGTATCTCTCATATTATTGAAGAAGTTACACTTCCCTGTGTTTAGTATCTCTCATATTATTGAAGAAGTTACACTTCCCTGTGTTTAGTATCTCTCATATTATCGAAGAAGTTACACTTCCCTGTGTTTAGTATCTCTCATATTATCGAAGAAGTTACACTTCCCTGTGGTTAGTATCTCTCATATTATCGAAGAAGTTACACTTCCCTGTGTTTAGTATCTCTCATATTATTGAAGAAGTTACACTTCCCTGTGTTTAGTATCTCTCATATTATCGAAAAAAACCTTGCTTAACTCCACTCTTGATTTCAAACTCTTCAGAAGTTGCACCATCACACTTGATTATACCCTTCATGCCTGTGTGGAACGATTCCACAATGGACAGAAGAGTTGGTGGGCAGCCAATCTTCTTTAGTGCCTTGAACAGACCCTCACAACTGACCAAATCAAATGCCTTTGTGAGGTCGACGAAGGCAATAAACAGTGGCTGATTCTGTTCACGACATTTTTCTTCATTTGTCGCAATGAGAATATTTTATCAATGGTAGACCGGTCTGTCGAAAGCCACACTGTGATTCGGGGTAGACTTTTCCAACAATACACAGAAGTGAGATACCCCTACAGTTGTTGCAGTCGCTCTGATCGCCCTTGAACTTTCGCCCTTGTTCTTGTACAGTGTTATGATGCTTGAATCATATATATATATATATCTACCGATCTCCCTGGCCTAGAGGTTAGCAACTTTCTCCGTAATCCCTTATCCGCGTGAGCAAACGCAGCTGAGCGAGAATCAGTAGCGGTTCTCGACGCGCCCGTTACTTACGGGATATGTGAGCCGGTCGCTCAGAAAGCAATGGCAAACTACTGAGTGTAATCTTTCCAAGAAATCAACAATAGCGATAAAATGCTGTTGTTGACAGGATGTTCTGTAATAGGATATGCGAATAAATATAGATATATATCTTATTCTTCTTCAGCATTCCGAGCCATTGAGGTTCTTTGCTGCAGATACAAGCCGTCTTCATTCGTCTCTCTGATTGCCCTTCTCTTGCCAGTCGTTGATTCCAAGTGCTTGTAGGTATGTATGTATATTATCTCTCCACCGTCTTCTTGGTCTACCTCGTGGTCTACAGTCATGTATTTCCTGAGTGTAAGCGAGTTTTATTTCCCTGTTAACTTCCATTCTCTCTATATGCCCCAGCCATTACAATCTATTAGCCTTCATGATACTAGTGATTAGCGGGGACACAGATCATAAATGTCTTTGTTGCTTCTTCTTTTCCACTCTCCACTTTGTGTATCCCTAATGGGCCCAAAGATGCGTCTTAAGACTTTGTTCCCAAAGGTTTGTAATAAGGCTTCGTCTCCTTAAGTTGTACTCCAGGTTTCAGAGCCTTACAGCACAACTGGTCTGATCAGTGTTTTGTATTTTGTGATCTTTGTGTTACCTAGAGGGATTTCAAAATTAGAAAGTCAACACATGACATAATACTTTTGTTTATATGGTTGAATATCAAATGGATATAACAGCAATTCAAGAAATAAGGTGGCCAAGAGAGGGTACTTTAGAGCAAAATGGAATGATTGTAATATATGGATGAAACACCCAAAATAAACATGAACTGGGAACAGGTTTTGTCATCAAAAAAGAGTTATAGGGGAACGCTCTAAACTTTAAAGCTGTTAATGACAGAATTAGAAAATTAGGAATTTTAGGTAAATGGAAAAAAATAACGATGATTAATGTACACACACCTACTGAAGAGAAAGTAGATGACGTTAAAGAAGACTTTTATAATGATTTGGAAGATGTCATAGAATAAATCCCCAAACAGGACATCCTGATTGTGCTGGGAGACTTCAATGCAAAAATAGGTAGAGAGCAAACTCATAAAAAGTGGCTGATATGGAAAGCCTACATACAACTTAAAATGATAATGGATGGAGAGTCATCAACCTGGCAGAAGCCAAAGGACTGCAGATTAGCAGCACCAGACTAAAAAGAAAGGATATACACAAACAAACTTGGAAATCATGTGACAAGAGAACCTATAATCAAATAGATCACATTTTAAATAACAACAAAAATGCGTCAAACATACAATAAGTTAGAAGTTATAGAGGAGCTGAGTGCCACAGCGACCACTTCCTCGTTGGAGCAAAATTTATAATAAAACTTAAGAGAGCTTTCTATACTAAATTACAAAGATTACACCCAACATATAACAGAGAAAAACTACAAGAAATTACAGTCAAATAGAAATTTGCAGATGAAATAAAATGTAAACTTGAAACTCTGCAAAACCCTTTGGAGGAAAGCGTTGACCAAACTTGGTTGAACATCAACCATATATAAATAAACAAAAGTATTATGTCATGTTATCATGCATTATGTACAAAGATTTGGAAATATGGTATATGGCCAAAAGATTGGAAGAGAACTATCTTCATTCCAAAACCAAAAAAGGGCAACCTGAAATTATGCACCAACTATAGAACGAACTGTTGCCCTGATCAGTCATGCAAGTAAAATTCCACTAAAAGTCATAATGCGAAGACTTCGTACGAAAATGGAAGACGAGATTAACGTGGTTCAAGCTGGATTTAGACAAGGAAGAGGAACAAGAGATCACATATTCAACATGCGTTTAATAAAATAGAAGTGCAGAGAATTTAATGTAAACCTATTCTCATGTTTTGTGGATTATTCAAAGGTATTTGAGTGTGTACAACATCAAAAACTTTGGGAAATCATGAGGAATATGGGCTTTCCATCACATGTATCACTCATAAAAATGCTCTATCTAGACCAACAAGCAGCAGTTAGAATATATGGTGAGATATCAGATTGGTTTGACATCAAGCAAGGAGTCCGTCAGGGCTGCGTGCTGTCACCATATTTGTTTAACCTGTACGCCGAAAATATAATGAGAAATGTAAGAGATGATATAAACAGGGAGCTATATGATGCCCTAAATATCGATATGCTGATGATACAGTATTACTATCCACAACGCAGAATAGCATAGAAAACCTAATAGCCTCAACCCAATTGAATAGTGAAAATCACAACTTATATCTTAACATAGCAAAAACAAAGAAAATGCATACATATAAAACTACTATGGAGAAATAACTATTCATTAATGGGGGAAAATTGGAGGTGGTGAAAAATTTTGAATATCTTGGGTCATTGATTACCAACAACGGTGACACAATGAAAACAATTAAACGGCGACTATCCATTGCTCTTCAAAGACTAAAACAGCTGGATAAATTATGGAGTGGGACAGACAGAGCTACACAAATTAGATTTTTAAGAGAATGCATCTTTCCCATTGCAACATATGCATAAACGCCTTTGAATATAAATTCAAAATGACGCGTTACTTTTCGGAGGGACGCTATTTAGTGTTTTCCTTTGGATTTCGTGTGATTTCCTATGGATTTCCTGTGAATAGTGTTTTCCTGTGGATTATGTGATGTTATTTTGTGTTCTTTGATTGGAAGTTTTCAAAAGAAGCCACGGAAGGCAGGTGGGGGATGAAATTTTGAGGGCAGCCGACAGATATTGGTTGGTCATGGTCTCGAGTTTCAAGATGGCAGGCAGAGGAGCTTTTCTTGAGTCAATGGCTACGGTCTCCGACCAGTAAGGTCACTGCCATAAAGGAAAGCAACGGCAAACTACCTCTTTAAAAGTCCCTAGTACATCATGATTCGCTTAAAGACTGATCATCACAAGACAAGGACAGAGACGTTAAAATTAGCAACTTGGAACGTTAGGACGTTAAACGACGACGAACAATTTGAGAACATAAAACAAGAAATTGAAAGGGAAAAAAATACTATTTTAGGTATGTGCGAAACGAGATGGACAGGAGCAGGCATCAAGATAGATGAAAATTTCAAGATTATTTATTCTAGAGGTGAAGATCGTCATAGGGGAGTGGCAATTATTTTGGACCGGAAAACATCCAAATCTGTTCAAGGATATTGGGCCATGTCGGACAGAGTTCTACTAGTTAAATTAAGTGGCAGACCTTTTAGCATAAATATTATTCAAGTATATGCCCCAACAGGAGAATCCAGTGAAGATAGTGTAGAAGAATTTTATAATGACATAGAGTCTGCCTTAAAGAAATGTAAAAATTCAGAAATAAACATCATAATAGGGGACTTCAATGCAAAAGTAGGAAATCAAGGGGATAGATACACAGTAGGAAACTATGGTTTAGGAGAGAGAGAAATGAAAGAGGATACAGACTCGTACAGTGGGCAAAAGAACAGGAAATGATTGTAGGAAACACCTGGTTTAAGCAACACCCTAGAAGATTATGGACATGGAGGAGTCCTGATAGCAGGATTAGAAACCAGATTGACTACATTCTCATTAGCAGAAGATTTAGAAACGCGCTAACAGTAGCAAAAACAGTTCCCAGTGCTGATTGTTATAGTGACCACAGATTACTCACTGGAACATTGAGGCTAAAGTTGAAGAAAGTCAAATATATAACAGGAAACACTAAATATGATTTGTGTACATTGAGTAATGACAAGGAAATACAAAACAAATTTAACATAGAAGTACAGAACAGATTTGAAATATTGTCTGATCTAGAGATCCTATTCCAGGATGTGGATGTTCAATGGGAAACGTTGAAGAATTCAATCAATGTGGCTGCAGAAACAACTATTCCAAAATTAAAGAAGGTGGGTCGTAAGAAATGGATGACTGGAGAAATTTTACACCTCATGGAAACAAGAAGACTCAACAAAAATAATTATGTCAAATATGAAGAAATTCACAGACAAGTCAGAATATTATGTAAGGAGGCAAAAGAAGCATAGCTTGAGGAAAAGTGCTTAGAAATTGAAAACCAACACAACAGTCAAAATACCAAATTAGTGCACAAAAGAATTCAGGAACTTACTAATAAAAGAACAAGTACATATACAGGGTGTCTAAAAACTAAAAATGGCAAAATCATAATAGAAAAAAACCAGATTCTACATGTATGGACAGATTATGTGAAACACCTTTATGATGATAACAGAGACGAACAGTATGATATTAGATTTAATAATGAAGGACCGCCAATTTTGGAGATGGAGGTTCGAAATGTTCTTAAACATATGAAAGCTGGCAAGGCCCCCGGTGCAGATAACATCACAACAGAAATGATTAAAGCTTTAGAAGAATTTGGACTAGAGCAAGTCACCAGACTGCTGAACACATTATATGATACAGGAGATATACCTCCTGAATTATGTAACTGTATTTATTGCAATCCCAAAGAAATCAGGAACCTTGGAATGTGATCAACATAGAACAATTAGTATAATGAGTCACATCACAAAGATTTTGCTAAGAATTATCATGCAAAGAGTGAGGAAGAAAATACAACCTGAAATAGGGGAAGAACAATGTGGGTTTGTAGAAGGAAAGGGTACAGTAAATGCTGTGTATATGCTGCGAACACTTATTGAACGTGCTATAGAAGTAAACAAGGATATACATCTTTGCTTTATTGACTACTAGCTGACCCGGCCCAAGCCCTGGAGGGGATCTATCTATCTATCAGTCTGTCTGCTTGTTTGTCTGTCTGTCTGTCTGTCTGTCTGTTTGGCTGACCCGGCCCGGCTTCACCCAGTCCCTGGTGGGGAGCATCTCATTTAATTCATATACGTAGTCATATAAGCTCCCGTTCCCGACTAGTCTGTCTGTCTATCTGTCTCTCTGTCTGTCTGACCCGACCCGGCTTCACCCAGTCCCTGGTGGGGAGCATCTCATTTAATTCATATACGTAGTAATATAAGCTCCCGTTTCCGACTATCTGTCTGTCTTTCTGTCTGTCTGTCTGTCTGATCCGGCTCGGCTTCACCCAGTCCCTGGTGGGGAGCATCTCATTTAATTCATATAAGTAGTCAAATAAGCTCCCGTTCCCGACTATCTGTCTGTCTATCTATCTGACCCGGCGTGGTTTCGCCCAGCTCCTGGCGCACAGTAACTTAAAAGAATGTCCTTCCACACACCATCCATTATTTTTAAATAAATGTGTTTTTAATCACCGACATTACAGTTGATAACTTCTTTAAGCAGAAAAGATGGGTTACAATGTTATGCATTATGCATTATATTTATGAAAACTTTGAAAATGTCTTAAAGATTATATCACTATTTATTATAACTCATATGCCTGAAAATAACTATAGACAAAGAGTTTAACAATAGTGCAAGTAAGTCCAACAATATGACTATAAAGTATATAGAAATGTTATTAAAAGTTATGCCCCTTGAAATAACTTTTCTAGAGTGAAGTCCCCCTGCTATATAGAAATTATATAATGAAAAATGAAAAATTTAATGTTATTAAGTAAATAGCCGATTTTACACTAAGAAACTTATAGTCGGTTGCACAGAAATGAAAGGAAGAAGTGTAGAAAATTTCATCTCAATCGGATGTACCGTTATCGAACGCATCCAATACATAGCCAACTACAAACACACACACGTACACTCTGTTTTATAGATATAGATACAAAGGCTTTTGATAGAGTTAGACATGTCAACATGGTGGATATGCTTGCATATCTACAAATTGATGGGAAAGACATTAGACTTATAAAAAAAACGTATATTGGAAACAACAAGCTGCAATAAGGATTGATAATGAAGTGGGACAGAATTTCAGAAATGTAGAGGATATAAATGGAATCAGCATTGGTGGAAGAAACATCAATAACATTAGCTATGCAGATGATACAGTATTCATTGCAGACAATGCGCAGGACCTGCAACAATTAGTAGATGCGGTTGTTGTACACAATGAGCAACTGGGGTTAGAATTAAATTGTAAAAAGACTCAGGTTACGGTCGTCACTAGGAAGAAAGAAGTGCCACAATGTATTATACAAGTAAATGGAAATATTCTTCAACAAGTGAATCGGTACAATTATCTTGGATCAGTCATAACATCTGATGGGAGATGCCTTGAAGAGATTAGAACAAGAATCGCCATGGCGAAAGTAGCCTTTAGCAAGATGAAAAACATTCTGACCAATAAAAAGATGTCAATTGAAGCGAGAAAAAGAGTGTTGAGGGGATGCCTGATCTTTTGTATGGATGTGAAACTTGGACAATGAGCAGTCAAGCTGAAAAACATCTGATGGCTGCAGAAATGTGCTTTCTGAGGAAAATGCAAAGAATACCATGGACAGACAGAAAAACCAATGACCAAGTACTACAGGAGACAAATGAACATCGTAAACTGATTGGAGAGATTAGACGTAGACAGTCAAAATTTTTTGGACATGTTATGAGAAGAAATGGATTGGAGAACTTGGTGACAACTGGCAAGATCGAAGGGAACAGACCAAGAGGAAGACCGAGAGGAAAATACCTGGATGGCTTGGCCACATGGCATGGACGGGACAGGAACACTGAGCTGATCCACGACACTGGTGATCGAGTGAAATGGCTAGTCATGACCGCCCACGCTTTCCGGCATGGCACATGATTGATTGATTGTTTGAATATAAATGTTATAGACGAGTTAAGAATATCTTGGGTAAAGAAAAGAACAAATGCATCCATACTTAAAGAGCTGAATATTGAAGAAGGTTGGCTATTAAAGACGATAAAACAAAGAAAACTGAAATATTTTGGTCACTTGAAACGTCACGAAAGTTTGGAGAGAACAATAATGGAAGGGTGTATGCCTGGGAAGAGAGGAAGAGGAAGGCCAAAGAGAAGATGGGTGCAGGATGTGGCGGATGGTCTCCAGATGGGTGTATCAGACGCCGGACATCTTGCTTATGATCGAGAGGTTTTCCGGAAGGTTGTTATGGGAGCGAGGTTCTGCAAAGGACATGCTACTGAATGAATGAATGAATGAATTATGTCATGTGTTGGCTTTCTAATTATCAAATCCCTCTAGGTTTGTCTCCCCTAGGCCAGGGCTATGGCTTGTTCATATTGTTGTTGATGGTGATAACGATGAAGATAATGATGATGATCCCAAAGCTAGTGAGTTGCCAACTCCTGGCAGCCCAGAGACATTCTTACGAAGGCACATGTTCTCTCCTGGTGTTCTAGGGACCCAGAGTGGGACTTAGCCACTGTTGGAGACTGTTGAATGTGCAGGGTACTTGAATATAGCCTGCCTGGAAGATGGTTTCATGAAGGCAGGAACAATATCTACACATGGGGTGCAAGTCTCAGATTGATACAGACTATATGGCTATTGATTCTAGTATGCTCCGCTCTATTATGAAAAATTGCATTCTTCTATTACCTCCTGAGGACATTGATGCTGTTGATGGCTTTTTGTTATGATATTTTATGTTATGTTATCTAATGTTACGTTATGCTATGCTATCACGATCAACATCACTGCACATTAAATATAACAATACGCTCACAGCATAGCAACTACCGCGAACTTTTCAAAAACGCTGCTACGATTCAGTTGGCCAGGTTTGGCTCAGTGTGCATGTCCAGCAGGAATCTCATGATCGTGTTGTGTGGAACGCTGTTGAATGGATATTCCAAAATCAATGGCGGATCCGAAAGGTCAAGTCGGGTTCTGAACGTACGTAGACAATGGACTGAATCGCTGCGGAGGATTTGTTGTCTGTAGAGTCACCTTCATCTTTGTTCCGGAGCATGCGGGAGTTGCGGGAAATGAACGAACAGGTAACCTTGCTGGCTCTGCATCCGCTGCTTATGGCCAGCCCGTGAATCGTGTCGATGTTATTAACTCCCGTAGAGAGATGTTGAGAGGGGAGGACTTTGACGCCAGTTAATCCACATCGATGTGTAGAATCAGAGACTCGGGAATAAGAAGTGACAAGGTCAGGTACGAAAGGCCTTCGAGAGAAGGAGGGGCCTCGTCAGCCAACACAGAACTGGCAATATTAGCCGCCGGACGCTAATGCATATGTTCCGGTAGGGGGGTGGGGGGGGGGGGGGGGAGAGTGGAATCTGAACACCTAAGGACTTGTCCGAAGTGCAAAATTAAATCCCAATAGATAACAGATAACAGTCGTTTCTATGTTCATCTGACAACTCTCATTGGGGCATATGCGAATGACGCAGCACTGCACCAGGTGTCCTTTCCCAAACTATAGAGTCGACTTGAGTAGAGGGCAGGAGCCCATTCAGCTGCAGCCTTCTTCTGGCCGCTATTTTATCCGTGAGGTTTTCTTTAGTGTACTGTAATGGGATAATTCTATAGTCGCCCATCCTGATATTATGATTCAAAGGCTTCGGATGAGGTCAGAGGTAGCTGCGTAGCAAGCCATTAGAGACAATGCCGGCTTCTATGCTGCCATTCCTTGTCAAAAAGAAAAACTGCCACATAGCCATTCCTTGTCAAAAAGAAAAACTGCCACATAGCCATTCCTTGTCAAAAAGAAAAACTGCCACATAGCCATTCCTTGTCAAAAAGAAAAACTGCCACATAGCCATTCCTTGTGAAAAAGAAAAATTGCCACATAGCCATTCTGTCTTACATATTTTAAATTGCTCAGAACTAAATCTGTCTCTAATAGAAAACTACGGCAGAGCTCCACAGAACAAAACAAGCGAGCCACAAATTAATGAACATCCGGAAATGACCGGGAATCATGGCTAAGTCATATAAATAATACGACAGGCTTTTAGCTAAATATATGGCCACGTTTTGTGTCCCTGACATTCTGTGGGGTGGTATGGGGTAATGTCCCACTTGGTTGATATATGCCAAGTGGGGTCTATCCTTGACCCTCTTGTTAAACTCTGATGGTAGTGAAGTTGGTATTACAGTTTGTTCAGACGTGAGTCTATGGCATCTCAGCGAATACCGGGAATACTTTTATAGGCTCAATCTCCAACAGAATAAAAGTAAGAGGGGCATTCAGAAAATAATGCACCACATCGTTTTTCTCAGGAGCTGTTTATTCAAAAAGCATGAAATTTATACACAATATGCAAGTATATGTCGTGTAAACATAATATTATATAACGTAATCCCCATCAACGTGTACGGCTTTATGCCAGCGCAAAACAAGTGCATGTATTCCTTGCCTGTACCAGATTTTGTCTCTATAATGTAGCAATTTCTTCGCTGTATGAAACTCCTTCATCATCTTGAAACCTTGTTCCACGGAGTGCATCTTTGAGTGGACCAAATAGATAACAATCAGAGGGCACCAAATCGTAACTATAGGGTGGGTGGGGTAATACAATCCAACCCAATTTGATAATTGCTTCCCTTGTTGCCAGACTTGTGTGAGGGCGTGCATTGTTGTGAAGGAGACTAAAAAAATAAGTCGCTTAAAGCACGAACTCCGTAGCTTTGACGACGACCCACTGGAGTCTCCGAAAAATGTGACTAGTGAACCGAAGGGCACGGCCCGGAATCGAACCCACTTGTGCGCGGAATCGAACCCACAACCTTCGGAGTCCGAGTCGAACGGCTTGACAACTTCGCCACGGAGACTCCCTTTTTTATAACTGCATGTGTACTACCATTGCTGACTGCCTACTGTAAGGCTAATTGTTTAGTAGTGATTTGCCCGTCAGTAAGATTACTGCCCTCAGCGCATTTCACCATTTATGCGTTGGTGGTTGTGGCAGGACGTCCACAGCACGGCGATCAAGCAGCTCCATATCTCCATTTCCTGATTCTTTGATTCTCTAAACCCAGTGACTGTTTGTACTTCTGTCGATTGCGAAATTTCCATACATATCACATGGACGCCTGTGAATGTTCACAGCAGTTTCCTTCTCTACAATAAGAAACTCTGTCACAATTCGCTGATTATAACGCACGTTGATAACACGCTTCATTTCAAAGGGCTCAGGGCAGCCATATTATTTGGCCGATTGGGTTGCAATTTGGTGCATCCAATCGACACGTGCCATATCTGAAGTGCAACATGTCAAGCTTCTATCTTTATTATTAGCTGAGAAAAACATTGCAGTGCATTACTTTCTGAACGACCCTCGTACAAAACAAAAGGACCCTTTCACACATCTTAAGCTGCATTAGACAATTGGTGCTAGATCCATTTTACACGCTAATCAGTACTTGAAGGGAGATGTGGGCTGTATCAGGCCTGCCGCTCCAACAGAGGTTGAATTATGTTTCCCACCAATAAGGCTCTGCCAACGATATAACCTCTTAAAAATGAGTACGATCTTAAAAATGAGAACCATTGCTACAGGACACTCTGGTGTGTTTGGAAATGAACAGGCAGACAGATTAGCTGATGCCGCATCATTAAGCCGTAATTTGATGCATGATAAGGCTATTGTGGTGAAGGCCCTTTGGGAGAATGTGATTAATGCAGAAGAACCGACGGACTGTCATGGACTAGAGAGAATACGGCAGCAATGGGTGGTCAGAGGATTTGGCTACAGGTACAGCAAGACGGGCATATAATGAGATTGCAACAGGCACCATTAATATTGGAACTCTACACTGGCTGTTGAAGATGAGGACTGAGCGCTTATGAGAATGCCCCGAGTGCAGTGATGTCGGTTCTTGACAATTCAACTCAAATGAGTACCAGGCAATTTTTAGAATGTTCTGAGCTCTGATTGTGAAAAGAAGGCAACGAGGAAGGGAATAGGTTATTTTACCTCATAACTCTTGGCCTGGATACACACAACCTTAGGACAAAGGAAGAGTCAACTAGACTCGGCTGCAACACTAGTTACGCTTTACACAAGCTTCGGACATAACCATAGTTAACTAATCTGATCAGCTTCACCGGTTCCGCTTTACATTAAAACGGGGTTTTAGTTTATCACAGGCGCTTTACCGTTTCCGCTTTGCATACAATCCGGATATGCGAGATTGGGTTAATCGCAGCCACTTTACCAATTCCGCTTTACATAAAATTCAGAAAGAACAAGAGTTATTTCATCGCATCGTCATTACCAGTGCCTTTATACTGAAAGGCTGTACTTTTACAACAATAATTATCAATAATATCCCTGCAATTTACTAGCATGTTAAACGTCCTTGACCAATATTCCCCAGCTCCTTTGGCCTACATCAGGCAGAAGTTTCTAGAGACTGCCTCATTGTGTGTGATCTTAATGTCGCGAACAATGCACAACACGGGAAAACAGTACAACTACACAAGGACAAGCAGTCGTTGTCTCACTTAGGTGGTCCAATTTGTTCGTAGACAAAAGTAAAGTATTCTTTCTGCGATTGTCGAGATGTTCATCAACCGCCGTAAGATACACAAGTTGCAAAATAATGAATGTATTATCGTCTTTCCCTGTCAAGATTGGTTGTATATTCTACGTCAAGTGTTTTGTTTGTATTATTTTCCAATCGTATATTGTATGTGGCCATCATATGTTTAGTCGGTGTAATCCCCTACTATATATTAGAATCTATATCTATAAAAGGCAATGTGTATCCGGATGTCCTTTATGCGTTCGCGAACGGGCCATCCGATTGAGATGAAATTTTCTACATGCTTTCTTTTCATTCCCGTGCAGCCAACTGTCATAGTTTGTTAGTGTACAATCAGCTATTTACTTACTAAAATTTAATATTTAAATTACATTATCATTTATATATAGCTAGGGGACTTAACTCAAGAAACGTTATTTCAAGGGGCATAACTTTTAATAGCATTTCTATATATTTTATATATAGATTGTTGCATTGTTTTCAAAGATTTATAAACTCTTTGTCTACAGTTATTTACAGGCATATGAGTTATAATAAATAATGATATAATCTTTAAGGCATTTTCAAAGTTTTCATAAAAATAATGCATCTATTTAAATAGTGAAAATTTTCTAACTCATCTTTTTATTTTTCTTCAACAGCACATTAATTTTTTTTAACATTCTCATATGTATGGCGCGTTACACCCACGTTGGGTATTTATGATGCCCATGTTAAACATTTCCTCAACGAGTTACTTTTCATGCATTTTAATGCTTATTGTTCTTTTGTTGTCAAAGAATTGCTTCATAAGAGATGTTGAATGAAAGAATGTATGAGAGGAAATAGAGAAGAAGGGCAGAATGTAGGACGGGCCTGCGAAAGATTTTCGTTCGTTAAAAAAAAAGTAATTTTTTTGTGAGAGAAAGTTAGTTGCATATCGTTTGCAGTACTCTGCAGTCAACCCACCGCCCACCATTTATTGGCTGTTCGTGATATCTTGGTAAGTTTACTTTAGATAGATCTCTTCCAATCATATTTTCTACTATCAATCTATCTATTCTTCTATTCTATCTATATTTTTAACGGGAACGGGCCGAACATAGACAGACAGACAGACAGACAGACAGACAGACAGACAGACAGACAGACAGACAGACAGACAGACAGACAGACAGACAGACAGACAGACAGACAGACAGACAGACAGACAGACAGGCGGGCAGGCGGGCAGGCAGGCAGGCAGACAGACAGACAGACAGACAGACAGACAGGCAGACAGACAGATAGTCGGAAACGGGAACGGGAGCTTATATGACTACTTATATGAATTAAATGAGATGCTCCCCACCAGGGGCTTGGCGAAGCCGGGTCAGACAGATAGACAGACAGACAGACAGACAGACAGACAGACAGACAGATGACAGACAGACAGACAGACAGACAGACAGACAGACAGACAGACAGACAGACAGACAGACAGACAGATAGTCGGGAACGGAAGCTTATATGACTACTTATATGAATTAAATGAGATGCTCCCCACCAGGTTCTGTGCGAAGTCGGGCCGGGTCGGAAAGACAGACAGACAGACAGACAGACAGACAGACAGACAGACAGACAGACAGACAGACAGACAGACAGACAGACAGACAGACAGACATACAGACAGTCGGGAACGGGAGCTTATATGACTACTTATATGAATTAAATGAGATGCTCCCCACCAGGGACTGGGTGAAGGCAGGCCGGGTCAGACAGACAGACAGACAGACAGACAGACAGACAGACAGACAGGAACGGGAACGTGGGCTTATATGACTACTTATATGAATTAAATGAGATGCTCCCCACCAGGGGCTTGGCGAAGCCGGGTCAGACAGACAGACAGACAGACAGACAGACAGACAGACAGACAGACAGACAGACAGACGGACGGACGGACGGACGGACGGACGGGCGGGCGGGCGGGCGGACGGACGGACGGACGGACGGACGGACGGACAGACAGACAGACAGACAGACAGACAGACAGACAGACAGATCCCCGCTAGGGCCTGGGCGAAGCCGGGCCCGGTCAGCTAGTTAAATCATAAGAAGACACAGATTATGGTCCGTCACTAGGAAGAAAGACATATCACGATGTAATGTACGTGTAAATGGGAATATTATTAAACATGTGAATCGGCAAAATTATCTCGGAAATGTCAACACATCTGATGGGAGGTGCTTTGCAATGATTAGAACTAGTAGCGCTTTGATGATGGTAGCCTTTTGCAACGTGGAAAATATACTGACCAATAAAACGATGTCAGTTGCAACGAGAAAAAGAGTGTTGGTGTGCTACATAGAATCTGTACTTTTGTATGGATGTGAAACGCGAGCAATGAGCACACAAGCTGGAAAATGCATAATGGCAGTGGGGATATGGTTTCTGAGGAAAATGCAAAGAATACCAAGGACAGACAGAACAACCAATGAGCAAGTCTTACAAGAGGCAACTGAAATCCGTGAACTGTTTATAGAAATTAGACGTGGAGAGTTAAAATTGTTTGGACACATTATAAGGAAAATTAACTGGGAGAACTTGGTAACAACTGGCAATATTGAGTGGACAAGAACAGGGTGCCAGGGGGAGGGTAGAAAAGCAAATATCTGAATGACTAGGCTATGTGGTATTGTCAAGACAAGAATACGAAGCTGATCCAGGACTCTGGTGATCGTGCGACACGGCGATACTTGACTACCCACTCATATTAGCATGGCACTTCACTTTCAGACTGCAAGTTTAAATAAATGCAAAGAAAAATGTTGACATCGCCATAGAGTTTGTCCTCAAATGGAATGTGTATTGGACAATATATTTTTCTCTGTTCTGCATTTGTTTGACACTTGCAGCAGATGTCTAGCTGTGATTTTACCGGTTCTATAGTCCCATTGATCTCACACCTTTAGTTTATTAAACATGTGGTATTTTAGTCTGATGTGACCTCTCCGTAGTCTGAAGATTGTTACTTGTTCTTATGGTTGAGTTGATAATATGCATCACCTTTCTGGTGATCCGGATGCTTTGATTTCTACTTGGTTCTATAACTGCTTCTTATGAATATCAATGCCCGCATCTTAGATTATGTATATATCAGACTGAGTAGTTTTCCACCTTCCTTTAATAATTTCCACCTATGTTGTAATGTAAAGGAATCCTTTGTATCACAGCCCTCATGAATTTCTGGCATAGTTCATGTAATGCTGGCTTTCGGTCTGCTATTTCTGCACTGTTTCTGGTCTTCAGTGTCAAACTGATTTCTCGTTCAATTTTCACCCAACAACCAAACGATATCGTCACCACGCCATGATTTAGTATATGTGATGGCCCAATACTCGACACTCCAATGGCAGTCTATGCCGTTGGAACATGACCTAACACTTCACAGTCCTCAAACGCTAACTAGCGTGAGCTAACATCTACATATAGGCCGTTCTTCTCGCCTATCTATGGTCCCTGTCGTTAAGTCCACCAGGTCACCGTACTCTGCCCGTATCTTCACTCTATAATAACAGCTTGTGCCCTTACGCGTAATTATTCAGACTTGTGATTTTTCCCATCAATAACATATCATTTATTACGGGATGAATGAAGAGAGAAGAGAGAGTTACAGAAATAATGCATTGCCGAGTGGATAAGAATGCGCATGTGCTGATGGCGAGGTAAAGGGTTCAAACCCTACACCGATCAGTTGGATAAAACGCTGACTTCTCGTCCTTGACTTGGGGATGTAAATTACAAGTAGGTCTGAAGTTGGAATGGGCTCGCCTAATGATGAGAGGCCCTGATACTAGGGACAGATTTTCTGGGACAGAAGGAGTTAATGTAACAGTTGTATGGGACAGAAAGAGTCAAAGTAACAGTTGTCTGGGACAGAAAGAGTTAAAGTAACAGTTGTATGGGACAGAAAGAGTCAAAGTAACAGTTGTCTGGGACAGAAAGAGTTAAAGTAACAGTTGTCTGGGACAGAATGAGTTAAAGTAGCAATTGTCTGGGACAGATTGAGTTAAAGTATCAATAATCTGGGACAGAACGAGTGAAAGAAAGAGTTGACTGGGACAGAGGGAGTTAAGGTAACAGTTGTCTTGGACAGAAAGAGTTAAAGTAACAGTTGTCTGGGACAGAAGGAGTTAAAGTAACAGTTGTCTGGGACAGGAGGAGTTAAACTAACAGTTGTCTGGGACAGAAGGAGTTAAAGTAACAGTTGTCTTGGATAGAAGGAATTAAAATAACGGTTGTCTCCGACATAAGGAGTTAAAGTAATAGTTGCCTGGGATAGAAGGAGTTAATGTACAAATCATGTGGAATGGAAATAGTTAAAGTAACATAATCTGCTATGCAAAGAGGTAAAATATCAGTTGTTTGGGACAGAAGGAGTTAAAGCAGCAGTTGTCTGGGACAGAAGGAGTTAAAGTAACAGTTGACTGAGACAGAAGGAGTTAAAATAACAGTTGTCTGGGACAGAAGGAGTTAAAGTAACAGTTGTCTGGGACAGAAGGAGTTAAAGTAACAGTTGTCTTGGATAGAAGGAATTAAAATAACAGTTGTCTCCGACATAAGGAGTTAAAGTAATAGTTGCCTGGGATAGAAGGAGTTAATGTACAAATCATGTGGAATAGAATTAGTTAAAGTAACATAATCTGGTATGCAAAGAGTTAAAATATCAGTTGTTTGGGACAGAAGGAGTTAAATTAGCAGTTGTCTGGGACGAAGGAGTTAAAGTAACAGTTGACTGAGACAGAAGGAGTTAAAGTAACAGTTGTCTGGGACAGAAGGAGTTAAAGTAACAGTTGCCTGGAACATAAGGAGTTAAAGTAACAGTTGTTTGGAAAAGAAGGGTTAAATTAACAGTTGTCTGGGACATAAGTAGTTAAAGTAAGAGAGGTCTGGGATAGAAGGAGTTTAAGTAATATTGTCTGCGACAGAAAGAGTTAACGTAACAATAATCTGGGACAGAAAGAGTGAAAGAAAGAGTTGTCTGGGACATAAGGAGTTAAAGTAACAGTTGTCTGGGACAGAAGGAGTTAAAGTAATAGTTGTCTGAGACATGATGAGTTAAAGTAACAGTTGTCTGGGACAGAAGGAGGTAAAGTAACAGTTGTCTTGGATAGAAGAAATTAAAATAACACGTGTCTCTGACATAAAGAGTTAAAGTAATAGTTGTCTGGGATAGAAGGAGTTAATGTACAAATCATGTGGAATAGAAAGAGTTAACGTAACATAATCCGGGACGCAAGTAGTTAAAGTAACAGTTGTATGGGATAGACTTCAGAACCTATCGCTTGTTACAGGCAGGTAGCACTGTCTGAGACAGACTTCAGAACCTATCGCTTGTTACCGTCAAGTAGCAACTGTCTTAGACAGACTTCAGAACCTAATGCTTGTTATCGTGAAGTTAAAAACTGTTTGAGACAGACTTCAGAACCTAATGCTTGTGACCGTCAAGTAACAACTGTCTGAGACCGACTTCAGAACCTAACGCTTGTTACTGTCAAGTAACAACTATCTGAGACAGAGTTCAGAACCTAACGCTTGTTACCGTTAAGTAACAACTTTCTGATACAGACTTCAGAACCTGACGCTTGTTACCGTCAAGTAACAACTTTCTGAGATAGACTTCAAAAACCTAACGCTTTTTACCGCCAAGTAACAACTTTCTGAGACAGATTTCAGAACCTAACGCTTGTTACCGTCAACTAACAACTGTATGAGACAGACTTCAGAACCTAATGCTTGTTATCGTGAAGTTATAAACTGTTTGAGACAGACTTCAGAACCTAACGCTTGTGACCGTCAAGTAACAACTGTCTGAGACAGACATCAGAACCTAATGCTTGTTACTGTCAAGTAACAACTGCTTGTTATAACAACTTTTCCTGTCATTTTACTGCATTGGGCATTTCTTGGTATCCATTTTACGCTGGATGTGCCTGAACTGGAAACAAATAGATATATTAACCTCCTGCGAGAAGAAACGTACTAACCATCAACACGTTGCACATACCTTACAAGGAAATCCATCTCGTATCCCGAAATACAGGTGGAAATCCGAAATCAGAAGCACTCAATAAATATATAAAATGAATAATATAATAAAATAAAATAAAAAAATGAATAATATAATAAAATAAAATAAAATAAAAAAAACACACAAACGCGTACAATACGACACACAGAACGACGTTTCGATTCTCAGAATCTTTGTCAAGTACAAGACAACACGGATAGATACGCCAACGAAATATAAAAATGCACAACACTAAAAATCACAACAACTATGTATCCATGTGGCAGCAGAAAAGGGAATTATTGGACAAGTACAGAAATATTTCAACCAAACTTATAAATATCTCGATGTAACCCTGCGGTTTCTACGCTTTATATTTCATCATGCTGAAAGGTCAGAGGCGATCATGAGCAGTATTCCCCAACCCACCTTAAATAAAAATGCACCGGGTCACCGAGCGAGTAGTAGGTAGCTTATTCACGCCATAAGGACAGCCGCGTCAGTGTTATCTGAACCGCCTGACCTAAGAAACTGGCTGAAACCGGTTCTACTGTGGCTCAAACACTAGTATATAAACCCGATGCTGGTAAAAGTCGTGCTTTATGATCTGAAGATGACTACAGACCTCAAGACTGTGTCTGCTAACTGGATCTACAAGACTCGTAGTAGTGAGACTCTTAGACCAGTAGGCGCTGGTGATAAGGCCGCGGTTGCACGTGGAATGACTACGTTACACGTCCTTCGATCCTTTGGCGAGTCCGACAAGAAGTTCACTACAAAGATGGGAATGACACTTACTCGTCAAGAATATGAATAGATGATAGCTATGCAGCGCGAGATCCTACCTGACTTTGGTCGAATAAATCAAGTTAACCAAGTCAGTAACAAAGCCAAACAAGGCACTAACCTAAGCAATCAAGTCAGTAGCCAAAACACTCAAGACATCGCTCAAGTCAAACAGGGTTCTAAACGAAGCCACCAAGTAGAGGCATATTATGGCTCCAGTTTTCAAGCCAGTTAAATTTACATGTGTGATGACCCTAGCAACTAGATGTGTTATGAGCCCAATACCCAGATGTTTAATGTGCAACAAGACACCAACCGTAGCAATCAAGTCAGTAACCAAAACGATCAAGTCAGTGCTCATATCAAACAGGGCATTAAACGAAGCCACCAAGTAGACGCATACTATACCTCCAGTTTTCAACCCAACTACAGTCAGATCTGTGATTCCCCCAGCAACCAGCTGTATGATGAGCCCAATAGCCAACTGTTTGACTTCCAGACACTCAGATGTTTGATGCCCCGTTTGTCTAAATTACTCGGATGTCAGCTCACCAAGCAGGAAATCGGTCTTATAACTACACACCAAGTGACAGATATATATGAGACGACCAGCCGGAAGAACCAGCCTAATCAGACATGGTGTGAAGAAATCCAAATGTGTGTAGATCTTTATGTGAAAATAAAATTTTGTGATCACACTATGTATACCAGCTCATATCGTATCATCCATTTCGCATAACGACATTATGATGTTTCATTATTGTAAACATGTACTGAAATAATGTAAACAAAGAAGTATATATTATAACTACGTCTTGGTTGTTGAATTTTTAGTGTTGACGGTATATATAGTTGTCATGTTGTGTGAGAATATTACATATTGATGACAAATTCAAGAAATATGTCAACAAAACTAAGGAAACGGGCTAAAAACTAATAGGAAAAATGTTGGTCATATCAACATCAACAAATGTCGACCAAAGAAGGAAACGTTGTTAACCAATTCGGGAATAATATTGGTCAAACTTATGAATATCTCAGCCAAACTTATAAAAAGTAGGAAAATTTGTTCACCAAATAGGAAAAACATTGCCTAAATACAGAAAAATCTCGACAAAACTTATGAAAAGTAGGAAAATGTGTTAACCAAATGGGAAAAATATTGGCCAAGTAAAAATACATATTTCAACCAAACATGTAAATATCTCATTCAAGCTTATAAAAATATAGGAAACCTTGTTAACCAATTGGGGAAAACGTTGGCCAAACTTATAAATATCTCAGCCAAACTTATAAAGTGTAGGAAATTGTATTAACCAAATCGGAAAAACATTGCCCAAATACAGAAATTTTGGACCAAGCTTATAAACATCTCGTCCAAACTTATAAAAATGATATCTGTAAAGTAACACCTCATTTATCAGAACGAGAGAGTGGGCGAGTGAGGAATCGTGGAGAGAGAGAGAGAGAGAGAGAGAGAGAGAGAGAGAGAGCAAGTGAGAGAGAGAGAGCAAGTGAGAGAGAGAGAGCAAGTGAGAGAATCATTCATATATGCAGCTAGATAGCCAGCGAGTCAGATAGACAGCAGGGAATATTCACACACACACACACACACACACACACACACACACACACACACACACACACACACACACACTGGTAGAATGATATTTAAAAGATTTTACACACACACCTAAGTAGAATGGTATTCCAAATGTTTCACACGCACGATAGAGTGGTATTATAGACGTTTTATACGCACACACACACACACACACACACACACATGCACACGCATGCACACATACACAAATACACATTCACACACACATGCACACACACAACACACACTCGGATGCCTACGCACACGTGCAAGCGCACACACATGCACACAATAGACAAAACATGTGCTCATGCCTACGCGCACGTGCAGGCGCACTCACGGACACACACACACACACACCTACGCGCACGCATGTACATACACAGCCCGACGACTACGACCCTCTACAGATCACTAATAACCGCTATCTTTTATTTTCAATTGAAAAATTGACAGTTTATCGTTAGACCAAGGAAAGAAACCGCAATAATCCAGAAGATTTGTTATTCATGAGTTGCATCCCTTGACATGCTTTTGAAAAAGACTGGGCAAAGGTTATAACTTGCCTTACTATTATGCTTTTATAATTTAAGAATTATTTTACAAAAATCACCAAGTGTAATATTTCAATTGATTAATTTATTATTAGACTAATATTTTACGTTAGATTCTCTAGGAATATGGCAGTATTCTATGTTAATTAGCTTATTTCTTTATGATATTCTATTCCTTCTATAACATTTTAAACCTTTGTGTGTTCTCACTTTATTTAATGAGGTTGTAACATGAATTATGTCTTACTTGCTCAAACCGTTTCCGTCTTTTAGCTAAAATCAAAGTGTAGCATTGGCTTTATAGCATTTGCTCTGGTCAGGGGCCGAGATGATCATCAAACATCACAACTCCTCTGTGTGGGTTTGGTGGCCCGCTGTTTGCAAAGGCTAATAGTGGGACTAGGAGCCTATTCACCTGCTCCCTCACCCCGTCACGTCGACTTACCACGCACACACACAAACGCGCGCACACACACACACACGGTTATTTTAAACAAAATTATTTCGTGTTCATTTTACGTTTTAATAATTAAAGTTTAGTTTTTTAAACACCTAAAACCGGAAGCGTGCCCGGTGCGCCCCTCTCCACCAGCCCCCTGGAGACACTGAAAGTACTACGAACCACGAGATTTGAAATAAGTAGGTCACATGCTGTCAGCTTTTGTACCTTCCCGCGAAGGTCAATATAATTCACCTATAAAGATTTATATCGTGACTTTGAAGGTGCTGCACCCAAAATACTACTCGTTTCCGCCATTACATACTACTCATGTTCACGTCGCATGGAATTTTGTCTTGTAAACTGTACCCCACAAGAGAAACTAGGATGCCATTAAGGACGGTTGGTGTGGGACTGGCTACTTTATCCCGTAGAAAACAGTTGCAAAATCTAACCAGTCATGATGAAGACGTTGTTGCGCTCGTATGCTTTGAACTCAAGCGTAATCCATGCACACCACTCCTTGTAGCACTGGGCTTAATTTTGTGCGTGGATTCGTTGTCCCTATTATCAGTGTCCCTCGCCATCAGGCGAAACCACTCGGACTGCAGAGGTACTTGTAATTTCCGTCATTAAGTTAATTTTTAGTCCAACTGTTCTGTGGGGGGAGGGGGAGGGGGGGGGGTTGAACCCCTTACCTCAGCATCAGCACACCTGATGTGTAAAAAAGCGCTTTCTTATCCGTTCGGCCATGCTGACCTCAAGATGTGGTTTTAGTTGGTTTATGACCTTTGCTCCCATGGGACATGACAGACAGCAGCAGAAAAAAATAGTCGCTCTAGCTGGTGAATGATCACGTTTGTGAAGAATTAACTTGGCGGGTGTTCACATAAATCCATTATTTTTTGGTTTAAAAAGCAACACATTCATGTATCTTCTCTAGTTGAATAATCCACACCCCCTTCTTGACTGGTCAAGAAACTCCCATTCGATCAACCCCAGGCGAAGGTCGCCCAATGAGATCATCGATTCAAGAGCCACGTGACATCTTTCAACCAATGACTTTAGCGAGATTGAATTAAATTAAAGATGTATCAATGCCTTTGGGATCATGGTGGTGATTTGTTTAGGATGTCTGCGTGTCCTTTCCCAGGCGTTACAGGGGAAACCATTTGAGGTCAACAAAACATAAATAAATACGTATGTATTGTTAGGCTCCCATAAAAGTGGAAGAAAGAAGTAGGGATTAGGGGACACACTAGAAACTAGATAACATAATAATTGAAAGCTAGAGTTATCGACCTGGATTCGAACTTGTCACCTCCAAATGCCGAAAGTGTCTCGCTGTAGGAGCAAGTGTATTTCGACACATGAAATTTTTGTGACCTCAAAGGATTCCTCAACTGATAGGTCTGTGTAAAACGTGTACAACATTGGAACCGACCAATCTTCTCTAAATATTCGTTACTATACTGGACACAGCATTACGGCTCGATGTGTTTCTATGTTTATTATTTGACGTATGCTTGTTTAATATAAAATCATGAGACCTATGGTGTTATTTCAATGGTTAGTTAGGATTTATGCCCATATTCCATAGTTGTGTGTTCATGTGAATGATAGACTTGGCTAACGAAGCCAACTTGCCATTGGTTCCTTACTTGTTTTCTTTAATTAATACTAAGCTGTGGAGATGTGGTTTTTATATAAGAATGATGAGAACACCATGGACGGATAGAAAGAGCAACGAAGATATCATGAAGGAAATTAACTCAAAAGAGAACTGGTCACTCGCATCAGAAGATAGTGCACGTTCTTTGGGCTTGTGAAAGGTAAGGCTGGAGTGTGTCGTCACAATAGAAAGGTTTGAAAGGAAGAAAAGCAGGGGCGAGGGTGGTGGGGTTGATCTATGAAAGAAGACAGTGGGCAATTTGACATCATGGCATGGAATAACAACAGTATCAGAAATGACCGACAAGACACGAGACACAAGGCTGTGGACAGACGTTATCACTAACGTCACACGGCATGGACTAAAGGAAGATTGGCAGTACACGGGGCAGAAGGCTGTGGACACACATGGTCATCAACGTCACAAGAAGAAAGTATTGTACTTGTGTGTGGCTGTGTGGGTTAGAAACATAATCTCTAAAAGAAGTAGGTATAAACTTCCAACATTCAAAACTTGACAGAATAAAGGCAATAGAAAGGGACTAAAATGGCCTGATATAATCCCAGCCTGGAGCTCATGGAGAGAAATAAAATTCCTATGAATGAAGAGGTGATGAAACGACATTGGCTTTGAATGTTTTGAGAAAACTGCTAACAGTAATTAGCATCATCGGGATTTTCGGTTTTTGTTGGTCAAGAGGCGTAAGGGTGAATAGTTGACGTTCCAGCGCCTGATGAGTAGCAATGCATAATACCATTCTGTGTGATTGTTCAATTCTTCAATATCGTAAATCAGTTTTCTTCTCAGGTCACCTCTTACTCTTGTATCTAATATTCTTTGGTGTCACAACAGTGCTTATAGTTGTTGGTATTGCATTTTAACGAGATGGCCGAACAGTTTGGTCTTCTACCGCCATTATATGTGGCACAAGATGTTGATCCCACTGTCTGTCTGATAACATCATTTCTTACTCGATTTCGGATAGTTAAGCTGGCAGCTCTTCTTGGGTATTTCATCTCGGAGGTGTTGATTTTGCGTATGTGTGATTTGGATATTGCCCAGCTTTGATATAGGTAGTATAGGGTCGCTATGAATATGCTTTTTATTATGCATTTTGTCGACATGACATAGTTATGTTTGGATGTTTCAGTGTCGGTGTCATTTGATATAGAAGCGTACTTATTTGACATATAATCTTTTTATCTGATTTTGATTTCCTGGTCTATTCTGAGATCTTCTGTGATCATTCTTGCTAGATATTTAAATTCTTTAACCTGCTTCAGAGGCTATCTATTTATCTATACATTTCATGAACCAGGGGATCTGCTAGCCTGCATTATTTCCGTTGTGGTTGTATTATTGTTCTATGTTTCTTCTGCTTGATGAATTCTGCTTATTCATGTGATTTTATAGTCTGCCCTTGACGTTGTAAAACAGCTATTGAAATCCTGCAAATAAAATAACATTTATTGTGGATGGATGTGTAATCTCTAGTAGTGTACAAAATCCGAAATCAATGTGTTGGATGTTAAGTAGCAGGGGAAAGAGCACACATCCTAGCCTCATTCCTGTATTGACTGCGAACATATCTAATATATGTTCTTGTGTTCCTACTATTGTGTATAAATGAACACATGTCACCTCCAAATGGCGACAGCGCCTCGCTGCAGGAACAGGTGACAGGTTCGAATCCCGGTCAGTAATTATAGCTTTCAAAGTGTATGTTGTCTAGTGCGTCCTCTAGTCTCTACTTCTTTCTTCTCCATCTGTGAGCGCCAAATAATACTACGTGTGTATGTAACTGTTTCAGTGGCTTCAACTGGTGCTATTATGTATAGTAAGTATAACTAGAATATTCTTGTCATTTTTAGACTGATGACATCGACCCAAGCGGTCAAGCTATGAATCGCATCTCTTTTTCTTCTTTTGATTCGTTCGCTTGGAATCTGCCAATATTTGCTATTGAGTTATTTGTTATCTGTTGAGGTATCATTCTTGCACTCCGGATATGTCCATGGGTGCTCAGATCCTCCCCTCCCCCAACTCTTCCAACATATCCATCAGCGTCTGGCGGCTAATAGTGTCAGTTCTATGTTGGTTGACGAGATCTCTTGTTCTCCCGATGTGCCTCTCGTGTCTGGCAGTGTCAGTTTTTACTCCCGAATCTCACATTCTTGACACTGGTGTGGATTCACTGGTGTCAAAGTCCTTTGCTTTCGACATATGTCTAATCCATTAATAACATCGGCATGATCCATGGGCTGGCCATCTGCAGGGGATGCAGAGCCAGCAAGTTTACTAGCTCGTTCATGTCCCTCAACTCCTGTATGTTCCGGAACGAAGATGAAGGTGACTGTACGGGCAACAGACCTCCGCAACTAATCAGTTTACCGTCAATGTACAGAACCCACCTCGACCGTTCGGATATTGCTCAATGGATTACTTAGTACATAAACGTTGGTATAATTCTGTGACTCCAGCCAAAAGGCCGTGTTACTGCTATCACCTCCATCGTCATGTATGCTTGTGGTCATAGAGTGGCCTGTTAATGGGGGTGTCTCTAGGTACTTACTTATGATTGTGTGACTGTATGTCTATCTGTTTACATGTACATGTATAACTGTCATCAACCTGAATTCATACAAGCATGCGGTCCCTTCATTCACACCTCATAGTTTACAAATACATCGTCGTGTGAATGGAAAATCAAGATTCACGCTTTATTATCTATATTACAGAGCTCGTCATACGAGCATACACAATTAACAGTCAACACTCAAATACACTCTCCTAAATGTTAGCTACGTATAACTATGCCCTCTCTAAACTACACAACTGGCGAGGGTAAACACAGAGGTCCTGTCACTCCGACTGTCCGTCCCGGTCTGCCTGAATTCACAGGTCCAGTCCAGCTCCTCGTCCCCCGTTCTCGTGCCGTCAGTCCTACGGCGTGTTGGTTCACTTGCCACGTAGTTTAATGGTCCAGTCCTCGTAGCCTACAGCTATACTAGAGTTCAGTCTGTTTACGGGTAATCCCCGCGCCTACTGTACTCTGTCCTATTTCGGGAATGAATCCCGGTATGTCCTCGTCATGTCCTAGCTATGACACATGCGTGTCCTGTCTAGGTCTGGTCCTAACACTGGTTTGGAGTTCTATCTCCTTCTACTGTCTCTTTCTATCTATACTCTTGTACAGATACTTATTATGTCCTGTCTTTGTCCTTTACTTTCTTCCGTCTTTGTCCTACTTCTATCTATGTCTATCCTACTTCTATCTATGCCTATCCAGCATGTTGACAATAATTATATTATAATATCCTCCAATAAACAAGCATACATGTTAGGCTGTAGTATACCTCGGTGACTTATACCATATGTACATCCCTCCACCTTATCCCGGTGCGAGGAAATGCAACCCAAATATTACATTTCATAGCAGGGCAGACCAGGCCCCAAACTTTGGTCGGCAATCGGTCTAGAGTCGAAGCTCCGACAAGCGGAAATGAAAGAATTGCTTTGCTGACCCGACAGCTTCTACAGCTTGTTTTGTTCCAGGTGTATTAGTGTTACCTTTTCTCTGGAGTAAACTAGGCAGGCCGAGAGAGGGATCATGCTGCATAGGCAGCATATGGTCTTTACAATTCAGCCCAGGCTTTGTGTTATGGAGAAGTATAACATTCGCTACTGCCATGGGGTATAGTTGTTATGCCTTGTTAGAAACACAATGTAAAAAATCTATCCTCTTTCAAATCGGTAAGGTGCCATTGAGTGAGTTACACCCCTCGAAACTACCTGTGATTCTGATTTACGATGTTAACGATCTAGTGCCAATACACCTTAAATACCCCTATAAGCCAGGACATTCCATTCAAAGGCCATATATCACCGTACCAGCTGATAACATTTCCTAGCAATTGCTCAACAACATCCACGCTTAAAGCCTTTACTCGTTCCCTTTGTCTACATTCTGTCACGTGAGCCGACGTTTGCGTCCGGAGTTTCACGAATATTGACGAGCGAATGCGTGAAGCTAATTTCCCGGTTTGTTACAAGCTGCAGGCTAAAGAACCGGAATGCCGTGCGTATTGATGCGTGAAGGATGTTTTTCAAAAATCTTTCACTGAGCATTCACATAATGTGAAATAAATCTTTAGGCTGCGGGCGCAGAGATGGATACATTGAACTGTCCATTAGGTGACAAATTATGACAGATGGCGAAGAATATTGATATTAGTTTTATTATGGACTTATAGTTTGATGTTGGTTTTGTAAATAATCACTGTCGTGTCTGTCGCTTAAGGGTTAGTGATACAGCTTCACATTATGGGACGCATCAAATCGTCGGTTCAACATCAGCCGTGGGTGATTAGGAGCAGATCTTTTGCGTTGACATCCATGATATGAGGGGCCGGCCGTTCTGAAAGCATTGACAAACTTCTGAAATTCAAAACAATGTATTCCCTTAGTTAATTTAAACACAGATAGTTAATTTAAACACAGAAGCCACAAACAATATGTTGCACGATTTATTGCCTGGAATATTTCGCTGCATCTCTTCATGTCCGAAAGAACATATCTAGTAAGCCACCTCTCTAACTCAAAGGTCAGAATGTATGCAAAGCTTAAAAAAATATTTCGTTCATCAAAATGCAGTCTATCTACCCATGGGGAGAATTTTTGTAACACATTTGCCAAGACAAAAGCGTTACGGCCTACTCTTTGCTACTTCCAACTGTAAAATGTGCTTGCATTACACATTGGACATTTTGTGCTTTTATATTTTGTATTTATTGCCATTTGTAAATCCCCATAAATTGCTGTCTGTCTGTTTGTCTGTCTGTCTGTCTGTCAATCTGCCTACCTGCCAGTCTGTCTGTCCACCTTCGTGCCTGTCTGCCTGCCTGCGTTGCCCGCCTTCCTGCTGTCTGATCAGAACGCCCGACCGCCAGTCAGTCTGTCCGTCCGTTTGTTTGCCTATATACCTGGTTGCCTCCTTGCCTATCTGTCTGTCTGTCTCTACCGTTGTCAGTCCATCAGCCCTTGACTTCCGAGTCTCTAATTGATTGATTGAACAATCAACATCATGGCACACAGGGCAAGCACATAGAGGCTTCGTCTCTCGATACCAATATCGCAGGTGTGGGTGCTAAACTTTCCAGGACATACTGGTTGTGAAAACGCATGCACCATCAGCCCACCGCACTCTTAGCTCGGACATTATTAAATGTGTTCTTTCATCAGTTTCTCAACATCTGCCCATTCACGTCTCTAGCTAATTATTCATACATGGCAATGCATCTCTCTACTTTAATACATCTCACGTATTCATTCACTTATCTACATGTGAACATCCCAAATGTCCATTCACGTATCTAGCTGAGTACATCACACCTGTCCATTCACCCATCTAGCTGAGTACATCACACATATCCATTCACTTATCTGTCTGAGTACAACACACATATCCATTCACTTAGCTAGCTGAGTACATCATACATATCTATTCACTTATCTAGCTGAGTACATCACACATATCCATTCACCCATCTAGCTGAGTACATCACACATATCCATTCACTTATCTAGCTGAGTACATCACACATATCCATTCACTCATCTAGCTGAGTACATCACACATATCCATTCACTTATCTAGCTGAGTACATCACACATATTCATTCACCCATCTAGCTGAGTACATCACACATATCCATTCACTTATCTGTCTGAGTACATCACACATATCCATTCACCCATCTAGCTGAGTACATCACACATATCCATTCACCCATCTAGCTGAGTACATCACACATATCCATTCACTCATCTAGTTGAGTACATCACACATAATCCATTCACTTATCTAGCTGAGTACATCACACATATCCATTCACCCATCTAGCTGAATACATCACACCTATCTATTCACCCATCTGGCTGAGTACATCACACATATCCATTCACTTATCTAGCTGAGAACATCACACATATCCATTCACTTATCAAGTTGAGTACATCACACCTAGCCATACACCTCTCTTGATGATTACATCATATCTGGCTTGCACACCTCTCTCTCTCCCTCTCTCTCTCTCTCTTTCTCTTTCTATCTCTCTCTCTCTCTATCTCTCTCTCTATCTCTCTCTCTCCCTCTCTCTCTCTCTATCTCTCCCTATCTCTCTCTCTCTTTCTCTCTCTCTCTCTCTCTCTCTCTCTCTCTCTCTCTCTCTCTCTCTCTCTCTCTCTCTCTCTCTCAGGGCTCTTTGTGTATTCCTGCCTGATGGAGGTTCCTCAATAGCTCCTGGAGGATTGTCAAATGTTAAAACAATAAAGGGCTTTGTGTATTCGTGCGTGGTGTAGGTGGCGGTTCTTGCTCCTGGAGAATTGTCAATTGTTAAAACAATAAAGGACATTGTGTTAGTTATTTAGTTAGTTAGTTAGTTAGTTAGTTAGTTAGTTAGTTAGGTAGGTAGTAGGTAGGTAGTTAGTTAGGTAGTTAGTTAGTTAGTTAGTTAGTTAGTTAGTTAGTTAGTTAGTTAGTTAGTTAGTTAGTTAGTTAGTTAGTTAGTTAGTTAGTTAGTTAATCGCTGTTCCAACTTCACCCCATCATGCTCCATTCCTGTGACAGTGAATATTATACGAAATGCTCCTCACTGCCCCATGTAAAAAGTGGAAGAGACAGGAGTTGTGGCAATCCAACAGCCCGCATACGTATACTATGCATAATTCCGCTGCCTAAATTCTAACACCAAAGTCCGCCACAAAAATTACAGTTCATCGTCGATGGAAGCGGCAGTCACTAGAAAGCCAACAGCCACACATTGCTGCATAAGGCAACCCAGTTAGTTCAATGACTGACCTGCCGCCATTATTCTGAACATGTAGTTCACACTACAAACAATCGCGGACATAAGTAAAAGCACTCCCCACAAAATTCACAGCTCACAGTGTCGCTCCACGCACTCAACTCAGTAGCAGGGCGACGGAACCATGCAGTATGCTCCGGATAAGATGTAGCGAAACAAGCCGGGTAGTACATCGTACAATATGACGTTTGTTACTTCTATGTTTAAGCCCATTTCAATTTTTAGTACCCGCCTCGATGCGAATTCGAACTCATGACCATCAGACCAGCAGGCAAGCGGCTGGCACAACGCCACCTCAGCTAAAACATGGACACGGGCTCATAACAGACTTGTCATAAATAAAATTTCCGGACAACGAGCTAAGGAAAATAAATAAGATTACAATTGATGGTGGTCTGCGAAAGGACTCCAACAAAACAGCAATTACAATTGGATAAAAGAAGAATGAAATGTCTGGGAATGAAAGCTGTAACGGAAGGAGATCACAAAGATCGTTTTATATTCCAACAAGAACACGGCAGGTAACAAACCACCTTAACAATCTCTGCAACAAAAGCTGTCTGAGACCATAACTGGTAATAGCATATTTCGTAATGAAGAACAATATTTGTCTGAGAGTACAATTGGTAATTGCATATTTCTTTAGAGTACAACGAGATTGTGTTTAGTATTGTGACAGAAATGTTAATGACAGAAAGATACCACTAATGGAATAGATGAAATCAATGCATTGAGCCTGGAATACTTCAGATCATTTTAAGAATAGATATCAATATAGAACTATAAAGAGGGATTTTGGTAAACGAAGGCAATATCTGGAATCCTTATAGAACTAGCGTGGTACGTGAACATTAATTACTGCAGCAATCGATGGAATGCATGTGCTCATCATGTTCATGTGGCAAGTTCTTCTCACAATGTCCCTTTAATAACATCGCCATTGTGTGCCATGCCGGTCAGCGTGGGCGGTCGTGTTTCGCCGTCTCACACGATCACCAGAATGGTGGATCAGCTTTGTAATTTTGTCTCGATTATGGCATGTCAACAAGCCATTCAGATATTTACTTCTCTGTCTTCTGCTTGTTTTTTTCCTACCAACCTTGCAAGTTGTCACCAAATGCTCCAGATTATTTCTTTCCATAATTAATTGCATATCCTATGCGGGACGTCGCAGTCAACCCCATAATTTTTTGGTGTTTGTGATTTCTTGGTAAGTTTTACATTCAGTTATTTTTCCATTGGTTTCTTAACGACGGCACATATACTAATTATGAAAACCAATGCAAAGCGGTGAGCTGCCAAATCACCCGTAGCTGTGCTTCGAATGCTGTATGCGGTATTACGAACTGAGTCCGTAACGCCTTCGCCGGTGCCGGTTGCTTCTCATAACGTTCTCACTAACACAAATAAATTATGTTACAAAACGAATTTGACACTGTATAAGACAGTGTATTAACTGTCAAAATTTAACTGTTTACGCCTAATTTCTCTAATCAGTGTACGGTTCTCATTTGCCTCATGTAAGACTTGTTTCATTGTCTTTTCTGTCTGTCCGAGGTATTCTTTGCATTTCCCCCAGAAACCACATTCTCACAGCCATTAGATGTTTGTCAGCGTGTCTGCTCATCTCCACGCTCCACGCTTCCATACATACGTGCAGGTTCTATGTAGCACCACAACTCCTCTTTTCTCGTTGCGTGGACGTGCTTGACCAGGCTTTACTCCCGGTTCGTGCTGTCGGGCTAGAGTCGGTGTCTGGTTATTATCCGCCATAAGATCCCGTACAGCATTGGTTATATCATACCTGTCCATGCTTCTTCCCGTTTGCGTTGGTGCATTATTTGCCAGCTGTTGAAGATCACCTGACTTGGGTGATATTGACCCTAGCAATACAAAAGACATAGGGCGTTATGAGAATATGGTAAACGCCTAGAAAACAAATAAAATTAATAGTTTTGAGAACATGTATCTTTCTGCAACATACGGATGTGAATCACGGACAATTTCACAATTACTAAAGACAAGAAAGGAGATATCATAATCAACTCCTCATGGAGTGAATTCATGAACAGTGAGCAGAATTACCTTGGACGGCTGCTGCATCGCGGGACTAAAACGCGTGGGAATGACCAATGTGTAGTGACGTCGTTCGGCGTGAGATAACATGTCATAATATTGCTAGAGCAGGTCTTCTACTGACGTCATTGGAACAGTTTCCATTGTTGTTGTTTACGGAGCCAAGATATTCAAGTTACAAGGATGGTTCAAATGAAGACCTTAAAAGTGTGATAGAAATTACAATAGCTATGTTATTGTCTAGTAACCTGTCAATATTGTTGTTAAGGATGTCAAGAGTTTAAAGCATCAAGGTGCAGACAAATCCGGTGACGTCATAAGGACAGTTTAAAGATGGCCTCCCCACATTTGACATGCGCCAAAGCAGCGGAGCAGCGTTTTTTTTTTAAACCGTTTTGTTTTTTTAAATCAATGAAGGGATAAAATCTATAGAAATTCATCGGCGATTGAATGTCCATTATGATGATGCATGCCTGTCAGTCCAGCAAATGTATGAGTGGAGTAGAAAGTTTCGACCCGCAATGACATCCAAGCGACATGGATTTCTGAGTAAAGGTGTCCGTCTCTTTGCAACATGACAATGCTCGACCCTCATACTGCTCGTGCAACGGTTGAAACCATTGAAAACCTGCACTTTCAGTGTGTACCACATCCCCCAACTCGCCAGACCTAGTCCCAAGCGATTTCCACCTGTTTGGACAACTCAAAGAGTGAAAATACTCTTACAGTTTCATTTGAATTCGTGTATAGTATGAAAATAACACTCATAAAAATTATAACGTGGTCTGGAAACGAACCTACAATCTTCGAAGGGCGAGGCAGATGACGTGAACACTTGCCTCGCTGCTGAGCCCCCTAATCGCCGAATTGATAAGAACACGAGTTCTTAAACATCCGGCGTGCTGATGAGGTAAGCGTTTCAACCCCTACACCGGAAAGTTGAACAATCAAAATGTTGACATTCGTCCTTGACTTGGAGACGTAAATTACAAGTACCTCCCAAGACGGAGTGGGTTGGCCTGATGGCAAGGGACACTGGTAATATGGATAGCTAACCCATGCTTAAAATTCAGTCCAGTGCTACTAGAAGTAGTGTTTATGGATTATGCTTGAGTTTCAAGCTAGCGAGTACAACAAAACAAAACAAAACAAAATAAATAAAAATAAAAATGATTTAGCTGCATTAAAGGAGGATGGGAAGCAAAGATAAAGAATAGAAACAAGAATACACAAAGGAAACATAATAAACTATCAAATAGCACCTATCCTAAACCATCCAAATGTAAACATGCAAATAAAGAAGAATTTCATATATGCTTTATTATTCCCAGCGCTACCATTGTGTTAGTGTTGTCAGGCATGGACAGTTCTTAAAACACACAGGCGTAAAATTGTGAAATGAGAAACATAAGAAAGACAGACGGAGTAACCAGAAGTGATTCAGTATCATACATTGAGTTCAGCGGCCAAGTGACATGATCTATTCCAGATTCTTCTACGGCATTGATCATTTCATTTGTAGTGCCTTCTGGAGTCATGATATGGTCTGACTTCAGCATTGGCGAATCATTCTTTTCCAACAACAACAAAATGTTGTATGTTCTTGACAGCGCCATTCCGTTGGCTAGAGGAGACCACTGCAACACACTCTGTATTCATTACGTACTCAAGGAGTATGCCTAGTAAGGTGGAGAAAGTAATATTTCGTGTAGAATGGCTCGCCTCGCTTCAGAGGTCACAGATTGAGATAGTTGTATGAATTGTGTGCCCTGGCCATGTGGGAGTGCCGGAGAATGAACAGGCTGCTAGGCTGGCAGGGAACGCACCACTTGATGGTAGATTACATAAGGGCAAGGTAGAGGTGGTCGTGCGCTTGTGGGACCAGGTGAAAAAGATGGGGGTAGAGACTGAGAACCTGTATGTGAAAAGAATGAGCGGGGATCGGCAGGGGTTCTGGAAAAATTTCAAAACTGAGAGGGAAGACCAAGAAAACTTTCAATCAGATAGCGGTGGGAACGATTAGTAGTGTGACTCTTAGGTGGCTGTTGAACGAGGGAATGGAGCGCCTATGGGAATGTCCTAAATGCAGCACAAAAGACAGGTGGAGCTAGGAAGAAGCTTGGGGTGACCAAGAGAGAAGATGCCGGATAGTTTGATATCATGACATGGAGGAAGAGCAGTATCAGAAATGATTAGTAGCGTCCGAGACCGAGGTCTCTATACAGACATCACCAACTTCTTAGGGTATGGACTGTAAGAAGAAGATTTTCTTTACCATCTGAGCTCAGTGTGCGAATACTCACGCTCCTACAACGACTCTTATGGTACCACTCAACGCATCATCTCTAAATACCAGTTGGCACTTCATTTAACTTCCCACCCCACCCCTCCCACCCCTAGCTTACAGTCCACCATCTGGGTACGTGCAGATCCTTTCTATGACATCACAGTCAACTCTCTTGGCGGATTTACGTTCGGTGTTTTGCCATCATTTTCTGAACGACCGCCACTCATGCCTCTCTGTGTGTACTAACACTATATAGGTTTCCGCAGCTGTGTTTCGAGCGCTTAACGATAATTGCTAATTGTCATCTGCGTCCGTAACATCTTTGCCGGTCTCTAATTTCACTTTTCCGCACACATGGGCGCGTCTCCACCCCACTCCCTTCCCGCTTGACCTTTGACCCGTGTACCATACATCCGGTCTATTGATCCACTGGCGCCCTACGTGTGTCAGACCTTCCAAGCTAGGACACAGTATTCAGATGAGTACATTTTATTTTAATTAGTTTAATAGTTTAATATTGTCATAGTGTGTTTCATGTAGTTTTGTGTTGGTTTGTATTTGTTTGTCCTGTGCTGACGAAGGCTTTGGCCGCAACGTCCAATTTGTCTCTTGTAGTCGTGTTTTAGTAAAGCTCACAATCTACTTCTCGTTTATTTGGGTGATTCATTCATTGCCAGTTGGCACAAAATGCGTTTGGCCACTAATCTTATATCTGGCCACGGTAACCATAAAATCTGGCAACCTCACTGGCTATTTCAGTTTTGTTTGTCTTTCTTGTTCCTTTTACTAACACTCACAGAGTGCATTCGTCTGTTATGGAGAATTCTGAAACACTAAAAATACTCTATTTTTATGCTTTACCGAGTGGCTACCTCTTTGTTTGAACACAATATGCCGTTCAATCACCATCTCCGTGCCCAGCAAAGCGGTTTACTGCTTTAGAAGCCTCAAATTTAATTAATCAGACGATCGATCAGCGGGCGGGTTAGTGTAGTTGATAGGGGGAGACGGCCATAATATAATGGGCTAGGTCCGGTTAGGGTTCGTCAACAGAGGAAACGGCTGGCCATGCATTTCTCTATGCATTCACGTCCTGAAACTGTGATGGCTCTAAAAGATCTACAGCAGGAACTATCACATATCTATAGCAGGAATTATCGTAGGTCTATAACAGCAACTATCACAAATATATAGCAGGAACTATCATAGGTCTATAGCAGGAACTATCACAGATATATAGCAGGAATTATCATAGATCTGTAAAAGCAACTATCACAAATCTATAGCAAGAATTATCACAGGTCTATAGCAGGAACTATCACAGATATATAGCAGGAACTACCATAGGTCTATAGCAGGAACTATCACAGATATATAGCAGGAATTATCATAGATCTGTAAAAGCAACTATCACAAATCTATAGCAAGAATTATCACAGGTCTATAGCAGGAACTATCACAGATATATAGCAGGAACTATCACGGATCTAGAGCAGGAACTATCACAGATATATAGCCGGAACTATCACGGATCTATAGCAGGAACTATCACGGATCTATAGCAGGAACAATCACAGATCTAGAGCAGGAAATATCACAGATATATAGCAGGAACTATCACGGATCTATAGCAGGAACAATCACAAATCTATTGCAGGAACTCTCACGGATCTATAGAAGGAACTATCACAGATCTATAACAGGAACTGTAACAGATATATTGCCGGAACTGTCACAGATCTATTGCAGGAACTCTCACGGATCTATAACAGAAACTATCGCAGATCTATAGCAGGAACTGTCACAGATCTATTGCAGGAAATATCAAAGATCTATAGCAGGAACTATCACAGATATATATAAGAGATAATCACAGATCTATAGCATGAACTGTCACAGATATATAGCATGAATTATCACAGATTTATAACAGGAACAATCACAGATCTATGGCAGGAGCAATCACATATCTTTAGCAGGAACAATCACAGATATACAGCAGGAACTATCACATATCTATAGCAGGAACTATCATAGAAATATAGCAGGAATTATCACACATCTATAGTAAGAATTATTACACATCTGTAGCAGGGACTATCACAGATCTATAGCAGGAACTATCACATATCTATAGCAGGAACTATCACAGATCTATAGCAGGAACTATCACAGATCTACAGTAGGAACTATCACATATCTATACCAGGAACTATCATAGATCTATAGCAGGAACTATCATAGATCTATAGCAGGAACTATCACATATCTATAGCAGGAACTATCACAGATCTATAGCAGGAACTATCATAGATCTATAGTAGGAACTATCACAGATAATATAACAGGAACTATCATAGATCTATAGCAGGAACTATCATAGATCTATAGTAGGAACTATCACAGATAATATAACAGGAACTATCACATATTTATAGCAGGAACTATAATAGATCTATAGCAGGAACTATCACAGATCTATAGCAGGAACTATCATAGATCTATAGTAGGAACTATCACAGATATCTATAACAGGAACTATCATAGATCTATAGCAGGAACTATCATAGATCTATAGCAGGAACTATCATAGATCTATAGCAGGAACTATCATAGATCTATAGCAGGAACTATCATAGATCTATAGCAGGAACTATCACAGAGCCATGACATGAAGGGCTCAAGGGCCATCAAGTATCTCGACAGGTTCAAACTGCAGAGTTATATATCACAGGTTCATACTGCAGAGTTATATATCACACGAAGTAAATACACCAATAATTTTTTTTTTTTTTTTTTTGCATATCCTATTTACAGGACATCGCTGTCAACACCAGCATTTTACTGCTTTTGTTGATATCTTGGTAAGTGTTACGTTCAGCAGTTTGTCATTGCTTTCTGAACGACCGGCTCCCATACCAACACGTTAAAACCCCAGCTCGGCACGGTCTGCTGCCAAATCGGTCGCCGCCGTGTTTCGAACGCGTGGTAAGCTATTTAGGCCACGGAGACCGCCGAATAATGCTTAGCTGAAACAATTAAAACACAGTCACAAGTATTGTTCCCATGTGAAGCAGCTGTTATCTACAAGGTAATTTCAAAAAATTAATTAATGCTGACGATCTGGTGTCACCTGATGCAGATGGTTTTACCTACTGGTGAAAGCTGCACCTTTGGGGCACACATTTACTTCGTTTATTTGAAACTGTAAATTGTCGAAACATAATGCACTAGGGATATCAAGATGGTTTTCCCTTGCCTTCCGCCGGTTTGTCTACGGCTTAACTCATCTAGTCTTTGTTTTATGTGACAAACGCTGCAAGACAACAGGGGGAGATATTATCTACGGCCCCTGTTCTACCTCCTCCCTCACTCACCCCAAGATCTTGTCAATGTTGAGGTATGTTGCTGTATGATTTCCGTCGCGGAGGAAGTACGACATTAGACTTCTGATCATCAGATGCGGTTACCGCCTCGACAAATGTTTCGGCCCCTTTACCTTCCCACACACTTCCCTCCCCAACTCGTCTCCTCTCAATGACCACCCTCTAGGTTGGTCCACGGCTACGCTATATTCAATATATTCGTGGTTAATCTCTACATCAAGAAGCCACTCCACCAACCGCCATCAAGTAAAAGAACGGGCGCCTACCCTACGTGACATGTTTGCGCACGCAAAACGATAAAAAAAAAACTGACACGTGACTAAATACAACAAAACCGGAATGAAAACAACAAGAAACCACTTAACGGGAAAACAAGGCACATGGGGAATTCCACCAGTAAAACATAACCGGCTAAGAAGGTTCAATGACGTAAAAGTGGATTTTTCTGGATTAACGCTAGCAAACATGGCGGGAAATTGGATTTCAGGCTCAATGGGGCAGATTTACTGTGAGAAGAACTAGAACTCGTTCGTCCGCAAACTTCCTTGTATGTACAGATACGTCCAATGAGACGGGTGAATGGAGTAAAGGTTAAATGAGCCGGTTAATGGCGGTTAATTAGTTAGCTGATTCAGTGCTTAAAAAAAATGTAGGTTTGGACAAAGAAATGAACAAGTATTATAATGTAAACTTCCATTCACTGAACATTGAAATTGCGGAAGATACCAAAACACCAGGGCCGTGCCGTGCTATGATACAGAAAGGCGGCCGCGTCAGACAGCACCGTAAGGGGGCGTGAGGGGGCGGAATTATTAAAGACACACAAAAAAAAACAGGGCGGCATTTCGAAGACTTACATCATACCGAGAAAGTCTACCGCACGGTACTGCAAGAAACAAAACAAATAACACCATGACCTTAGTGTGGCTATATGTCATCCTTCTGTCCAAATGGCAGGTCACACGAAGCGATATATTAGCCTTCGTCACTAAATCAGTTAATGCACAGTAGCTTGGTCGATGCACTGGGAGGCCCGGGGGCCTTGTGGCTAGACACTCGCCTGTGTACCCAGAGGGCACGGATTCGATCTGCAGCTGGGCGAATTTGGAATTTTAAAAACATTGAACTGGAGTCCCATGTCAACCCAGCGTAAAAATGGATGCCAGGGATGTCTTGGGAAGTAAAGGTAGTCGGTGTGATAACGATGACATCACCCAGCGAGTGCCGAATGTCTGTACAAATATGGGTTAAGCACTATGTGGCCGATTTTTTTTTCGCTTATCCTTTACAGGACATCGCTGTCAACATCAGCATATTTCAGTTGATTGTTGATTTCTTGGCAATATTACGCTCAGTAGTATGCCATTGCTTTCTGCGAGACCGGCTCACATATCCAGTAAGTTACTAACACGGAGAGAACAGCTACCGATTCCCGCACAACGTCACGTTACTCACGAGAGTATACGGGATTACGGAGAAAGTCGTGTAAACCCAAGACCAGGGAGACGGTATGTGGCCTATACTCCATGTAAAAGGGACTTTTACGATGCTTGACTGACGCCGATGCGTTAGGAATATAAGTCTCATTCAGCAGATATAGAAGTGTATGGACGCTAACTGAGTTAATATCACGCCCACAGCCATTAGATGTTTTTCAGCTTATCTGCTCATTGTCCATGTTTCACATCCATACAAACGTACAGCTACTATGTAGCACTTCAACACTCCTTTTCTCGTCTTTTTATTGCTTTGTATGTTTTCCATCTTGTAAAAGGCTACCTTCGCCACGGCGATTCTTGTTCTAATCTCTTCAAGGCATCTCCCATCAGATGTTATGACTGTTCCGTGATAATTCTACCGATTCTCTTGTTTAAGAATATTCACATTTACCCATATGTTACATTGTGGCATTTCCTTTTTCCCAGTGACGACCATAATGTGTGTCTTCTTACAATGTAATTCTAACTCTAGTTGTTTACTGTGTGCAACAACCGCATCTACTAAATATTGCAGATCCTGCTCATGATCTGCAATCAATACTGTATCATTTACATATCTAATGTTATTGATGTTACATCCCCCAATGTTCCTTTCATATCTTCTACATTTGTTAGAAAGTTCTACAAGAGGCAAACTGATAAGAGAAAATTAGACATAGTCAATGTTTATGTGGACAAAATTTGGTGGAACTGCGGTACAGCTGTGGAAATGTAAACAATATAAAATAAGAAAAGGTAATGCAGCTTTACGTAACAGAATTACAACACATACGGGACGTTGCCCGACTATCCTTCATCAGCAAACAAATACATACACAAAACACAACATATAGTATACAGTAGCCCGGGAAGGTTAACCCGGTCAACAAATGACCGCAGAAATCGGATGTGTCGGCCTAACGGCGCAAGAACGCGGCTCTGCTGTAAACAGGCACAACGCAGTCACATCCGGAAACAAAAAATCCGGGTGAACGCAGAAGAAGAAGAAGGAAGAAGAAGAGGAAGAAGAAGAAGAAGAAGAAGAAGAAGAAGAAGAAGAAGAAGAAGAAGAAGAAGAAGAAGAAGAAGAAGAAGAATACAGTAGAAGATCCTCCGGCAACTACATTAAGGCATAAAGACGGGATGAGAAGAATAAACAGATGGAAAAAAAGAGAGCAATGAAGAGACAATTAATATATGAAAAATATTGCTACTTAACTCCGAGGCTGTACTGCTACCACGAATGTATTCTTTATCATCTTTTATAAACAGCCGTGGGAGTTGCACCGGACTTATTGCTTGGCCTATTTCGCTGCATCTCGTAAGGTTAACAAGCTAGTTGCTAATCCTTTACAAGACGCAGCAGTCAACCCCAGCATTTGTTGGCTGTTCGTGATTCCTAGGCAAGTTTACGCTTAGTAGTTTGCCATTGCCTTCTGAACGACCAGCACCCATACCATCGCATGGAAACCAACGCAATGCGGTCTGCTTCCAAATCGCCCACAGCTGCTTCGAACGCGGTATACGGAATTACGAATTTTCTGTACTCCCTTGGACACAAAGCGCTATAAACACTTTACGGGAAATTTTAAAAAAAATGTCGACATGCAATTTTATCACAAATACGTCTCTAGAACATAAAGCATATGCTAGAGAAGAGAAATGTCTTCATCATGTTCTCAGCTTGAGACACGGGGAATCTGGCATTAGCTAAGTAAAAACACGGATCAATATCGCCACACTTGGCCCGGCTGTATCCCCGAGTTCCCCGGACCTTGTCTATGTTTGAAAAGAGCTTCTAATGGCCGTTGTTGTTTGCCCTATCATAAGCTGTTAACTGGCTTCAAATTGTGTCCATGAATTGATTGGTCCATTCGTGGACACTGTAAGAGACCGGCGGGAATTATGGCTGTTGTTCAACATAATAGGAGAATGAAAGAGGGAGTTATTTGTTTTCTCTGTTCTAGCGTGAGTTTTGTAGTAAATAATGTATAGTTAATTTGTATTTTGTGTAGGTAGATCTAAACAAAGAATTGAAATATTTTGGTCACTTGAAACGTCATTAAAGTTTGGAGAGAACAATAATGGGGGGTATATGCCCGGGAGGAGAGGGAGAGGTATGTCAAAGAGAAGACGGGTGCAGGATGTGGCAGGTAGTCTCCAGATGTGTGTATCGGACGCGGGACATCTTGCTTAAGACCGAGAAGTTTTCCGGAAGATTGTTATGGGAGCGAGGTTCTGCAAAGGATATGCTACTGAATGAATGAATGAATGATGAATGAATGAATGAATGAATGAATGAATGAGACTTGTTTAACATGGTTCTATTTGTTTTTTATATGACTCTTTATTTCTTGCTATCTCTGTCTCGCTATAATCTCCAGACAGCTATTGGGTGATCATTCCTTCAGCTAGCTGGCTTCTCGCAGACCTCTGTGTCTGTGTCTGCCTGCCTGTCTCATAACGTGGACATGTGCATTGTTTATGTTTGGTGTATGTTTACAGCACTCATTTTACCATTTGTGCTTTTTTCAGTGTAAATGTATTATTCGTGATATAAAACTAATGTGCGACAGCTGAGTGCTTTGATGGGTCTGCGTGCCCAATTTCTGACACTTTGAAAATAAAGTTAGGTCTGTCTGTCTGTCTGTCTGTCTGTCTGTCTGTCTGTCTGTCTGCCTGCCTGCCTGCCTGCCTGCCTGCCTGCCTGCCTGCCTGCCTGCCTGCCTGTCTGTCTGTCTGTCTGTATCTGTCTGTCTGTCTGTCTGTCTGTCTGTCTGTCTGTCTGTCTGTCTAGGTGGAGGATGCGTAGTTGAGAGGTGGCGAATATTGGGTGGGTGAGTGGGTGTAGGTTGGCTGATGTGTGTGTGGGTGGGTGGGGAAAATTGTGAGGGTGCAGGATTTATGTATGGATAGGTGCGGGATGTGTGGGTTGACGGGGATATGTGTGTGTGGTTTTGTGATGTGTGTTTTGCTGGGTGGTTGCGGGTGTGTGGGTTGGTGGTGGAGAATATGTGGGTGGGTGTGTGCGTGTCGGTTATGGGATGGGTGGGGGATGTATGTGTGGGTGAGGAAATATTTGTGGGTGGTGGATCGGTGGGTGGGTGGCGGCATGTATATTTGCCTGAGTCTGTGTGAGTGCGTGGAGGTGTGTGTGAGTGGCTGGGGGTGTGGTGGGTGGGGGATGTGTGGGTGGCTGAGGGATGTGTGGGTGGCTTCGGGGTGTGAGGGTGGATGGGGGATGTGTCTTACAACATTGCAATATGCACTGTTTATGTTTACAACTTTCATTTGACAATGTTTTTTTCTTTCCCATGTGAATGTACCATGCGTAATATGCATTATTTATGCTTACAAAATCAATTTGACAATTTTTTATTTCTTTATGTAAATTTAACATGCACATTTGATGAATGAAAGATGAGTGATAGGAAGGGCCGAATGTAAGACAGGCCTGCGTGCCCAATTTGTTACCTTTTTAAAATAAAGTTCGTTCGTTCGTTCGTTCGTTCGTTCGTTCTGTCTGTCTGTCTGCCTGCCTGCCTGCCTACCTGTCTGTCTGTCTGTCTATAGTCTATATGTAATCTGTCCGTCCGTCCGTTCGTCCGTCCGCCCGTGTCTGTCCGCCCGCCCACCCGCTCGCTCGCCCGCCTGCCTCTCTGTCTTTGTTTCTGTCTCTGCCTCTGTCACTGTTTGTCTATGTCTGTCTATCTCTGCCTGCCTGTCTCTCAACCTCTCTCTCTCTCTCTCTCTTTATCTCTCTTTCTTTCCCATTCTCCGCCCGCCTGCCTGCCAGTACTCTCTCCTCACATCTCAGTCTACCTCACTGATATCTTCACATCGGTATCACGTCAGTTGCGTGAGTCTCTTCTCGTCTAATTCTAATAGATGCTATCGCTGCCGATGATTATTTAATCAGTGCACAGAGGTGAAAGGTCGGGATGGGATTACACGGCTAGATGGAGGGTAGATTGGGGGGGGGGGGGGGGAAGGGGGGAGGGTAGATGGAGGGTTAGATGGGGGGATAGATGAGGGGAGGAGAGAAAAGGGGGTAGATGAAGGGGTAGATGGGGGGGGGTGGATGGATGAGTAGGTGGAGGGGTAGAGGGGAAAGGCAGGAAAGGGAGTAGATGGAGGGGTAGATGAAGAGGAAGAGGGGGATAGATGGAGGGGTACATGGGGGGGGGGGGTAGATGGAGGGGTACATGGAGTAGAGGTTAGATGGAGGTGGTTGATGAAGGGGTAGAATGGAGGAGTTGATGGAGGGGTTGATAGAGGGGTAGATGGAGGGGTAGATGGGGGGTAGATGGGGGGGGGGGGTAGATGGAGGATAGATGAAGGGGTTGATGGAGGGGTTGATGGAGGGGTTAGATGGGGGGGTTGATGGAGGGGTAGATGGAGGGGTTGATGGAGGGGTAGATGGAGGGGTTGATGGAGGGGTAGATGGGGGTTAGATGGAGGGGTTGATGGAGGGGTAGATGGAGGGGTTGATGGAGGGGGTAGATGGAGGGGTTGATGGAGGGGTTGATGAGGGGTAGATGGAGGGTTGATGGAGGGGTAGATGGGGGGGGGGGGGGTAGATGGAGGAGGGGTTGATGGAGGGGTAGATGGAGGGGTAGATGGGGGGGTAGATGGAGGGATAGATGAGGGGTTGATGGGAGGGGTAGATGAGAAGGGGGTTGATGGAAGGGTAGATGGGGGGTAGATGGAGGGGTAGATGGAGGAGTTGATGGAGGGGTAGATGGGGGGTGGGTAGATGGAGGGGTTTATGGGGGTAGATGGAGGTAGATGAGGGGTAGATGGAGGGGTAGATGGAGGGGTAGATGGAGGGGTAGATGGAGGGGTTGATGGAGGGGTAGATGGGGGTAGATGGAGGGGTAGATGGGGGGTAGATGGGGGGGGGGGTAGATGGAGGGATAGATGAAGGGGTTGATGGAGGGGTAGATGAAGGGGTAGATGGAGGGGTAGATAGGGGGTAGATGGAGGGGTAGATGGAGGGGTAGATGGAGGGGTAGATGGGGGGGGGGGGTAGATGGAGGGATAGATGAAGGGGTTGATGGAGGGGTAGATGAAGGGGTAGATGGAGGGGTAGATGGGGTGGTAGATGGATGGGTAGATGGAGGGGTAGATGGAGAGGTTGATGGAGGGGTTGAAGGAGGGGTAGATGGGGGGGGGGGTAGATGGAGGGGTTGATGGGGGTATAGATGAAGGGGTAGATGGAGGGATAGATGAAGGGGTTGATGGAGGGGTAGATGGAGGGATAGATGAAGGGGTTGATGGAGGGGTGGATGAAGGGGTATATGGAGATGTAGATGGGGGGTAGATGGAGGGGTAGATGGAAGGGTTGATGGAGGGGTTGATGGAGGGGTAGATGGAGGGGTTGATGGAGGATAAATACTTGGATGGCTTGGCCACGTGGTATGGTCGAGACAAGAACACCGAGCTGATCCACGACTCTGGTGATCGAATAAGATGGCGAAACATGACAGCCCACGCTTATCAGCATGACACATGATGATGATTAACAAAGCAGAGAGAAAAGAAAAATCCTCCGAAGACGAATGTGCTGAAACAAAGATTTGGCGAAGCAGTGCAACCAACATGCTTACTGGCGATTCATCTGAAGGTAAAACAGAAGAAGAAGTACAACGAGAAGCAAATGAAGACGGAGGAGGAGGGGAGGACGAAGACAGAAATAGGAAGAAGACGCATAAGGAGGGGAAGCACAAGGAGAAGCAGAGGAAAAAAAGGAGGAGGAGAAGAAGGCGAAATAGGGGACTACTAAGATGATGACGAGGAGGAGGAGGAGGGGGTGGGGAAAAAAGAGGAGGAGGAAGAAGCACAGGGAAATACAAAGGAAGAAGTAGAAGGAGAAAGTAAAGAAGGAAGAGATGAATGATGTATGAGGAGGAGGAAGAAGAAGGAAAAAGTAGAAGAAGTATCAGGAGAAGCACAAGTATAAAAAGAAGCACACAGAGGAGCAGAGAAAGAAACATTATAATGAAGAGGAGAATTGAAAGAAATGTGAAAAAATAGATGTTGGAAAGAGCATAAAGGCTTGGAAGATTCAATAATGGGCGTGTACAAAAGATGTGACTGCAAAAATACATCAGATCATGGCGCGAAAGAGGTCGGATTGTTCAACATAAATGTTGTGTACGTCTCAAGAGGACTCTCATCAGAAGTGGAAACATACTTGAGTGAAGCGGCATGCGTCACAAGAAGAAACATAATGAGAAAACAGATAAAACCCACATTAGAATTGTCGTAGGCACCACGCCCAGAATTGAATTGTTAAAACGACAACAAATTAAAAGGGGGTCGTGCATCTTATGATTGTCAACACACTTGTCAAGTCAACAGCAGTGTTTGCGTCTGAATCTTCAACTCCAGACAAACGAGAATTTAAAAAAAAAACCATGAAAGTTATTTTTGAAATGTAGTGTTATTGCAATATTATATACAACAACGACTGCTTGAAAGAGGCTAACGAAACTAGAACATTATATCGAATAATAAGTATGAGACAAACAGCTTTCTTTGGTCATATGATGAGAAGAGAGGCATTGGAGAACATCGTGACGACTGGAAAGATCAAAGCTAGGAGAGGCAGAGACAGACCAAGAGAAATGATACTGGATGGACTGAGACACTGACACGGAGGAATATGTTGTTTTAGACACAATTGCGTTGTTTCTATTTACAGCAGATCTGCGATATTTGCACCTTTCGGCCGACACATCCGACTTCTCCAGTCATTTGTTGACCGGTTTATTTTCCCGGGTGAGCTGATCCAGAACACCAAATATAGAAATCCGCGGAGAGACATGAACGCCTACGCCAGCTGACAGGGCATTTGATGATGATGTTGATTATAGTGCTATTGCAGACTGTCAATAATAAACTGGACAGAAAAGAAGTTACATAAACGAATTCTTAAAGATTGAAGAAAAAAGGCAACTATTAAAAATGATACAAAAATAAGGTTATTGTGGCGTCGTGACAATATAAGACTTGATTGTGGTTTGTAGAAAATAGTGTAGGTCAAATCAGACAGACAGTAGGATCAGTATCTTGTGTCACATATATTTAATGGTAAATTATCAAATAGTTCGGCCATATCCTGTGAATGCAACACCATCAACTACCAATACTGGCGCTAGATCAAAGACAATCGGATACGAGAGCAAGAGGCCCTTGAAGAAAATAGATTGACGACATCAAAGACATTGTACAATCATCTAGTAGTAGGCCTCTTCCGGTCCTGTAGGACTATAGAGTTGTGCCGCTGGGGAGTCACCTGGCAGCACCGCTGGGGAGGCACCTGACAGCACCGCTGGGGAGGTACCTGGCAGCACCGCTGGGGAGGCACCTGACAGCACCGCTGGGGAGGCACCTGGCAGCACCGCTGGTGACTATTTAGTCCAATGTAGGACTATAGAATTGTGCCGCTGGAGAGGCACCTGACAGCACCGCTGGTGACTGTATAGTCCAATGCGAGAGTAACAATCGCTGTCATGGTTTCCTACATCTGTAAGACGAGGCTTGTCCCAGTAAGTGACTGCATTTTATGCCTGTGCCTCCTACCCTCAGTTTGTTGGATCAGATTGCGCTTAAAGAGCACCAGTCCGTTTCGTACATCTCTTCCCCAGGAACATCTGTCTGTTGCAACTCTTTCCCACATGCCTGGGTCTATGCCCAGGGTTTTCATATCTTGTTTACACACATCACGATATCGCATTTGGGGTCTTACGGCTGGGCTCTTTCCTATGGCTACTTCTCCGCGTAGGAGATCTTTGGGAATACGTCTATCCTTCATTCGAAATACATGGCCCAGCCACCGAAGACGTCTCTGCTTGAGGAGGGAGTCCATCCATCTATCCATCTTGTTCCATACCGATAAGCATGGGTGGTCATGTTTTGCCATCTCACTCGATCACCAGAGTCGTGGATCAGCTCCGTGTTTCTGTCTCGGCCATGCCACGTGGCCAAACCATCCAGTTATTTACTTCTCGGTCTTCCTCTTAGTCTCTTCCCTTCGATCTTGCCAGTTGTCACCAAGTTCTCCAATTCATTATTCTCATAACATGCCCAAAATTTTAATTGTCTGAGTCTAATATCTCTAATCAGTTTACGATCTTCATTTTTTTATCGAAGGCTTTGTTCGTTGGTTTTTCTGTCTGTCCATTATATTTTTTGCATTTTCCCCAAAAACCACATATACACATCCATCTGATGTTTTCAGTTTGTCTGTTAAGTATATTCCGTCCTGCGACTCCAATATTGAGAACCGATGTTAAGAATTCCTACACAGATCAAGAATATATAGTCCCCTGCCCTCTCCTAGTTCGGTGTGGTATGACAGAACGTATGTTGGCATTGATCGTGTGTATCGCAGCGAAGAGCATTGTACAGGAGTGGTGAATGCTTGCTTGCACTCAATTTAGTTTTCTCTTCGCTGTCACATGAATTTATCTCTTACGTTGTTTCATTGTCTTAGTGTCAGCATATATTTTATTCTCTCTGTTTTTCTGTCTCTCCCTTCCTCGCTTTTTTTCTCCCGCGCGTGTCTTCATTAACCAGGACTATTATCCACATGAGCCCACAGCTATGGAATATGGACAGAATTTGTATCTAACCATTGAAATAGCACCATAGGTCTCATAACTTTATATTAAACCAGCATTTGTCAAATAAAAAACATACAAACACATCGGACAGAAGTGTGGTGTCCAGTATATTATCGAACATTTAAACAAGAGAAATGATTGGTCGGTTCCAATTTTGTACACGTTTTACACGTAAATATCAATTGGGGAACCGTTTGAGGCCACAATTTATAAATAAACACACACGTATTGCTGGCGCTCATAAAAGTCGGGGACCTTAAAGGGTTCCCCAATTGATATTTAACATTACCATGGTAGACAATTCAAATTGCTGTGAATATGTGTGTTGTATATTTCAGCTTGAGGGAGTTATCTAATTACATCAGTTAATAGTGTGTGATTTCAGACGTCATGCAGCGATATACTGTCAACTGTCATTTACTGCCAATATAGTACCTTGTGGTGTATGGCAGAAGGGTCTTTGAGCCTGAAGAATTATGGCCGCCTGGCTAGTGCAGTCGCCGCGAACTGTGCAGGTTAGGATATTCTTTTTTGCCCCCGACAGAAAAACATCCCACACCTTACCGAGGGATCGAACCCGGGTCTCACGAAGGAGAGTCCTGCGTCCTAGCCACTCGGCCAGGATGAATGTCGGTCGTTCAAATTTAATGATAAACTACTGAACGCAAAGTTGCATAGAAAGTCACGAACAGCCAAAAGATGCTGGGGCTGACTGCCACGTCATGTAACGGACATGCAACTACCTTAACTATTTTTCTTTAGTCTTGTGGATTCCAGATACAGGTCTTTCTATTATAACGCTCCCAAGCTTAGTAAAATGGAGAAATGAATGTTTCGTGTGGAATGGCTATCCTCACTTCAGAGGTCACAGATTGTGAGAATTGTGTGGACTTTTTGCCCTGGCCGTGCGGAGGAATGAACAGGCTGATATGCAGGCAGGGAATGCACCTCCTTGTGGTAGATTACCAATGGACAAGGAAGAGGTGGTCGTACGCCTGTGGAACCAGGTGGAGAAGGCGGGGTGGGGGGGGGGGGGGTAACAGATTGAGAACCCGTATGTGGAAAGAATGGGATTCTTGAAGAATCTCAAAATTGAGAGGGAACACCTGGAGAACATTCAGTGAGATAGTGGTGGGAACGATTAGTAGTGTGACTCTACGCTGGCTGTTGAACGAGGGGACGGAGCGCGTATGATAATGTCCTGAGAGTAGTGATGTCGGTTCTTAGCTCAACTCAATTTAACTCTCCAGCTTTTTCAGACCTGAGTGCAGATATGTCGGTTCTTAGCTCAACTCAACTTAGCTCAAATCTTAAGCTGTTTCAATATAGGTCCTATCAAGCGCCAGTGTCTGTTTCAACTCATGGTTCATTAGTATTTGTCTAGTTCTGTCCATGAGCTCCACGTTGGTTCACTGGTATTTGTCTAGTTCTCTCCATGAGCTCTATGTTGGTTCACTGGTATTTGTCTAGTTCTCTCCATGAGCTCTATGTTGGTTCACTGGTATTTGTCTAGTTCTCTCCATGAGCTCTATGTTGGTTCACTGGTATTTGTCTAGTTCTGTCCATGAGCTCCACGTTGGTTCACTGGTATTTGTCTAGTTCTGTCCATGAGCTCCACGTTGGTTCACTGGTATTTGTCTAGTTCTCTCCATGAGCTCTATGTTGGTTCACTGGTATTTGTCTAGTTCTCTCCATGAGCTCTATGTTGGTTCACTGGTATTTGTCTAGTTCTGTCCATGAGCTCCACGTTGGTTCACTGGTATTTGTCTAGTTCTCTCCATGAGCTCCACGTTGGTTCATTGGTATTTGTCTAGTTCTCTCCATGAGCTCTATGTTGGTTCACTGGTATTTGTCTCGTTCTGTCTATGAGCTCCACGTTGGTTCACTGGTATTTGTCTAGTTCTGTCCATGAGCTCCACGTTGATTCACTGGTATTTGTCTAGTTCTGTCCATGAGCTCCACGTTGATTCACTGGTATTTGTCCAGTTCTGTCCATGAGCTCCACGTTGATTCACTGGTATTTGTCTAGTTCTGTCCATGGGCTCTATGTTGGTTCACTGATATTTGTCTAGTTCTCTCCATGAGCTCCACGTTGGTTCATTGGTATTTGTCTAGTTCTCTCCATGAGCTCTATGTTGGTTCACTGGTATTTGTCTAGTTCTGTCCATGAGCTCCACGTTGGTTCACCGGTATTTGTCTAGTTCTGTCCATGAGCTCCACGTTGGTTCACTGGTATTTGTCTAGTTCTGTCCATGAGCTCCACGTGGTTCATTGGTATTGTCTAGTTCTCTCTATGAGCTCTATGTTGGTTCACTGGTATTTGTCTAGTTCTGTCCATGAGCTCCACGTTGGTTCACTGGTATTTGTCTAGTTCTGTCCATGAGCTCCACGTTGGTTCACCGGTATTTGTCTAGTTCTGTCCATGAGCTCCACGTTGGTTCACTGGTATTTGTCTAGTTCTGTCCATGAGCTCCACGTTGGTTCATTGGTATTTGTCTAGTTCTCTCCATGAGCTCTATGTTGGTTCACTGGTATTTGTCTAGTCTGTCATGAGCTCCACGTTGACTCACTGGTATTTGTCTAGTTCTGTCCATGAGCTCCACGTTGGTTCACTGGTATTTGTCTAGTTCTGTCCATGAGCTCTATGTTGGTTCACTGGTATTTGTCTAGTTCTGTCCATGAGCTATATGTTGGTTAACTGGTATTTGTCTAGTTCTGTCATGAGCTCTATGTGGTTTCACTGGTATTTGTCTAGTTCTGTCCATGAGCTATATGTTGGTTCACTGGTATTTGTCTAGTTCTGTTCATGAGCTCCACGTTGGTTCACTGGTATTTGTCTAGTTCTGTCCATGAGCTCTATGTTGGTTCACTGATATTTGTCTAGTTCTCTCCATGAGCTCTATGTTGGTTCATGGTATTTGTCTAGTTCTCTCCATGAGCTCTATGTTGGTTCACTGGTATTTGTCTAGTTCTCTCCATGAGCTCTATGTTGGTTCACTGGTATTTTGTCTAGTTCTGTCCATGAGCTCCACGTTGGTTCACTGGTATTTGTCTAGTTCTCTCCATGAGCTCCACGTTGGTTCATTGTATTGTCTAGTTCTCTCCATGAGCTCTATGTTGGTTCACTGGTATTTGTCTCGTTCTGTCTATGAGCTCCACGTTGGTTCACTGGTATTTGTCTAGTTCTGTCCATGAGCTCCACGTTGATTCACTGGTATTTGTCTAGTTCTGTCCATGAGCTCCACGTTGATTCACTGGTATTTGTCTAGTTCTGTCCATGAGCTCCACGTTGATTCACTGGTATTTGTCTAGTTCTGTCCATGGGCTCTATGTTGGTTCACTGATATTTGTCTAGTTCTCTCCATGAGCTCCACGTTGGTTCATTGGTATTTGTCTAGTTCTCTCCATGAGCTCTATGTTGGTTCACTGGTATTCGTCTAGTTCTGTCCATGAGCTCCACGTTGGTTCACCGGTATTTGTCTAGTTCTGTCCATGAGCTCCACGTTGGTTCACTGGTATTTGTCTAGTTCTGTCCATGAGCTCCACGTTGGTTCATTGGTATTTGTCTAGTTCTCTCTATGAGCTCTATGTTGGTTCACTGGTATTTGTCTAGTTCTGTCCATGAGCTCCACGTTGGTTCACTGGTATTTGTCTAGTTCTGTCCATGAGCTCCACGTTGGTTCACCGGTATTTGTCTAGTTCTGTCCATGAGCTCCACGTTGGTTCACTGGTATTTGTCTAGTTCTGTCCATGAGCTCCACGTTGGTTCATTGGAATTTGTCTAGTTCTCTCCATGAGCTCTATGTTGGTTCACTGGTATTTGTCTAGTTCTGTCCATGAGCTCCACGTTGGTTCACTGGTATTTGTCTAGTTCTGTCCATGAGCTCCACGTTGGTTCACTGGTATTTGTCTAGTTCTGTCCATGAGCTCTATGTTGGTTCACTGGTATTTGTCTAGTTCTGTCCATGAGCTATATGTTGGTTCACTGGTATTTGTCTAGTTCTGTCCATGAGCTCTATGTTGGTTCACTGGTATTTGTCTAGTTCTGTCCATGAGCTATATGTTGGTTCACTGGTATTTGTCTAGTTCTGTCCATGAGCTCCACGTTGGTTCACTGGTATTTGTCTAGTTCTGTCCATGAGCTCTATGTTGGTTCACTGATATTTGTCTAGTTCTCTCCATGAGCTCTATGTTGGTTCACTGGTATTTGTCTAGTTCTCTCCATGAGTTCCACGTTGGTGATTCTGTCGTACCATTTGTTTCCTTATGTTGTTTGTGCAGGCACAATGTAAAACATTGTCGCACAGTACTTTCCCCATCTCCTCAACCATTTATGTTAATAAATGTCGTGTTGCTTATCTTCATATTTATCGACCACTCTCTACGTTTTCTATATAATCTTTCTGTCTTCATTCCGCACCCTAGTGGCGATCTGGTCAACTTCACGACGTCCTCCTTTACTTCTCTCTCTCTCTCTCTCTCTCTCTCTCTCTCTCTCTCTCTCTCTCTCTCTCTCTTTCTCTCCCCCTACCCCCGTGAATATGTGTGCCTGCTAGTCTGTCTGCCTGCCTGCCTGTCTGTCTGTTTATCTGTCTGTCTGTCTTTCTCTCGGTCGGTTCATCTGTCCGTCGTTCCGTCCTTCGCTCCATCCGCCCGCTTGTCCGTTAGTCCATCCGTCCATCCATTTGTCTGCTTGCCTGCCTGCCTGCCAGCCTGTCTGCCTGCCTGCCTGCCTGCCCGTCCGTCCGCCCGCCCATCAACATATCCGTCATCATACAAGAACAGCGCAGATGTGTACCCTATCATAGTTTTTTCGATTAATTCTGTTGACGATATTTCTCTCTGTCACCGACTTAGACGGTCCCTCTTGTGCGAATACCTTGCAGTGTCGAGGTGGAGCATAAACTGCGTGAGAGTGCCCGTTTATAGACTTTATATATCGAAATTCCCATGGACTGTGTTATTCTCGTCGCCGTCGTTTACATGGGCAGTCTCTTCTTTTGGTTCCTTTTGGTCTGTTCATTGCTTGCTGTGGTATATTGTCAGTTGATAGCCTATTTGTGTGGCCGAACTATTTCACTTGCTGTTTTCTAATGAAATATAATTCTGCTATAACCCCCCACTTTAGTCCTGATTTCATCATTTCTGATTTTCCCCCTTCTTGATATGGTGTGTATTATACTCAAGAATTATCATTTTGACTGTTTTAATGTTTCTTTTCTCTTTTTCTGAAATTGCCCAGGTTTGGTATTGATAGCATAATAGAGTTGGTTTGAAAATTGTGTTGTAGAGTGCTCTTTTAGTATCTATTGATACGTATGTTTCCTTTAGTATTGATGTTATTTGTCCAATGAGTTGGTTTGAATAAACAGACAGTGTCAGGAAATAATACCTTTAACTGAAAACTGTCATTAACTGAATTGAGCTGATGGAAGATGAGGTTCAAATACACTGCACCATTAACAACGACGAGACAAAAAAGATTATAAAATAGGCAAGAGAATACAAGCAAGGGGGAAGCCAAAGAGAAACGGCAACACGTGAAGAGAAGATCTTCAGATCACAGGTATCAGATCTTCACGCAAAATTTTGATGAAATACAAAGCAGCCATTAAGGCTGCGGCCATTATAGCTCTTAAGTTTGTTTGTTTTTTCTTTACTCACAGCGTGGCAATTCTCGCAACTGATGGCACAAAAAGGACAGAACTCCGTGTATGACCCGCAGAAACAATACCGAACAAGAATGTCAAGACAACACATTCACATACAAAAAGTGGGCATAAAACAGTGTGTCCTGCAAGAAGGAGTGTGGAGAGAGAAATACATTCTAGTACAATGAGCAATGATAGCTAGCAAAAAATGTAGAGCCGAGGATATGGTAGGGGATAAAAATCGTAACGGATAATAGATAAATAGAAGAACAGACATATATCACATGCTGCGGAGCTCAGCGTGGCCGAATAATTGAGAATCACGTTCTTAAACGTCCGGTGTAATTATGCTGAAGTAACGGGTTCTGTCTGTGGCGACGGGGTTACGGATGCAACTCGTAATCCGGCTTATCGCGTTCGAAACACAGCTACAGACGGTTTGGCAGTAGACCACCTTGCGACGGTGTTTTTAAGATGGAATGAGTGCCGGTCGTCCAGAAAGCAATGGCACAAAAAGAAAGCAATAGCAAAGAAATCACAAACAGCCGACAAATTGCTAGGGTTGACTTCGGTGTCCTGTAAAGAATATGCAATTACCCTGTTCTTAAAAATGTACACGCAAAGATCTGTCCAGTGCACTAGAAGTAGTAGCACGAGTGTGGGCTAGATTTGAGTTCAAAGTGAGCGACAAAGAAACCACAAGAAAAGGACATGCTATGAAAGCAAACAGCGAAGAGATAACAAGTCAACATAATGTGGGACAAGACGTGAAGCCAGAGAGAAAGGTGGATATTTGAATGGTGGGAGCTATACGTACTTAGAGGCAAGACGATATGTGGCTCGAAGCCAATATGAATGTATTGCATAAGACAGTTTCACACAAACCGTTGACTATCCATACCAGAGCTAGGTGGTATTATGTTTGAGCCATACATCATCAGCCAGATCTGTTACATGTAAACGCAGGTGCCGCAAACAATAGGTTGCATACTTTATTGCCTGGCATATTTGGCACGCCTCTTCAGGTGGATACTGCTGAGTTATATGTCATATTAAACTAAGAAATGAATTATACGTGCTGATATATTAGCAATTAGGTGGTTCCAGCCAATTTTGTGCGAACAAAAAGATTTAATGTTCGCTTCCATGCTCAACATTCGAACATTATCAGTGACCATGTCTTGTAAGTATTTCAACCACCAAAGCATTCTCCATTGCCTATCTTCACATGATATATAACTCTGCAGTGTGCACCTGACAAGATGCAGCCAAATATACTTGACACAATCGTATAGAATATTGTTTGTGGCTTCATGTCTACATTCACTAGGAGAATACACTGTTTTGAAGATTTGTCACAGACCTGGAGCCATCCATGGCCCGCCAGTTGTCGTACACCACATAACTTATATCATCCATGATATATGTTTGATAATTTTACACACAAGAATCTTTTCACAAAGATGTTAAAAAAAGTTAGTTGCATATCCTTTACAGGACGTCGCAGTCAACACCAACATGTTTTGCTGTTGTGATCTCTTGGCAAGTTTACGTTCAGTAGTTTGCCATTACTTTCTAAACGACCGGCACCCAAAGCAATGCCGTCTGCTGACAAATCTCCCGCCGTTGTGTTTCGAACGCGGGTATGCGGGATTACGAGCTGCGTCTGTAACACTTTCGCCACGGAGCCGGCATTGACAAATATGTACACTAGATTAACAGATGTCCACAAAATAGTTGGATATATGCTGTCAATGGCAGGGAGCACATACACGTCAGGCAGCATAAAGAAACAAATATATTAATGGGATGTCTTTTTGTACTGGTAGAAATCATTTATACTCACATAATTAACAAAGCCATCCACTCCAACAGAGATTTAGTCAGAATTTAGAAATGGAAAAATCGAGAGCAATATGTTGAAATGAATTATTTACCCTTCTGAAATAGATGTGATTGTGGGGCTAATGTGAAATATCGGCTCTATTGTAGGATGGGAATATTTCTGCCTACTTCAACGAGTGGTCTGCGGCATGATTGAATCAGATATAAATTTTACAGCAAGGTTCCCCCAATTGGGATTTCATGCTAGTGTTAATATGATGTGACATACGCTAGTTTTATATGATGTGAAATACGCTAGATGTTATATGATGGGGCATGTGCTAGTGTTTATATGATGGGACATTTGGTAGTGTTTATATGATGGGACATTTGGTAGTGTTTATATGATGCGACATTTGGTAGCGTTTATATAATTGGCAATGTGGTAGAGTTTATATGATTGGATATATGTTAGTGTTTACATTATGGGACATTTGGTAGTGTTTATATGATGGGACATTTGGTAGTGTTTATATGATGGGACATTTGGTAGTGTTTATATGATGGGACATTTGGTAGTGTTTATATGATGGGACATTTGGTAGTGTTTATATGATGGGACATTTGGTAGTGTTTATATGATGGGACATTTGGTAGCGTTTATATAATTGGCAATGTGGTAGAGTTTATATGATTGGATATATGTTAGTGTTTACATTATGGGACATTTGGTAGTGCTTAAATGATGAAAATTTACTACTGTTTATATTATGGGACATATGCTAGTGGTTAAATGATGGGACATATGATAAGTGTTTATATGATGGGACATATGTTAATATACTGGGACATATGGTAGTGTTTAAATGATTGAACATATGCTAGTGTATATGATGTGACATATGTTAGAGTTAGTATAATGAAACATATGCTAGTATTATAAGATGGGCTATTCATTGGCAACTTGCCGTCTTGACAGATGATAGTTTATTACATTGTGCTTTAAAAAGACATAATAGCTACAACCCGTGGCGGTAGCGAATGTGAATGATAAGACCAATTTGCGCTGTAAATGGTCGTTCACAGTGGGTGCATGTGAACGCATGGTCATTTCCACCATCATGCACCATCTTACGTCTCAAACGCTCGGTGTGTGACTTATCTGCAATAATTGTATCCTGTGTCTATATTCCTTGCTGATAGTTGCCCTTGATGCAACACGTTCAGCGGCGACGTGCTCCCAATGTGCATTATCAATGCCTGTATCAATCATGATCCGCTTACACACATTTTTGTATCGTAGTAGTGGCCGACCCTGAGATCTCTTACCCATCTGCAATTCACCAAAAAGAAGGGTAACCTTTGGTATTCTACCATCATCCATCCTCCTAACGTTTCCTATCCATCTAAGTCTAGGAAAACTGAGCAGTTGAGTATACCGTCACACTGCCATGTATCAATTGTTGAATGTCAATTATATAATGGCTCGCCTCTGTTTACATAGCACATTCTTGGTGAAGTGGAAACAATGGACATTGGATGCCGTGTCATGGTGACGAAAACTTTATTGGCTGAGTACACCTCGCTGGCGAGCCCGCTGGCAAAGGTTGGCTTTGTTCTATACGCAGCCCCCTTAGTTCCGAGTCGGTGGTCGTCTGTCAGGGGTGCCCCTAGACTTGTCGCACAGTGCGTGCATTCCTCTGCACGTGTTTACCTCTAGAAGCTCTAGCACAGTGGTTCTCAACCTTTTTTGGCCCGTGCTCCCTTTCACCATATTTTCAGAAAGTCATTTTCCCCTTTTCGTATTTCCTACCTAAAAATCTCGCCCCGCCCCTACACAGTATACGTAATAATGGAAGCTAAATTTAATAGCACATACTAAAGAAAGTCTAGACGTCCACATAAAACGTGATTTGTGGGTCTACTTACTTTATAAAATGAATTTTAGAAGGGTGAGACGTACAGAACCGTAAGAGAAAAACAATATCATGTAATCGGTTCTTATATTAACGCGATCTTGAAATAATCTTAATTCCCCCCTGGAAACCCTAAAATTCCCCCCTAGGGGGGAATTCCCCACCGGTTGAGAACCACTGCTCTAGCATGATCCACAATCATTGTCCGTATATTTAAATACAAGAGAATCAACTTACGGTCTTGCTCCTTCGACAAGGTCACTCTAACACACTGTGCCCAGCACCGTACATGGCTGTGAAAGGTCGTCGCACACACTTGAATACTGCATTGGCAACTCTGCCATTGCATTGCGTTCTAGGCGTGTAGCCAATCCCTCGCCGTAAACAGAGTCGTTCTTCTGTTCTTCTAGCTACCGGAGGAAGTCAACGTCTGGCAGGAGAGACACATCGTTTGGTGAGGTCTTTGTGTGCTGAGGTAACCTGCTGTGGTGTAGCCATTGCTATGATGATCTGACTTGGCTCTTGATCTGCTGGTCTGATTCTACAGATACACTATAGTATGCGACACACATTCTACACATACACTTCTCACATACATACACCTTGCTTCATTAAATTATTTGTTGTTAATTTTTAGAAGCTAGAGTTGTTGAGTATGTTGTTTTGAGAAAGTGTGAGAGGGGGCACGATCCAGTGGTGAGTGAGAGAGAAAGAGGCATCCATTGACTGAGGGAGTGTTGTGGACGGAATCTGGTGGATTCTCCAGAATAATGATATGGGGTTAAACATAATGTGGGTGTTGATTCCCCTCACTCCAGGGACGACACTATAATAGGAACCACGACAATGTGCCATGCCGGTAAGCGTGGGCGGTCATGTTTTGCCATCTCACTCGATCACCAGAGTCGTGGATCAGCTCAGTGTTTCTGTCTCGACCATGCCACGAGGCCAAGCCATCCAGGTATTTGCTTCTAGGTCTTCCTCTTGGTCTGTTGCCTTCGATCTTACCAGTTGTCACCAAGTTCTCCAATTCATTTCTTCTCATATCATGCCCAACAAATTTTGACTGTCTGCGTCTAATGTCTCTAATCAGTTTACGATCTTCATTTGTTTCTTGAAGGACTTGTTCATTGGTCTTTCTGGCTGTCCATGGTATTCTTTGCATTTTCCTCAGAAACCACATTTCTACAGCCATCAGATGGTTTTCAGCTTGACTGCTCATTGTCCAAGCTTCACATCCATATAAAAGTACAGGTTCTATGTAGCACCTCAACACTCTTTTTCTCGTTTCAATTGACATCTTTTTATTGGTCAGTATGTTTTTCATCTTGCTAAAGGCTACTTTTGCCATGGCGATTCTTGTTCTAATCTCTTCAAGACATCTCCCATCAGATGTTATTACTGTTCCGAGATAATTGTACCTATTCACTTGTTGAAGAATATTCCCATTTACTTGTATATTACATTGTGGTATTTCGTTCTTCCTAGTGACGACCATAATCTGTGTCTTTTTACAATTTAATTCTAACCCTCGTTGTTCACTGTGTGTAACAACCGCATCTACTAAATGTTGCAGATCCTGTTCATTGTCTGCAATCAAGACTGTATCATCTGCATATCTAATGTTATTGATGCATCGTCCCCCAATGTTGATTCCTTCCATATCTTCAATATTTCTGAAAATACTTTCACTGTACAGGGAAAACAGATCTGGAGACATTACACATCCCTGTCTCACACCTCTCTTAATAGGCTGATATTGGCCTACTTCATTATCAACTCTTATGGCAGCTTGTTGTTTCCAATATATGTATTTTACAAGTCTAAGGTCTTTTCCATCAATTTGTAGATCTTCAAGCATCCTTATCATGTCGACATGTCTCACTTTATCGAAAGCTTTTGTGTAGTCAATAAAGCAAAGGTGTAGATCTTTGTTTACTTCTATAGATCGTTCGATTACGGTTCTCAGTAAATACACAGCATTTACTGTACCCTTTCCTTCTACAAACCTACATTGTTCTTCTCCTATTTCAGGTTGTATTTTCCTCCTAATTCTTTGCATGATAATTCTTAGCAAAATCTTCGTTATGTGACTCATTATACTAATTGTTCGATGTTGATCACATTCCAAGGCTCCTGATTTCTTTGGGATTGCAATAAATACAGAATTACATAATTCATGAGGTATATTTCCAGTATCATATATTGTATTAAGCAGACTGGTAACTTAATCTATTCCATATTCTTCTAAAGCATTAATCATTTCTGTTGTGACGCTGTCTGAACCGGGGGTTCACACAACATGATTTGCTTGGCATCTATAAAGAAGGTAGTTTGCCATTGCTTTCCTTCCCAGCAGTGACCATACTGGTCAGTGACTGCAGCCATTGTCTCCTAAAAAAGAGATCCTCTGTCTTCCGTCGTGAAGGTGGAGACCATAACCTAAAACTATCTGTAGGCTGCTCTCAATCTTCATCCACCACCTGCACCCATGGCTTCACGTAACCCTGATCGGGGGGTTAAACAGGTACTCCACCTTGCCCAAGGGTGTCCCGTAGGCTAGCGGAGGGAAGGAGGCGCCTTACTTCTCCTTTGATAGGGGATACCCCTACCCCGCTACCCGTTCTTCTTTTACTTGTCAATAATTGAAAGGAAACACTGGTATTGCTGGAGCTTTCCAAACATATGTTGACAGCTTGGGCTCTGAATCCTGAATGCCCTCCAGACTCAGCTCGGCTTCTGAGCTTATGTGTGGTCGCACTTCTTTCTCGTGCGGCTTAATTGTCCCGTGTCTCAGTATGCTTGACAGTCGCACTGAGCACGTCTCACTCGGTACTGGGTGCCCCAGGGTTAGATAACTCCTATCATACACAATCCAAAGTTAGGTAACTCCTTTCTTACCCCGTCCATGGTTAGGTAACTCATGTATTCCCCATTTATTCTTTGCCTACTTCCCTTACTCTAACTTCCTTCTTCTTAACTAAACTTTGGCTCATTGCACACACAACCTGATCTTTCCAATACTTCAGTATTTGTGATTTTGTCTTGCCACTTATTAACAAGTATTCTTCACAGACACCGCACATGAAAGCTGTTTAAACGTTTCTCTTGTTGTGAGTAAGGCTTCACTGCCATAAGGAAGAGTACTAAGGACACAGGCTTGATAGACAAGGACTTTTGTTTTGGCAGTAAGCTTCCTGCTCTCCCAGACTCTTTTTGTTAACCTGTTCATTGTTGTTGCTGCCTTACCAATCCTGATGTTTGATTTCCTAATCTAGGGATAATTTGTTATTTACCTCTGTTCCCTAGATATGTAAAATGGTCTACTATCTCCAGTTCGGCGTCGTCAATAAAGATTGATGGTACCCCATGTGCACCTTGCAATCAATCATTCGCACTGCGAGCGCTAACAAGTCAAGTCGCATTATTCAGTCAAGAAGCCTGATACACGGGAAAATGTCACGTGGAAAGTCCAACAACAAGAAACACGCTGTTGCCAAGATGTGCAGCGTGGGAGCCGACAACAAGAAGAAGAACGTCGAGAGCCCACCTGCTAGCTGCATCAAAGAGCCTGATACTACACCTATTACTGAAGCTGCCACGAGGGAGAAAATTGACAGCCAAACACAGTCAAGAACTAAGACAGCAGAGAAGGAGGAGAAAGACACCAGAGTCGGAAACACCGACTCAAAAACAGTCCGATGGGTTGTCAAGCGGATTCCTGTGGAGCTGACAGATGAAGAAATCCTGAAGCAGCTACGTGAAGAGAATCTTCACATCCGATTCTTGAATGTGGAGCGGCTTCTCACCTACTCCAAGATACCTACAACCTTGGCAGTAGGGACGTCGGAGGGCAGCGAAATGCCGATCACAGTATCAATCAGCAAGAAAACTCAACAGCCAGAGAGATGCATCTCAAGAGTCAATCAATGTTCAAGATGCCAGAGGGCCAGCCACAGCAGAGCAACATGTCGCAGTAAGACGGAAATCTGTCGATACTGAGCCGATCACCACGCCTTCAAGGAGTGTCCGCTGGCCAAGCTGGACACGGACTTCCGAGCTCCTAACAACAGAAGAAAGTGCGCCAACTGCCTGGGCAAGCATGGAGCAAGATACTTGGGCTGTCCGTACCTGCAATGACACAGAAACGTCTTGAAGATAGCCATCACCACAAGGACACCATACAACGAAGCAATGCGGAGGTGCGGGACAGCCACTGGCATCTCGCAAGATGAAAGAGCCCAACTACAAAGCCAGATCGACGAGTTAAAGAAACAAGTCAAGGCACTGCTGACGCCTAACCCGACCAGCGACAACGAGAATCTACTGGCGGAAATAAAGGAGATCCAGCAAAACATCAAGCGAGAAGTGGAACAGATGACCGCGCTGAAGCAGGAAAACGAAGAAATGCTACGCAATATAAAAGCGGAGAGAGGGCGGCTAAAAGCTGAAATGAAATCAACTCAAAACAAACCAGCAGAAGCCAGGCAAGAGACCACAATAAAGCCTCAAGAAACACAACAAAAAACCGAGCCGGAGACGCAAGATAAAACTAGCAGCCGAACCTCGACGCCCAAAAAATCCAAGGGGAAAGCAACATCCCGCCAGACAGCCGAAGAAAGCCAAGATGAGGAACCGTCCGACACCACGGAGTGGTGCATAGCAGAAGAAAAGAAACGGGCAAGGCAAGAGGAACTCAGGCACGAGGAATACATGAGGAGACAGGAAGCAAAAGGAAAGAAGATGAAGAAACTCAAGGGGAAACCCATAGAATACCCGGAGATATTCTCTGACTGGCACACCGGCATTGAGTACTATATCGAGGACGGAGAGATCGTCCCATGGCTGACAACAGAGGAAACAATCGAAAAACAGCAAGAACTTAAAGACGAAAGTGAAAGCATCGAAAAGCTTCTACGGGCACTACACAGAACAGGAGGCAAAAAAAAAACTAAATAAAAAGTCCTTTTAAGGACTTCAACCAGTCAAGCCAGGAGCCTGCGCCAACAAAGAAAACAACAAGAGGAAACATGCACAAAGGACAGCCGCCGACCGATCCCCCAGCTTACGATGCATGGAGTGGGATAACGAAAAGTCCTTATAAGGACTGCAGCCAGTCAAGCCAGACGAGCCAGGAGCCTACACAAACAAAGAAAACCACAAGAACAGACGAGCACAAAGGATAGCCGCCGACCGATCCCCCAGCCGACGTCACAGACACAAACGCTACATAACCAGTCCGAGATAGGACTCACAAGACAAGAATTAGGGTGAATATACCCACAAAAACCACGGACATCAACAATAACCACAGCGGATGAAGCAGGTTAGACGAGGCCGAATTTGGAATTTTTGTTTTTGAAAATTGGAATTGGAATTGGAATGTGCACCTTGTGACATAATCTGTGTCTTCTTTCTGCTAATTGTTAAACCAAATTCAGAACAAGCATTGGAGAAAGCAGATATAGACGTTGTAATTCTTCCTCAGAGTGGGACGTAATTGCAGCATCATCCGAATAAAAGCAACTCTCTGATCTGTACCCTCCTAACTTTGGTCTTGGCCTTCATTCTCTGAGCATTGCTGAGGCCGCCATCTGAGAGTGGGTGAATGTATATACCACCATCCTGATCACGAAAGGCATATTTCAGTAGAAGTGAAAAGTATATTCCAAAGAGGGTGGGAGCTAGTACACAACCTTGCTTAATTCCACTCTTGATTTCAAACTCTTCTGAAGTTGCACCATCAAACTTGATTATACCCTTCATATCTGTGTGGAACGATTCCACAATTGACAGAAGAGTCAGCCAATCTTCTTGAGTGTCTTGAACAGGCGCTCACGACTGACCAAATAAAATGCCTTTGTGAGGTCGTTGAAGGCAATAAACAATGGTTGATTCTCTTCACGGCATTTTTCTTGCATGTGTCGCAATGAGAATATCATATCAATGGTAAACCGGTTCTGTCGGAAGCCACACTGCGATTCAGGGTAGACTTTATATCCAAGGACTTGACGTCTGTGCAGAACAATTCTGGCAAATACTTTCCCAACAATACACAGAAGTGAGATACCCCTATAGTTGTTACAGTCACTCTGATCGCCCTTGTTCTTGTACAGTGTTATGATGTTTGAATCTTTGAAATTCTGTGGGACTTGTCCTCGCCAGCATAGCTCTATTAGCTGGTGGATTTCTAGAGTGAGTGTGTCTTGCCCACTCCTGGTAACCTATATTGGAATACCATCCTTACTTAGAGCCTTGCCAGGTGTAATTTCATTTATAGCACACTTAACTTCTGTTATGGTGGGAAGTGTGTCCAGGTTGTCAAGAGTTGGTAGGGCCTCTATGGCGTTGAGAGCATCATCCGTTAGTTTGGTCTAACTTGAGTAATGCTCCAAATAGTGCTCTACCTATCTATCCATCTGCTATTTCTTATCAGTGATGATTTCTCTAGTCAAGGTTTTCAGTGGTGCACTTCTTTTGATCTGTGGACTTTCTTAATCCCTTCATACATGCTTCTGTTGTTTCCCTTATCACTTGCATTTTGAATGGACTTACATAACTTGATCCAATAGTCATTTGCACACTGTGTGTGTGACGGGAATCCAAGACATATCATGAATGGATGAATGGATCCATCGATGGATGGAGGGAAGGATGGGGATATGTACGGATAGACTGACGGATAAACGGACAGATAGATGGAGGGAGAGTGAGACAGATGGGCTAGTGTTAGGTAGGCGGGAATATAGACAGACTGACAGGATGATTCGCGAGAATAAAACAGTTCCATAAGCATCAAATATCACAAGTGGCTAAAGAGACTCTAAGTAGCAATTCAAATTCCTAATAAAAACTTATGTTGAATTTATTTTTATTTTTGGGGTGGGGGTGGGTGGAAGGGGTGGTTAGGGGGGGGGGGGGGGGGGTTGAATATAATTCTTTTCCTCAGCCAATGTTCTGGTTTATTCTTCAGCCAAAGTTCTAGTTCTATCTTCAGCCAGATCCTATCGTTTAACAAATTAACCCCAATCACAGGAGAAAGTATGCATTGAAATGCACTTTGCCTCTAATCCACTCACCAGGGACCCCACGTGATCAATGTTGCCTGTCACCGGGTCCATTTCTCTGTTTTGGGACATATCAAAAGTGATTTAAGAATTCAGTGAAGCTGTCAGAAGCTGGCCACGCCTGTTGGAAGATCGCCAGCTTATTTGATATAATTTGTTTGCAAACATAAGGCCGGGCAGCATCAGAATAGCGGGAGATCCACTTTGAAGGGGTTGAAATATTGGATGATGGAAAGAAGTTGTGGCGTTTTCTTACGGTAATCTAGCTGATCCAGTAACGAGAGATAATATATCGTTAGAAGTGAACTCCCATTTGAACAGAAGAACTATATATCGTCATAATGGGGTCATCATGTTATATGTTTTGTTTCATGTCATCTGCCACAATTTTAATGCTCAGTGAGCAGACATTTCCATTATAATATAGGGTGTACAATTAATGACTGTGGGGTTTTTGAAAATATTGCCTTTCCATGTTTTGTATTCACCCTCTGTGGAGTTCATGCAACATAAAAGGTAAACAAACTTGGAACGGCAATATTTTCAAAAACCCCATAGTCATTAAAAATACACCCTGCACTTGTTCGTTTGATTGTGTACCATGTCTGGTCTAAACCTACTGTTTGTTTGGCACTGAATCAGTTAAGTAAATTACACCCCTGACTCAATGGAGTGGCTGTTACTTAAAGATAAATGAATCGAAGAAGCAATATCATAAGCCGAGAGCTTTGCAGTGGAGGAGGTAAGCCGTAGAATTAGAAGGCATTTTGTCAGTATCTCCTCCCTATGCACAAGAGAGAGAGGTGGTCGTTCGCCTGTGGGACCAGGTGGAGAAAGCGGGGGAACAGACTGAGCACCCGTATGTGGAGAGAATGATATGGCGGGGAGTTGGCAGGGGTTCTGGGTGAATCTACAAACTGAGAGGGAAGATCCGGAGAACTTTCACTCAGATGGCAAGAGAAACGATTAGTAGTTTGACTCTTCGCTGGCTGTTGAACGAGGGGATGGAGCGCGTGTGGGAATGTCCTGAGTGCGGTGATGATAAATGAAGATGAGGGTCGACAAATGTAGAAATAAAGAAAAGATGTTGTTTTATAGAAAAATCCTAAAAATTAATTGAACAGCCAAAATGAGCAATCTGGACATTTTGAGGTAAGCTGAGTCACAAAGACAACTTATCACAAGCGTCAGAAAAGAAGCAGTCATCGTTGTTTGGCCACATTATGAGAAGACAAAGGCTGGAACATGTTGTGACCACCGGAAAGATTTGCGGAAAGAGGGATAGAGGAGGACAGAATAAGAAGATTCTTTACATTCTTGTGTCATGGCACGGAAGGGAGCCAACACACGGAAGGGAGTGGCGTGATCGCCTACACCAGCTGAATGATGATACATGATTTTAATCAAGGCGATGCCGTTTGCTAAACGTTATAAGACAGAGAACACAAATAGCACAAAGGACACCACTAGCCACATTGCAACGTCAGTATGCTCTCACCATTCAGAAATCCTGCCCCAGGTTTCTAGAACCCATTGTAGATAGTAAAACCAGTTGGAAACCAGCATTTCATTTCGATTAAATTACTTGCCCTGTTTTTGTATCAATGTTTCGTTTCGTTTCATGAATAAATTATACGTTATTGAATACAAGAGCGATGGCAGTAAAAAATGAGATATTGCAGGCTGTTTTTTAAAGTATCAAGTTATGATTGTTTGTCTGTTCCTCTGCCTGTCTGTCTGTATGTCTGTCTTTCTGTCTGGGCTGTCCGGTCTATCTGTTCTGTCTGTCTGTCTGTCTGCCTGTCTGGTCTGTCTGTCTGGTCTGGTCTGTCTGTCTGTCTGTCCGCCTGGATGGTCTATCTGGTCTGTCTGTCTGTCTGTCTGTCTCTGGTCTGTCCATCTGTATGTCTGGTCTGTCTGTCTGGTCTCTCTCTCTCTCTCTCTGGTCTGGTCTATCTGTCTGTCTGGTCTGTCTATCTGGTCTGGCTAGTCTGGCCTGGCTAGTCTGTCTAGCCTGCCTTGTCTATCTGTCTGGCTGTATGTGTGTTAATCTCTCTCTCTCTCTCTCTCTCTCTCTCTCTCTGGTCTGGTCTATCTGTCTGTCTGGTCTGTCTATCTGGTCTGGCTAGTCTGGCCTGGCTAGTCTGTCTAGCCTGCCTTGTCTATCTCTCTGGCTGTATGTGTGTTAATCTCTCTCTCTCTCTCTCTCTCTCTCTCTCTCTCTCTGTGTGTGTGTGTGTGTGCCTGCATGCCTGCTTGCGTGTTCGTTTATCTCTCTCTCTCTGTCTCTTTATCTCTGTCTGTCTCTGTCCATCTCTGTCTCTCTCACACACAAGTCCCCCCCCCCCCAGACACACACACATATGGTTAATTTCTCTAAAGTGTATTTCATATTTATTTGCCCCATAAATTTCCTCTTCTTCTCTTTGTTAACCCTTAGACGACAATTTAAATGAATGCAAAGAAATCATCAGCTACCTTACGATTGTTGACATCTCCATAGTTTGTCTTCCAATGTAGCGGATGTAGGACAAAACTGATTCTATAAATGTTATTTGTCTGCTCCTTTGTTTGATTTTTTTTTTAAATTAACACTTGCACCTTTCAATACCTCAGCGTTTGATTTCTTCTTTAGCGGTTATGCAAGCTTGTGTTGTACCCACATATCTCCCCTTCTTTCATTTGCTAATCCTTTTTCTTCGCCTTCTGCTCCATCAACACTATAGGAATCAACTGGGTCGTCTCTATCTAAATTGCGGTACAAAGTGTCATTGTTGCTGTTTTCTAGTGTGTTTTTTTTTAAGTTTGCGAGTGGAAAAGTAACACGTTTTCCACCTTGTCACCAGCCTAAGGTTACATGTGTCCCTAGGGAGGGGGAGTAATGTTTTCCGCCGTGTGACCAGCCAACAGGACTACAAGTGTCCCTGGGTAGAAAGAAGGGGATGGGAGGGGGAGGGGGGGGGGTTTGGGGTTGGCCGCTATCTACATCCCTGGCTCAGAGATGGAAAATAGAATTCAATTATTCATGCGTCAATTCTAGTCAAGTTTGTCGCAGACACGTTCACGGTTGCAGGAGTTGTAATCGTTTATATCTGTTTCTGAATGTATGTATGTGGGTCGGTCGATGTGTCAGTGCATGTGTATATGTGTATGTAGAGAGAGAGAGAGAGAGAGAGAGAGAGAGAGAGAGAGAGAGAGAGAGAGAGAGAGAGAGAGAGAGAGAGAGAGAGAGTGAAAGAGTCGGTGGGTGAGTTGGATTGAGTGAGTGGATGGGTAGGTAGGTGAGTGAGTGAGTGAGTGAGTGAGTGATGAGTGAATGATTGAGTGAGGGGATGAGGGCTGGCCGAGTGATTAGAACGCGGGAGACCCGGATTCGAACCCGCCGTAAGGTATTGATTTGTTTTTCTGTCGGGGGCAAAAAGAAAGCCCTAAAATAATTAACCTGCACAGTTCGCAGCAATTGCAGTAGCCAGGTGGCCTTAGTTCCCCAGGCTCAAGACCCGACTGTCCTACACAACATGCTGTGTCTTCCGGCACAACGCGTTTTCTTTGTTTGTCTATGAGTTTAACGTTATTTGAATGTCATACAGCTTCCCATGACATCTCTTTTCATAGCACTGAGACAACTGGTATGGCAGTATAAGTTAGATGTGACATGATTTTAGTGAAACAGCGGGAGTCATGGTGCATGGCATGTCAACGATCACCTTTAGCACACACAGATTGCTACACAAGTGCTCCATGACATGTCAACGATCACCTTTAGCACACACAGATTGCTACACAAGTGCTCCATGGCATGTCAACGATCACCTTTAGCACACACAGATTGCTACAAAAGTGCTCCATGGCATGTCAACGATCACCTTTAGCACACATAGATTGCTACACAAGTGCTCCATGGCATGTCAACGATCACCTTTAGCACATACAGATTGCTACACAAGTGATCCATGGCATGTCAACGATCACCTTTAGCACACACAGATTGCTACACAAGTGCTCCATGGCATGTCAACGATCACCTTTAGCACACACAGATTACTACACAAGTGCTCCATGGCATGTCAACGATCACCTGTAGCACACACAGATTACTACACAAGTGCTCCATGGCATGCCAACGATCACCTTTAGCACACACAGATTGCTACACAAGTGATCCATGGCATGGCAACGATCACCTTTAGCACACACAGATTGCTACACAAGTGCCCCATGGCATGTCAACGATCAGCTTTAGCACACACAAATTGCTACACAAGTGCTCCATGGCATGGCAACGATCACCTTTAGCACACACAGATTACTACACAAGTGCTCCATGGCATGTCAACGATCACCTTTAGCACACACAGATTGCTACACAAGTGCCCCATGGCATGTCAACGATCACGTATAGCACACACAGATTGCTACACAAGTGCCCCATGGCATGTCAACGATCACCTTTAGCACACACAGATTACTACACATGCTCCATGGCATGGCAACGATCACCTTTAGCACACACAGATTGCTATACAAGTGCTCCATGGCATGGCAATGATCACCTTTAGCACACACAGATTGCTACAAAAGTGCTCCATGGCATGTCAACGATCACCTTTAGCACACACAGATTGCTACACAAGTGCTCCATGGCATGTCAACGATCACCTTTAGCACACACAGATTGCTACACAAGTGCCCCATGGCATGTCAACGATCACCTTTAGCACACACAAATTGCTACACAAGTGCTCCATGGCATGTCAACGATCACCTTTAGCACACACAGATTACTACACAAGTGCTCCATGGCATGTCAACGATCACCTTTAGCACACACAGATTGCTACACAAGTGCCCCATGGCATGTCAACGATCACCTTTAGCACACACAGATTGCTACACAAGTGCCCCATGGCATGTCAACGATCACCTTTATGACACACAGATTACTACACATGCTTCATGGCATGGCAACGATCACCTTTAGCACACACAGATTGCTACACAAGTGCTCCATGGCATGGCAACGATCACCTTTAGCACACACAGATTGCTACACAAGTGCTACATGGCATGTCAACGATCACCTTTAGCACACACGGATTGCTACACAAGTGCTCCATGGCATGTCAACGATCACCTTTAGCACACACAGATTGCAACACAAGTGCTCCATGGCATGTCAACGATCACCTTTAGCACACACAGATTGCTACACAAGTGCTCCATGGCATGTTAACGATCACCTTTAGCACACATAAATTGCTTCACAAGTGCTCCATAGCATGTCAACGATCACCTTTAGCACACACATATTACTACACAAGTGTTCCATGGCATGCCAACGATCACCTTTAGCACACACAGATTGCTACACAAGTGCTCCATGGCATGGCAACGATCACCTTTAGCACACACAGATTGCTACACAAGTGCCCCATGGCATGTCAACGATCACCTTTAGCACACACAGATTGCTACACAAGTGCTCCATGGCATGTCAACGATCACCTTTAGCACACACAGATTACTACACAAGTGCTCCATGGCATGTCAACGATCACCTTTAGCACACACAGATTGCTACACAAGTGCCCCATGGCATGTCAACGATCACCTTTAGCACACACAGATTGCTACACAAGTGCCCCATGGCATGTCAACGATCACCTTTAGCACACACAGATTGCTACACATGTGCCCCATGGCATGGCAACGATCACCTTTAGCACACACATATTGCTACACAAGTGCTCCATGGCATGGCAACGATCACCTTTAGCACACACAGATTGCTACACAAGTGCTCCATGGCATGGCAACGATCACCTTTAGCACACACAGATTGCTACACAAGTGCTCCATGGCATGTCAACGATCACCTTTAGCACACACAGATTGCTACACAAGTGCTCCATGGCATGTCGACGATCACCTTTAGCACACACAAATTGCTACACAAGTGCTCCATGGCATGTCAACGATCAAATTTAGCACACACAGATTGCTACACATGTGCTCCATGGCATGTCAACGATCACCTTTAGCACACACAGATTGCTACACAAGTGCTCCATGGCATGTCAACGATCACCTGTAGCACACACAGATTACTACACAAGTGCTCCATGGCATGTCAACGATCACCTTTAGCACACACAGATTGCTACACAAGTGCTCCATAGCATATCAACGATCACCTTTAGCACACACAGATTGATTCACAAGTGCTCCATGGCATGTCAACGATCACCTTTAGCACACACAGATTGCTACACAAGTGCTCCATGGCATGTCAACGATCCCCTTTAGCACACACAGATTGCTACACAAGTGCTCCATGGCATGTCAACGATCACCTTTAGCACACACAGATTGCTACACAAGTGCTCCATGGCATGTCAACGATCACCTTTAGAACACACAGATTGCTACACATGTGCTCCATGGCATGTCAACGATCACCTTTAGCACACACAGATTGCTTCACAAGTGCTCCATGGCATGTCAACGATCACCTTTAGCACACACAGATTGCTACACATATGCTCCATAGCATGTCAACGATCACCTTTAGCACACACAGATTGCTTCACAAGTGCTCCAGTTCCTCCCATAAACAAACACACATTTATTGTTTGGCGCTCATAGCAGTGAGAAGAAGGAAGCAGAGATAAGAGAACGCACTAGAAATCATAACATTTTAAAGGTATAGTTACCGACTGAGATTCGAACCTGTGACCTCGTGCAAGAACAAATATACTTCGAAGTATGACCAACTAGACACCCCTTAAAAGGCGTCTTTATTAGCCAGGTCTATTATTCACATGAACCCGAAACTATGGAATACGGACAGAATTCGCATATAACCATTCAGACTGCACTGTAGGTCTCAGAATTCAGATGCCAGTTTCTCTATATATCACACACATCAAGAAGAAAAGCAGGAATCAGTAGATTAGGAGGGGTTTGATATTGAGAGTAGCAGCAGGGAGAAGAAAACCCAAGCAAAAGATAGCAACCATCCAGGCACGAACAAACAAAACACCGGCGATGAAACTAAGAAGAAAAAGACCGTCTATTCCGTATGCGATCAACAGATACGAGGAAACGGAAGACAAGAAACAAAAAGGCAGAGAAATAAACATCAAATCGTCATAGAGACAGGATATGAAAACAACTTATTCCAGTAATCTTGTAATCGGAAGTAAAACCGCGGAATGCGGACAAGTTAGAGCCGAAGTGCTTGCGACAATGGCGACCAATTACTTCACACCGTGGCCGGACTTGTGGCGAATTCGATTCCACGTTTGAATAGGTGAGCCAGGGTTAGAATAGTCGCAATTGTCCACGGACCAGTCAACACGAGTCCTATAGAGCGAGTCTTCACAGAAAAGCCATATTGATCAACCGAGACTCGACGAGTTTGTAATGTGCGCTTTTCATGTTACTACTTAGGTATAATTGTATGTATGTATGTATGTACCTGTGCCAATCTGTTTGTTAACTTGTCTGTTTGCATGCTTGCTTCTCTGTCTCTCTGTCTATCTGCCTGCCGTCCTGCTTTCCTTGCCTGTCTGTGTCTGCCTGCTTCTCTATCTATATGTCTCTCTGTCCATGCCTTTCTGTCTCTCTGTCTTTCAGTTTTCCTATCTGCATACCTGCCTGCCTGCCTGTCTACCAGATATCTGTGTCTGATAGTTTACCTGCCTCCCTGTCTGTCTGACTGTCTCTGTTTATATGTCTATCTGTCTCTCTGTTTGTCTGTATGTCGCTTTCTCTGTCTGTTACTTTCTTTTTCTGTTGCTTATCCTGTCCGTCTGTTTGACTGTCTGTCTGCCTGTCTGTCTGTTTGTCTCTCTGTCTTTCTATATCCGCTTGTTTACTTGTCTGTCTGTCTCATTCTCTGTCTGTCTGATTGTATGTCTGTCTCTTTCTCTCTGTCTGTCTGCTTGTCTGTCTATCTCTTTCTCTGTCTACTTGCATGTCTGTCTATTTCTCTGTATGCTTGTCCGTCTGTCTCTGTCTGCTTATCTGTCTGCTTGTCTGTCTGTCTCTGGCTCTTTTTGTCTTTGTCGCTGTCTCTGTCTGCTTGCCTTTCTGTCTCTGTCTCTGTCTGCTTGTCTGTCTGTCTCTTTCTCTGTCTGTCTGTCTATTTGTCCGCCTGTCTCTTTCTCTGTCTGCGAGTCTGACTGTCTCTCAGACGTCCGCACCAATGGACACCGGAAGATTGCTGTGTTCAACATTACTCCTGTGAGGACATGTGCTGGTACCCACTCGTATTTCGATACAGCATTATCCACCATTCATATACAGAGCTGTCCACTCCGCTGCAGAGTTATTATCACCTTGTAGAGCTGTCCACCATTACGGTGGACACGCGATTCCGGGTACCAGCTTATGCTAGAGTCGTGTGGGGTGGCGTGTGCGGTTGCGCCCCTCTGCCACAAGGATGCACTTGTGTCCAGGTTGAATGTTTGATCAGACTGCAGTAGCTCATCATGTACTTGTCCACGTACTTGTCTTCTTTCAGTGACGGCATCCGTGTTACATGGATGGCGTGAGTGTTGTGCTTGTTGGAATGTCTGTTGTTTTAATGTGGTTGTAGATGCGAGATTGATAATGATGATAATGGTGATGATGATGATGATGATGATGATGATGATGATGATGATGATGATGATGATGATGATGATGGTGATGATGATGAAGATGATGATGATGAGTAAGTAGGAGGTAGGTAAGTATGGCATGGATGCAGATAGCTACATAGGTAGGTATGTTTGTAGGCGAGTTGGTATATTAGTAGGTATGTATGGAGATAGGGAAGTAGATATGAAGAGAAGAAGTTAGGTAGGTTGGTAATGAGGCAGGTAGGTATGGACATACATACATACATGCATACATAGGTAGGTAGGGAAGGAGGGAGACAGGTAGGTGGGTAGGGAGACAGGCAGGCAGGCAGGCAGGCAGACAGGCAGGCAGACAGGTAGGTAGGTAGGTAGGTAGGTAGGTAGGTAGAAAGGAAGCTATGTAGACACACATCACACAATCAACCAGCCAGCTTGGCAGACGCACAGGTAGGCTGACAGAGAGGAAGGTAGACAAGCAGTCATGGAAGCAGAAGGATGGATTGATGGATTGGCAAACAGACAAGCAAGCAGACGTTCACACGTGTACGATTGTGGCTAGGTCATTAAATAAACACCATTACTACATTTCTAGGGGTGTCTGCCGTTCGTGACTTCTCTGAACTAAAGTATTGTAGACATCATGAACTATACGGAACCAGAAAGACCCCATTAATAGTCGTGCTTTGTGCTTGCCCACACCAGAAATCCCATTCCCATCTACACTAATATCCCAAGATACTCAGCGCACCAATTAACTTAAAGTGTCCTTAGCAACATGGCATCCATATCAACAATGTGTTTTGGGGACAGGAGATGTCACCTCTAGCGGGAATTGAATTGTGTCTGACGTCTGCTGCGCTTAGATAACCAGCAGACGGTAATGCCTCATGAGTCGACCGGTTTACGGGGATAAAAGTAATGATGCTGTTGTGGTGAAGTTTCACCATCATCATCATGGAGCAGGTCCGGTGCTGCACGACATTCGTATCTCGTTATTAAAAAAAGAAGGCCTCTTGATCTCTTCCATTCCTCCCGCCTCATTCATCCTAGTGAAATATTCTGTGTCCATCGCGCTGCTTCTTTTTCCATGAGCAATGCCTTCCATAATTAAAGGATGATTCTTGAAAAAGGAGAGTCTTGCATATGAGACTACAATCTCCAGCATGCGAATGGAGGTGACAGCAGTAACAGCGGCAGTCCTTTGGATTTAGGAGACCACTGCAACACATATTGCATTCATTACGGACTCATGGAGTATGCTAAGTAAAGTGGAGACGGAACGTTTCGTATGGAATGACTATCCTCGCTTCAGAGGTCACAGATAATGAGAATTGCATGGATCTTTTGTCCCAGCCATCCAAGAGGGTGGGGAATGAACAGGCTGATATGCTGGCAGAAATGCACCTCTTGTTGGTAGATTACCTATGGACAAGGGAGAGGTGGTCGAACACCTGTAGGGTAGGTGGATATGGCAGGGAGGGGGGGGAGGATGACAGATTGAAAACCCGTATGCGGAAAGCATTATATTATTATATTGCTGGGGATCGGCAGGAGTTCTGGAAGAATCTCAACACTGAGAGGGAAGGCAAGGAGAGCTTTCAATCAGTTAGCGGAGGGAACGATTAGCAGTGTGACTATTCGCTGGCTGTTGACCGAAGGGACGGAGCGTGTATGGGAATGCCCTGAGTGCAGTGATGTCGGCGTTTAGCTAAACTCAACTCATTCCATAACTTTTTTTTCCAGACAACTGTGATGTTTATTGTGGCCAAAGTATTTCACTTTACAGGCAGCATACCATATATGAGCCAGGTTTCGTTGATTTTTCACATCTTGTAGATTTTCAATATTCTTCTTCTTCTTGGTCCTCGATCTTTTAAGAACTTTTGTTTTAGTTCAAAAGCCCTTATTTCCTTCTTTGATTATTGCCAAATGGTCCATGGTTGAGATCAGTATATGTTGCCATTGAAAATGTGTATGTTCAGACACATTTTACTTTACTTTCTTTGCTGGTTTTGTGCCATTAGTTCTGAGTATTGTTTAATCTCTTCATTTGTATAACCACTCTACGTCTAATATCTTTTGGACGTTCCCAATGTTTGTTGATTATTGATTCAAGATATTCAAAGTGTGTGACATTTTTTGATTTATATGAACTTCTTCATTGTTGACTGTGATGTTAGTTGACATTTAGTGCTGTTTGTGAAAATTTTAAGTTCCTAAATGATGTCGATCTTCGCTTTATCTTTACACAACTATGATTCTAATTTCTTTGCACTATTTGATAGGAGGTTATCTGCATATCTGAGTTCTGGAACTGAATTTCCGCCAGTTATGGATAAATCAAAGGTCTCATTAATCACATAAATTCTGACATTTCTCACGTATGCTGAACAGGCAAGGCGAGAGAAACCAGCAATGTCTTCCTCCCCATTGAATTTCAAAATAGTTTGATATTTCACCAGCTGCTCTGACAGATGCTTGTTGTTCTTGATATAACGATTCCCAATTAGTTCGCCATGGGAACAATCACTTAAGAATTGCTTACGGAGACAGCAAATATGGGTGTGTCCCAAATGCTAATTCTATAGTCCAGATAATTAATTAATTCAGTTGTGTTCAACCTGTGCGCTCCGGGGACACATGACTGAAGGCCACGGGCCGGATGATGTGGACTTTGTAGTTGTAAATTAGAAACGATTTGTATCTATGTTTTGTTTCCTGTTATTGTAAGATTTATTATTGAATCCACTGTGTATTTTTTTTTAAACGTGTAATATTTCAACAGATGTGTCGATTGCAGATTACTTTGTAAATCAGATTAAAGTACGAAATGTTGGCATAATTTGGTACTGAATATTTTGCATGACATCATACTTAATTACTTTAATTTTACTGAATACTTGTGACATTTTACGGAATAATTTCACAGGACATTTTACTGAATATTTTCACATAGCATTTTACTGAATATTTTGACATTGACTGAATACTTTGACATAGCATGGTTTTTATCCCATTGACACTGTGTTCCGGTTAAACACTCATCTCTATCACCTATACAAGATGGGTTGAGCTACATACGTGTTAAGACCATAACCAGGAAAAAGATAGGTAACCTTTATAAGTAATTTCTGTTAGTATTTCATATAGTTGTACCAGTGTATATTTCTTGTTTGTGAGCTGATGAAGGCTTTAGCCACAACGTCCATTTGGTCACTTGTGATAATGTTTTAGTAAAGCTTGCCGATTATTTCTCATACTTGTTGATACAGACTGTGGCACTGTATGTACTGAATACTTTGATACGGTCGAGTTACTGTTCAATGACTGATACTGATTTACTTCCACCAGGCGCGGTACTGAATATTTTTATTTGGCGCTGTACCGTTCTAAAATGGACTACTGAACTACTGAATATGTCTCTTGTGTGTAAGAAAGATTAGCGGTCATCACTGAGATACGCACAATGTCTCGTTGCGTCATAACCTAGGTACGGGTGAATAGGACAAGCGAAAGCTGCATTTTAGAAAAGGAAAATTATGCAATAAGTCACAATCTTTGAAAGTAAGAAAGAGGTGATGAAATGCTATATAACCCTTGTTTTGTTATTTCTAATTGTATCATTGTAAGCTGCCTAATTATACGTTGTATCTTCATTGTTTGTTGCATTTTCACAGCTTTACAACGATTTATTCCGTGTCATTAACATGTTTCTGACAGAGACAAACCACACAACCACACGGTTTGTCTTGTAAATATAGTATGTAAAGCACCCTTTATATACTTATATACAGAACATTTATAAACATAATTCACACACACACACACACACACACACACACACACACACACAAAGGCTTTTAATAGAGTTAGACATGTCAACATGGTGGATATGCTTGCAGATCTACAAATTGATGGGAAAGACATTAGACTTATAAACAAAACATATTGGAAACAACAAGCTGCCATAAGGATTGATAATGAAGTGGGACATATTAGCCTATTAAGAGAGGTGTTAGACAGGGATGGGTAATGTCTCCAGATGTTTTTTCCCTGTACAGTAAAAATATTTTCAGAAATGTAGAAGATATAAATGGAATCAGCATTGGAGGACGCAACATCAATAACATTAGATATGCAGATTAATACAGTATTGATTGCAGACAATGCGCAGGATATGCAACAATTAGTAGATGCGGTTGTTGCACACAGTGAGCAACTGGGGTTAGAATTAAATTGTAAAAAGACACAGGTTATGGTCGTCACTAGGAAAAAACGAAGTACCACAATGTAATATACAAGTAAATGGGAATATTCTTCAACAAGTGAATCGATACAATTATCTCGGAACAGTCATAACATCTGATGGGATATGCCTTGAAGAGATTAGAACAAGAATCGCCATGGCGAAAGTAGCCTTTAGGAAGATGAAAATTCTGACCAATAAAAAGATGTCAATTGAAACGAGAAAAAGAGTGTTGAGGAGATACATAGAGCCTGTTCTTTTGTATGGATTTGAAACTTGGACAATGTGCAGTCTAGCTGAAAAACATCTGATGGCTGCAGAAATGTGATTTCTGGGGAAAATGCAAAGAATACCATGGACAGATAGAAAAACCAATGACCAAGTACTACAGGAGACTAATGAACATCGTAAACTGATTAGATAAATTAGACGTAGACAGTCAAAATTGTTTGGACATGTTATGAGAAGAAATGGATTGGAGAACTTGGTGACAACTGGCAAGATCGAAGGGAACAGACCAGGACGAAGACCGAATAGTAAATACCTGGATGACTTTGCCACATGGCATGGACGAGACAGAAACACTGAGCTGATCCACGACTCTGGTGATCGAGTGAAATGACGAGTCATGACTGCCCACGCTTTCCGGCATGGCACATTATATATATATATATATATATATATATATATATATATATATATATATATATATATATATATATATATATACACAGCAGAGAAGTGCGTCGTGGGCATTCACAGCATGTTCAGCGGGCCGAACCATTCAAGCCAGCGGTTCCCACTCTATGACCACGAGCAGCATGAGGATAGAGGTAATGACAGTAACACGGGCTTTGATATAGCCGGAATCACAGAACTAACACAATGTTTGTATACTAAGTGATTCAATGAGTATGATCCGAAAACTTTCCTGGCGAGTTCTGCACGTAGACAGTAGACTGAATCGCTGCGGGGCTCTGTTGTACGCAGTCACCTTCATTTTCGTTCCTGTATATACAGGAGTTGTAGGAAGTAAAGGAACGATATCTAGCTTGCTCTGCATCCCTTGCTGATGATTAACCCATGGATTGTGCCGAAGTTATTAATGCCCTTAAAGAGATGTCGAGAGCGGAAGACCTTGACGCCAGTAAATCGCATAGTTGACCAGAATGAGTCACTCGGGAGTAAGAATGAGGAACATCGGAAGAACGAGGGGCCTCGTTAGCCAACACTGAACTAACACTATTAACCGTCGGATGCTGATCCATATGTTGGGCTAAGGGTCTAAGTACCCATGGACTTGTCCGGAGTGCAGGGATAATACCCCATCAGATAAAGTTCGTTGCATATCCTTTACAGAACGTAGCAGTCAACACCAGCATTTGTTTTTGCTGTCGTGATTCCTGGGCAAGTTTACGTTCAGTAGTTTGCCATTGCTTTCTGAACGACCGGCACCCAAACTATACAGATAACAGGACCAATAAAACAACATTGATGTAAGGTGCTAGCTTCACAGTTTTACAGACAAATCAGTTTGTTAATATCGGAACATCTGCCTTTACTTGCCATCCATTTTCTGGTACTCATTTTAGACTAGCTGAAGCCCAGATCAATTCTTAAAGATCATCTCCATGTGGATTTGAGCACATCACCACAGGGCTGGCAGGCAGATGGTTTGCCTTGGGTGAGGTCAACATTGTTCCAACATTAAGCAGTTCTAGTGGTTTGCTTTGATAGAGATAACTAGGGCAATGTGTAACGGCTGTAGCTGCTTTGTTAATGCGGAACTCAGTCGCCGAATGTGGGAGGGGGGGGGGGGGGGGGGGGGGTGACAGACAGACATAGATAGATAGATAGATAGATAGATAGATAGACAGATAGATAGATAGATATATAGATAGATAGATTAGATAGATAGATAGATAGATAGATAGATAGATAGATAGATAGATAGATAGATAGATAGATAGATAGATAGATAGATAGATAGATAGATAGATAGATAGATAGATAGATAGATAGATAGATAGATAGATAGATAGAGAATGAGAGAGAGAGAGATAGATAGGGAGAGAATGAGAGAGAGAGATAGAGAGAGAGTGAGAGATAGAGAGAGAGTGAGATAATGAGAGAGATAGAGAGGGAGAGAGTGAGAGAATGAGAGAGATAGAGAGGGAGAGAACGAGAGAGATAGAGAGGGAGAGAACGAGAAAGATAGAGAGGGAGAGAGAGAGGGAGAGAGAGATAGAGAGAGAGGGAGAGAGAGAGAAAGAGAGAGAGAGAGGGAGAGAGAGAGACAGAGAGAGAGAGAGAGAGAGAGAGAGAGAGAGAGTTTCTCATTGATGACAAATTATGCTGCACTCTCCGTGTCCCTACTTAAATGCGTAATTATACTGATGGGAAGAGCATCAATTGTGAATGTTCCACGAACCGCCGACTGTCTCCACCCAAGCACTTACACAAGGCACAATCAGACGAGGGAGTTGTGCGGGAATCCATTCTACCAGAACATCACACAGGAATAGTAAAGGTCAAGCGGGCGCGTTAGTGAAGGGACCTGCGTTGATAATGTCATGCACTGTCGGACGAGAATTCAACGCCTGGGCTCGTCGTCTGCTAAGTGAGGGAAGATTGGCCACCTATTCTACCGTGCATTCAGGCTTGTAAACTGTAATGGCCCTATTATAGCACATGAAACAGCTTTGGAACCCCAAAGAAATTACGAGGGGCTTCACACGAAAGCCTTTTTTTTTTTTTTTTTGGTGAATATATTCTGAAAAAGTACAGAACAAATGTATAATTTCTGGATTTAGTCACCAGTGCGTTCAATGCAAGTCCTCCAGCGCCAATAAAGTGCTGGATTTCTGAAGAAAACATTCTCTTGGTCGCGTGTGTAACCACTCATGCACCACCTGTTGTACCTCAACTCAGAAGTCACGCGTTTTGAAACTTCCTACACCACTCAAACACTTTCTGGACTGACAGGCATGCATCACCATACTGAACCTTCATTCGCCGATGAAATCACCTTTCATTGATCAAAATACGGATAACAGAACGTTTCTCCTCATTGGTGAATGTCAACAGTGGAGCAGTCATCTTTAAACAATTCTAATGTCGTCACCGTGTTCGTCTTCACCGTGATGTCACGCGCTTAACCCTCTTGGCATTCTTAACAACAATATTGACCGGTTACAAGATAATGGCATGGTTTTTGTAATGGCTATGACACTTAAAGTTTTCATTTGAAGCCATCTTTTAATAGCATGATAGATACTGTCGTGTGGCGCGAAGCGTTGTCTTAGAATTTACCCCCACTTCTCCCACACTCGACATTCCTATGTCTCGTTGTCATCGACATCTCTGGGCTCATACGTAGCTGAGAACCCAGCCCCCCGAAACCCGACTAGAAGAGACACGTGACTATATGATCCTCTTTGGCAATGACGAACAAACAACAATAACGGAAGTTGTGGGATTATAAGTGTTACTTCTTAACATAGTAGTAGGCCTCTTTCAGTCCTGAAGGACTATAGAGTTGTGCCGCTTGGGAGGTGCCTGGCAGCACCGCTGGTGACTGTATAGTCCAATTCGAGAATGACAATCTCTGTCACAGTTTCCGCATCTGTGAGACGAGGCAAGTCCCGCAGTAAGTGACTGCTCTTTGAGCCTGTGCCGTCTCTCCTCAGTTTTTTGGATCTGATTGCGCTCAAAGAGCACCAGTCCGTTTCGTACATCTCTTCTCCAGGAGCATCTGTCTGTTGCAACTCTCTCCCACGTGTCTGGATCTATTCCAATGGTTTTCATATCTTGTTTACACACATCCCTATATCGCATTTGGGGTCTTCCGGTTGGCCTCTTTCCTGTGGCTAGTTCTCCGTAAAGGAGATCTTTGGGAATACGTTCGTCCTCCATTCGAGATACGTGGCCCAACCACCGGAGGCGTCTCTGCTTGAGGAGGGTGTGCACTGTGGTAATATCTGCTCTTTCAAGCACCTGTTTGTTTGTTATGTGGTCTTTCCATGTTATGCCCAGGATACGTCTCAGACATCTTATGTGGAAGGAATTCAACTTCCTTTCCTGTCTTAAGTACAGGGTCCAGGATTCAGACCCGTAGAGTAGTGTGCTAACAACACAAGCTTTATATACTTGAGCTTTTGTACGCTCTGTTAGTCTATTATTCTCCCAAACTCTTTTAGCTAGCCTGGAAAATGTTGTGACTGCCTTTCCAATGCGTCTGTCGATTTCTGTCTCTAATGAAAGATTATCTGATATTGTCGATCCCAGATACACAAAATCGTGGACGACTTTCAATTCATAATTAGAGATTTTGATTGACGGAGGCGCATCAGCATCTTGTTCCATCACCTGTGTTTTATTTAGGCTAATGGTGAGCCCAAAGTCTTTGCAGGCAGCTGCAAAACGATCTATGAGCCTTTGGAGATCTTCTGCTGTATGAGTAGTCAGTGCTGCATCATCTGCAAAAAGTAGTTCTCTTACGCATCTTGGTCTTATTTTGGTCTTTGCCTTGAGTCTTGATGGGTTAAAAAGTTTGCCATCAGATCTTGTGTGGAGGTATATGCCTTCAGTGGCAGTCCCAAATGCTTGCCTTAAGAGAACAGCAAAGAAGATACCAAAGAGTGTAGGAGCAAGCACGCATCCCTGCTTTACTCCGCTGCTGATGCTGAATGACTGGGATGTTGAGCCGTCAAATAAAATGGTCCCCTGCATGTTTTCGTGGAATGATTTCACGAGACTAAGAAGGGTGGGTGGACATCCAACCTTTTCAAGGACCTTAAAAAGGCCGCTTCTGCTCACGAGGTCAAATGCCTTTGTGAGGTCGATGAAGGCTATATATAATGGCTTCCTCTGTTCTCTGCACTTCTCTTGGAGCTGCCGGAGTGAGAAAATCATATCGATGGTGGACCTGTTGGGTCTAAATCCGCACTGCGATTCGGGGTAGATTCTTTCAGCAAGAATGTGTAATCTTTTAAGGATTACTCTGGCAAAAATCTTGCCTGTAATGCTGAGAAGGGAAATGCCGCGATAGTTGTTGCAGTCGCTTCTGTCGCCTTTGTTTTTATAAAGGGTAACGATGTTTGCTTCTTTCATATCTTGTGGTATTGATTTTTCTCTCCAGCAGAGCTGCAATATTGCATACAGTTCTGGGATGATTGTTTCTTTGCTACATTTTAAAATTTCAGGTGGAATACTATCTTTTCCAGGTGCCTTGCCGGATTTGAGAGAGTCTAGTGCTTCGCTGATTTCTGTGAGGCAAGGTTCGTTATCCAAGGCATGCATGGCGGACTGTTGATCGATGGCTTCCAGAGCTTCTTTGCTGACAGTGTTATCCACTGAGTATAGCTCTGAGTAGTGTTCTACCCAGCGATCCATTTGTTTCGCTCGATCTTTTATGATTACCCCCTCAGTTGATCGTAAAGGGGCCATCATATTTTTTGATGGACCGACAGCTTGCTTGATGCCCTCATACATTCCTCTTATATTTCCAGTGTCTGCACAAGTTTGAATTTGAGCAGAGAGCTGTAGCCAGTACCTGTTCGCACATCTTCTTGCCATCTGTTGTACTCTATTTCTGGCCGTTCGCAATGCCTGCAGTGTTTTCTCTGAAGGTGATGTTTTATACATCGAGAATGCATGTCTCTTTATCTCCAGGACTGGGAGCATCTCTTCAGAGTGTGCTTCAAACCAGTCGGTTGACTTAGTTTGCTTCTTGCCAAATGTTGATAGTGCTGTATTGTAGATGGTGTCGCGAAAATGACTCCATCTCTCGGTGGAATCTCCGTCTGTGGGGCCGGGCAGAGTATCCGCTAGAGCCTGCATGAATTTGTTGACCTTCTCTTTATTTTGGGGGCCACTGGTGTCAATGCGTGGTCTTCCTTCTGTTCGGCTTCTGTAGATTCTCTTGGGCTTTATCTTCACCTTGCTGGAGACGAGTGAATGGTCGGTGTCGCAGTCAGCACCATGATAGCTGCGAGTCATCCGTACATTGCGGAGGTTGCTGCGTTTAGTGAGCACCAGGTCGAGTTGGTGCCAGTTCTTTGATCTGGGGTGCCTCCATGACACCTTGTGTTGAGGTTTCGTGTCAAAGAAGGTGTTGGTCACGCACAGATTATGGTGGCTGCAGAATTCCAAGAGACGTTGTCCATTGTCATTGATCTTCCCAACGCCAAACTGTCCTAGACATGAAGGCCAAGATTCGTGGTCGGAGCCAACCCTGGCATTGAAATCCCCCAGGATAAAAAGATGTTGTTTCTCTGGTGTTTCACTGACTTCTTTGCTAAGGTCGTCATAGAACTTGTCTTTAGATTCTGATGCTGCAGTTAGTGTTGGGGCGTAAACGCTTATAATACTAACTGGGCCTGCCTCTGTCTGGAGTTGGAGCTTCAATATTCTTTCAGTGCCATCACTTGGTGGTATGATGGAATTGAGCAGCTTGTTTCTGATAGCGAAGCCAACTCCATGCTCCCTGGTCTCTCCGCACGGCTTGCCATGCCAGTAGAAAGTGAAGTCCCTCTCCTTGATGCTTCCAGATTCTTGGAGTCTGGTCTCTTGCAGGGCGACAATGTCTATCCCCAGTCTTAGCAGTTCGTTGTTTATCACTGCAGTTTTGCGGGCATCCACAATCTCATTTAGATCGTCTGAGATGCCAGGGGTCATGGTTCTTACGTTCCATGTTCCCAGCCTTAGGGCCGGTTGTTTTGTTTTTTTCTTGCTGTTAGGTGTATAGATTGCGGTCCATGTGTCAGGATTTCCCCCTAAGCTCCACACACCCTCAGGAGCAGATGAACCGTGGCGAGACAACACCTTATTGACTGGGGGCTGCCCAGCTTAGGCGGGCGGTAGCTGTCTAGTGAGATACGATGATCTCTCCCACCGTCGGAAGTAGCCCCTGGCGCCTTGCTCTACGCCAATCGAGCATTAAGACTTATAACCGGCAAATGCTACTTCCCGTGTTGTGTCACCGCTTTACGCGGTGCTGAAGTGACCTCTTCAGGGCACAAGCCTGGGCAATGGAAATCGGAGAATCAGCTGTTGCCCAGTAGCAGGTTCCCCCTCTCCACGTCGCCGATGTTGACCAAGGGAAAGGCAGTAGCCAATGCAACTTGGCATCGGTGCCGTCGCAGGAGTTGCCAGAACTATGTTGTTTACAACATGGAACTGCCTTAGGGACTCCATCTCCGGATTTGTCCTCAGGGTTTACTCCCGAAGCCTTTCCCATATGGGTATACCCGCAAGGCAGCGGAGGTTTGAGATTTAGAGTTCCCTCTCTTAGAAGAGATACCAACCAAGGCTGACGAGCCTTCTCTGCCCGGGAATCAATAAGGAGGGAAGTCTACCATTCTTCCTTCCTGGCAGTGACCATACTGATCGGATGACCGTAGCCATTGTCTCTACTGAGAGATCCTCTGCCCACCGTCACTGACTTGAAACCATAACCAACAACTATCTGTCGGCTGCTCCCAAGTCCAATCCACCACCTGCTCCCATGGCTTCACGTTACCCTGTTGGGGGGGGGGGGGGCTAAACGGGTACTCCACCTTGCCCAAGGGTGTCCCGTAGGCTAGCGGAGGGAAGGAGGCACCTTACTTCTCCTTTGATAGGGTATACCCCTACCCCGCTACCCGGACTTCTTAACATATACAAGGTCATTGTAGGGCATGAAAAGATGTTCCTCTCTGGCAACGATGAACAAACAACAATAACAATAACGGAAGTTGTGGGGTTATAAGTATTACTTCTTAACATATACTGGGTTGTGGTAGGGCATGACAAGAATGTCCTCTTTGGCAACGATGAACAAACAACAATAACAATAACGGAAGTAGTGGGATTATAAGTATTACTTCTTCACATATACTAGGTCACGTCATTATGTGATTTGTTGATAGGTTCTCGTTCTCGTCGCTTTCCCTTCCCAGATAGTTTCCGGACATTTTTTTCCCCCTTTAAATAACCGGTGCCCATTTGACGACTATGGATTGAGTCTTTAAACATTCTGATACTACTGGGGTTACCCGAGCAATTGTCTTCATAAATATTGTCCCCTAAATTCGGTGCCAATGCTCTTGACAAGCAGAACCCACTACCCACTATGCCAAACTTGTTGATTAGCAGACCCTGCAATCCATTATGCCAACATGGAGATCAGCAGAAAAGACTATCCACTGTGTCAACGATCTTGATAAACAGACCAGACTATCCATTGTGCCAACACTGGAGATAAATAGAACAGACTATCCATTGTGCCAACGCTGGAGATAAACATACTACCCATTGTGCTAACACTGGAGATAAACAGACCATCAATTGTGCCAACACTGGAGATAAATAGAACAGACTATCCATTGTGCAAACACTGGAGATAAACAGACTAACCATTGTACTAACACTAGAGATAAACAGGCCATCCTTTGTGCCAACACCGGAGATAAATAGAACAAACTATCCATTGTGCCAACACTAGAGATAAACAGACTATCCATTGTGCCAACACTGGAGATAAATAGAACAAACTATCCGCGGTGCCAACACTGTAGATAAACAGACCACCCATTGTGCTAACACTAGAGATAAACAGACTATCCATTGTGCCAACACTGGAGATAAATAGAACAAACTATCCGCAGTGCCAACACTGGAGATAAACAGACCACCCATTGTGCCAACACTGGAGATAAACAGACCAAACTATCCATTGTGCCAACACTGGAGATAAACAGACCAAACTATCCATTGTGCCAACACTGGAGATAAATAGAACAAACTATCCGCGGTGCCAACACTGGAGATAAACAGAATATCCATTGTGCCAACACTGGAGATAAACAGACTACCCATCGTGACAACACTGGAGATAAACAGACTACCCATTGTGCCAACACTGGAGATAAACAGACCAAACTATCCATTGTGCCAACACTGGAGATAAACAGACTATCCATTGTGCCAACACTGGAGATAAATAGAACAAACTATCCACGGTGCCAACACTGGAGATAAACAGACTATCCATTGTGCCAACACTGGAGATAAACAGACTACCCATCGTGCCAACACTGGAGATAAACAGACTGTCCATTGTGCCAACACTGGAGATAAATAGAACAAACTATCCGCGGTGCCAACACTGGAGATAAACAGACCACCCATTGTGCCAACACTGGAGATAAACAGACCAAACTATCCATTGTGCCAACACTGGAGATAAACAGACTATCCATTGTACCAACACTGGAGATAAATAGAATAAACTATCCACGGTGCAAACACTGGAGATAAACAGACTACCCATTGTGCCAACACTGGAGATAAACAGACCAAACTATCCATTGTGCCGACACTGGAGATAACTAGAACAGACTATCCATTGTGCCAACACTGAGATAAACAGACTATCCATTATGCCAACACTGGAGATAAACAGAACAAACTATTCATTGTGCCAACACTGGAGATAAACAGACTATCCATTATTCAAACATTGGAGATAAACAGAACAGACTATCCACTGTGCCAACACTAGATATAAATAGAACAGACCATCCATTGTGCCAACACTGAGATAAACAGACTATCCATTATGCCAACACTGGAGATAAACAGAACAGACTATTCATTGTGCCAACACTGGAGATAAACAGACTATCCATTGTTCCAACACTGGAAATAAACAGAACAGACTATCCACTGTGCCAACACTGGATATAAATAGAACAGGCTATCAACCTTGCAAACACTGTATATAACACAAACTATAATGTGTCATTTGTAGCAGTGGTTGCTTTAGTAGTAATTGTTGTTGTAGTAGTTATGGCAGTAGTAGTAGTTGTTGTCATGGTGGTGGTGGTGGTGGTGATGGTGGTGGTGGTGGTGGTGGTGGTGGTGGCGTCGGCGGCGGCGGCGGCGGTGGCGGCGGCAACAGTAGTAGTAGCAGCAGCATCAGTAGTAGTTGCAGCAGCAGCAGTAGTAGCAGAAGTAGAAGTTTCTGTACTAGCAATAGTAGTAGTAGTAGTAGTAGTAGTAGTAGTAGTAGTGGTAGTAGTAGTAGTAGTAGTAGTAGTAGTAGTAGTAGTAGTAGTAGTAGTAGTAGTAGTAGTAGTAATAGTAGTAGTAGTAGTAGTAGTAGTAGTAGTAGTAGTAGTAGTAGTAGTAGTAGTAATAGTAGTAGTAGTAGTAGTAGTAGTAGTAGTAGTAGTAGTAGTAGTAGTAGTAGTAGTAGTAGTAGTAGTAGTAGTAGTAGTAATAGTAGTAGTAATAGTAGTAGTAGTAGTAGTAGTAGTAGTAGTAGTAGTAGTAGTAGTAGTAGTAGGATGAGGAGGAGGAGAAGGAGGAGTAATTGTAGTAGTAGTAGTAGTAGTAGTAGTAGTAGTAGTAGTAGTAGTAGTAGTAGTAGTAGTAGTAGTAGTAGTGGTAGTAGTAGTAGTAGTAGTAGTAGTAGTAGTAGGAGGAGGAGGAGGAGGAAGAGGAGGAGGGGGAAGAGGAGGAGTATTATTATTATTATTATTTTTGTTAGTAGTATTAGTAGTAGTAGTAGTAGTAGTAGTAGTAGTAGTAGTAGTAGTAGTAGTAGTAGTAGTAGTAGTAGTAGTAGTAGTAATAGTAGTAGTAGTAGTAGTAGTAGTAGTAGTAGTAGTAGTAGTAGCGGCAGCATCAGCATCAGTAGTAGTAGCAGCACCAGCAGAAGTAGTAGTAGTAGTAGTAGTAGTAGTAGTAGTAGTAGTAGTAGTAGTAGTAGTAGTAGTCGGAGTTGTAGTTGATGTAGTAGCAGCAGCAGCAGTAGTAGTAGTAGTAGTAGTAGTAGTAGTAGTAGTAGTAGTAGTAGTAGTAGTAGTAGTAGTAGTAGTAGTAGTAGTAGTTGTTGTTGTTGTTGTTGTCAGTAGCAGTAGCAGCAGCATTAGTAGCAGCAGGATATGCTAGTAGTAGTAATAAAAGCAGCAATTAAGAAAGCAGTATTGGCAGGGTAGTATTTGTAGGAGTGGTAACTAAAGCATCAGCAGCACTAGAGGCAAGCGTAGCAGCAGCTGTACACATAAGTGCAACAAAACAATCGTGATATCAGACACCAAGCATTAAGTGCCACATTTACAATGGCAATAACTGGACATCAAATGTATCGTAAAAGCAGTGTTAAGAAAACGCTGTGTGCACACCGCACATTCCCCTGTTCAACAAACTCTCATATATTGTTGTCCGCATACTGCAGCCATTGCCAACAACAATTTCCAGAGATAATTAAATTCAAATTAAGATCTAGATATTATAAAATTTATTAAATGAAGCGAGAAATAAATGTTGCAAGTCTACAGGAAGATGAAGCCAAAGAAATAAGAAGTAATTATATCTGCCATAGATATGATTAGTAATGAAGAATAAAAAAGAAATAATAATGTTTGGAATTCAATTAAAGGTTTCAGAAATGGCTCGTTGCAAAAACTATGGCCACAGGTAAACAGCAAAAACATAGAAGACATGTGGAAAGACTGAACATAATTGTGGTTCTCCGCTCAAGTCTTGAACGATGACATATTGAAATATTGTATAGTTTGGTTTGGTTAATAGATCAAGATATCTTTATGGCGGGAACTATTGAGAATGTGCCTGGATATATGGATGGATGCTTGGTAAGTAGGTTGTTAGTGAGTTGTGTCCAGCGTGCTGACTTTCAGCTGAATATTTTGATTTCTGGTTGAGATATATCAATTACTGGACCTGATCATATCTGAGAATTGAGATACACAATAAAATATGGTATATCAATTAATGAACCCGCTATTTCGGCATCAGCACACCGGAAGTTTAAGAGCGAGCGTGGTTATCCTTTCTGCCAGGCTGACCTCCTACTAACACATTATAATAGATAATGAATTCACTGACAGATAATTACATAATCGTGTGAGGTGGGGAGATGTTTCGAGAAACTACGCTTGAAGTCACCACATCCTCTTTTAAATAAACGACCTTGTGGAAACACCATCACTGATTCCGTTTTGCAAGAAATAATCAAGGCTATTATGAACGTTAAAAAAATCAACAAGGCTGCACGATGAGATCACAGCAACATCGATTGCAACAACTGGCAGCAGTTAGCAGGTGCACATTAAGCACCTCACATGAACTCCTTCAGCGTATAAAAGTTGTTCAGAAAGTTTTTTAACAAAAACCAGCATCACTAAATACTAGCGTGTAACGGTGCAAAACAATACACAATAGCACATTGTTGTATTATCGTTTCTTGTTGGAAAGTGCTGTGCACTCGACATTTGTATGGGGGCGAAATGGTGGAGAATGAGCGGTTAGAAACAATTAGTGCCATCTACATGAAGATGTTTGACGCCTGCGCTCGTTGTCTAGCTAAGTCAGGGAAGAGCTGGTCACATCACGGATCTATATCGGTCTACAAAATGTTATAGACGTTCATAATCACAGACCTATAGCGTTCTACAATATGTGATAGACCTATCATATCACAGACTTATAGCAGTCTATAAAATTTCATCGATCTATTACATAACCGACCTACAACGGTCTACAAAATGGGATAGATGTATCACATCATAGACCTATAGCGGCCTACACAATGTGATCGATCTATTACATCACAGACCTAAAGCGGTTTACAAAGTGTGATAGACCTATCACATAACCTGTCACAGCACACACCTATAACAGTCTACAAAATGTGATAGACGTACAAACAAAATGTGACATACGTACCACTTCACACTATAACAGTCTACAAAATGTGATAGACCTATCACATAACCTGTCACAGCACACACCTATAACAGTCTACAAAATGTGATAGACGTACAAACAAAATGTGACATACGTACCACTTCACACTATAACAGTCTACAAAATGTGATAGACCTATCACATAACCTGTCACAGCACACACCTATAACAGTCTACAAAATGTGATAGACGTACAAACAAAATGTGACATACGTACCACTTCACACTATAACAGTCTACAAAATGTGATAGACCTATCACATCACATACCTATAGCGGTCTACAAAATGTGATAGACTTATTACATCATATACCTATAGCGGTCTACAAAATGTGAACTATCTATTACATAACCGACCTATAGCGGTCTACAAAATGTGATAGACCTATCACATCATAGACCTATATAGGCCCACACAATGTGATCGACCTATTACATCACAGACCTATAGCGGTCTACAAAATGTGATAGACCTATCACATCATAGACCTATATAGGCCCACACAATGTGATCGATCTATTACATAACCGACCTATAGCGGTCTACAAAATGTGATAGACCTATCACATCATAGACCTATATAGGCCCACACAATGTGATCGATCTATTACATCACAGACCTATAGCGGTCTACAAAATGTGAACTATCTATTACATAACCGACCTATAGCGGTCTACAAAATGTGATAGACCTATCACATCATAGACCTATATCGGCCCACACAATGTGATCGATCTATTACATCACAGACCTAAAGCTGTCTACAAAATGTGATAGACGTACAAACACAATGTGACAGACTCTCAACCCAATGCAGGGATCCAACCCGGTGTTTTCTGATCCCTAGGCAGACACCTTACCCTCTCATCCCGTCTCCATCTAGACTAATAATGCAGTAAGGATCAAGACAGACGTATGACAAATAATCACAGAAACTTGTAGGGATGCTGGAGCTAACACTGCTGTAATTGCTCGATTGATGCTACAGCTTGATACAGAATTGCGCATGATTCCTGGCCTCGTTAGGAACCCCAAAGGTGATCTGATGTCTTTGTCGCACACACTGTCGCGCTGTCGATCGCCAGACGAGGGTTAGATAGCTCGTCAGTTATAGAGGAGCGTCTCTTCGGGTTCCCTATCAAATCAAACACGGGAGACGTGCAGGCGAATCTCATCGACTGAATTGTGACACTTGGGGTATAGTTATACCAGTCTAGTCGTCTCATTTGCCAGGCTAAGCATATCACACGGGAGAGTGTCTGTCAGATGGGAGAGCCAAAGGGAGCGTGAGTTTGGAGTGATGAGAGCTTGCGTATGAAATGGAGGGAAATTGGAAAGACGAGAGGGGACAAATATTGTTTGTGAAATCGTTTGAAGGAAGTGTGATATTTATTTATGTTCAGGTCAGGCGGAAAAGTGATAGATAAATAGTGATATATAGATTGACAGATGGACTAATCAGCAAACAGCCGGGTAAACGGACAAGCAGGCAGACAGCATTGCAGACAGATAAGCTGACAGATAAGCGCATTAAACAGCGGACAGACAGAAATGCAGTCACGGACAAACTGAGAAACTGACAATTAGAACAATAGACGTACAGACAAACATTCACGTAGGCGGGCAAGCAGACGACAAGAAGACAGGCAGTCTGAGAGCGTGAGTTAAAGTAATAACTTAATGGAATGACTTAGAATAATAACTAAATGTATTGTAGAATGTAAAATAATAACTAAAAGAACTGCGAATTAAAATAACTGATGTCTGAACTGAGTGATATAAAGTAATAGCTGTCTGTGAGTTAATTAACTGCTGTCTGGCCTATGTGTGTTGAAGTAATAACTAAATGAATTGATAGAGTTGAAAGTAATAATTAACTGGCCTGAAAGAGTTAACGTAATAACTAAATCGGCTGAGTGATATAAAGTAATAGATGCTTCAACTGTGTGAGTTAAAGTAATAACTAAATGGCTTGAAAGAGTTAAAGTAATAACTAACTGGCCTGAAAGAGTTAAAGTAATAACCAAATGGCTGAAAGCGTTAAAATAATATCTGAATGGACTGAAAGTGTTAAATTAATAACTAACTGGCCTGAAAGAGTTAAAGTATTTACTGAATAGACTGAAAGAGTTACAGTAATAACCAACTGGTCTGAAAGAGTTAAAGTAATTACTGAATGGACTGAAAGAGTTAAAGTAATAACTAACTGGCCTGAAAGAGTAATAGTAATTACTGAATGGACTGAAAGAGCTTAAGTAACAACTAACTGGCCCAAAAGAGATACAGTAATAATCAAATGGCCTGAAAGCGTTAAAGTAATTACTGAATAGACTGACAGAGTTAAAGAAATAGATGTATGAACTATATGATTTAGGGTAGTAGCTCTCTAAACTATGTGAGTTTAAGTAATAATTAAACGGACTGAGAGGGATAAAGATAAAACTAAATGGGTTGAGAGAGATCTGAAGTAATAGATGCGTGAACTATGTGAATTAATTTAACTTTTCACTGAACCTCGTGAGCTAAAGCAGCAACATTATTTAACATGTCATATAATGTCAATAGCTGGATGGGTAAAATTTAAAAAAAATTTTTTTTTTTTAAATAACAGCAACTGTCACCGACTGAATGAGAAAATAAAACCAACAATTTGTTAGTCACACAGTGGCTATCTGACCAACGAACGACGAGTTGCTTGCAGCAGAACCAGTTTACAATTTAAAAATCGCTTCACTTGTGAATTGTCGGCCCTCGACTAACACCTCGGATGATGGGACTAGAAGCAGACGTGCGCGACGAGAACGCCATTGTTGCTTGGAGTGGATCGATAGCCATATTGATTGATTGCTGATAGCAGTAATACTGACTGCTCTCCGCAGTTGAGTTTAAATCTCACTTAATATAAATACACAACATCACGTGGCCGGAGTGGCAGAGACAAAGCAGGGGGGGGCAGATATTGATCACTCAGAGAATAGCGGGAAGCCGTGGGGAGTTGCCGTATTTGTTCCAATGAACGTGGAAAATACTGGTTGGTGTTTTCTAAACGCGAGGCTGTTGATTTGTCAGGTTTGGGAGAGAGTTTTGGAACTATGGTGGAAAACAACCATAGACGACGTGATGTCGTTATGTTGTTACGCTGGCAATGCCCTTAGTCAAAATAATTGCTGTGTTACTGAATGAGTTAAAGTAATAGATGTCTCGACTCAGTGAGTTAAAATAATAGATGTCTGGACGGTTGAGTGAGTTAAAGTAATAGGTCTCTGGACGGTTGAATGAATTAAAGTAACAGAAGTCTGGACTGCTGAGTGGGTTAAAGTAATAGATGTGTGGACTTTTGAGTGAAATAAAGTAATAGATGTCTGGACTGTGTGAGTTAAAGCAATAGATGTATGGATGTTGATTGAGTTAAAGTAATAAATGTCTGGATTGTTGATTGAGATAAAGTAATAAATATCTGGACTGCTGAGTGAGTTAAAATAATAGATGCATGGATTTATTGAGTTAAAGTAATAGATGTCTGGACTGTTGAGTGAGATAGAGTAATAGATGTCTGGACCATTGAGAAAGTTAGAGTAAAAGATGTCTGGACTGTTCAGTGAGATAGAGTAATAGATGTCTGGACTGTTGAGTGAGTTAAAGTAATAGACGCCTAGACTGTTGAGTGAGTTAAAGCAATAAATGTCCTGGACTGTTGAGTGAGTTAAATAATACATGTCTGGACTGTTGAGAGAGATAAAATAATAGATGTCTGGACTGTTGAGTGAGACAAAGTAGTAGATGTCTGCACTGTTGAGTGAATTAAAGTAGTATATGTCTGGAATGTTGAGTGAGTTAAAGTAATAAATGTCTGGACTGAGTGGTGTAAAAATAATATATGTCTCGACTGAGTGAGTTACAGTAATAGATGTCTGGAATGTTGAGTGAGTTAAAGTAATAGATGTCTGGACTGTTGAGTGAGTTAAATTATAGATGTATAGACTGTTGAGTGAGTTAAAGTAATAGATGTCTGGATTGTTGAGTGAGTTAAAGTAATAGATGTATGGACTGTTGAGTGAGTTAAAGTAATAGATGTATGGACTGAATGAGTTAAAATAATAGATGTCCGGACTGTTGGGTGAGTTAAAATAATAGATGTCTGGAATGCTGAATGACTTTAAGTAATAAATATCTGGACTAATGAGTTAAAGTAATAGATGTATGGACTGTTGAGTGAGTTAAAATAATAGGTGTCCGGACTTTTGAGTTAGTTAGTTAGTTAGTTAGTCGACAGATCATCCTCGTTGCACATCGAACCATTCAGTCCATAAGTGCTCGGATCCCCTCCTCAGCAAATCCCGCAGCGTGTAGCGGCTAACGACACCAGTTCTGTGTTGGTTTATCAATCTTCTTTGGCTTCCTGCGTAGTGTTCTTGTTTGGCCACCCCTCTTTTAATTTGCTGCTCTAGCAGTCTGGCCATTGTTGTAGATTCACAGTCATCACTTGGTTCTCGCAAAAGTCTCACTTCTCGTAGAGCATTCAGAATGTCAGCCTGGTCCATGGCGCGTCCGCCCTCCACAGTAGCCTCACCTGCGAGCTTGTCAGCCCGCTCATTTCCTTGTACTCCCGCATGACCTGGCACGAAGATGAAACTAATCTTTGCCAGCCGAGACCGCTTCAGAGGCAGCAACCATTCTCTTCGGATCGACCCCTCCTCTATCCTCTTGATCATGTTCATTGAGTCGCTAAGGAAACAAGCCCTAGTGAATGTCTGTGTCTCGAGCCATGTTATTGCTTTACTTACTGCCATGACTTCCATGGTCAGGCTACTTGTGGTTTCAGTGAAAGCACCAGAGTCCTCCTTCACAATTCTCCCTCCGGCCCGAGCTGTAAAGGCCCATGAGCTTCTCACATGTCGGACGACCGACCCATCTGTGTAGATGACCGCGTCACCGTCTAGCGAATTCTCGAAAATCAACGCTTGTACTTCAGCCTCAACAGCAGCCGGATTTTCTTGTCTGCATTTTCTATCTAGTTGGATGCAAACTGAAAAGGATGTGCAGAAGTCTGTTGGCACTTGCACCCACTCCTCGCCAGGTTCTAAGTCCTCAAGTGAACACACCTGTTGAAGAATGTCTTCGGCTTGACCCATCCACGACCGTCCTCTTTTTAACCTGCTGCCCTTCACCTTCCTAATTTCACTATGCAGTGGATGTTGTGTGTTTGCGTTAATTCTGAGGTAGGCGCGTGCCCTGCAAACTTGTATTCTCTCTTCAATGGTTGGAAAATCAAGAAGGTAGCGCATCGCCCTGCATGCTGTATCTCTTGTACATCCAAGAATAATGCGCATAGCTTCATTCTGTATCCTTTCCATCCTTTCTATCTGCTTATGGCTGAGAGTCAGGATTGCCATTGCATACTCCAAAACAGACATGACCAGCCCCTCGTACAGAAGACATAGATGGCGCTGCTCACAGTTTGCTGCCGCCATCACCCGCATCGCTGCCAAACCCCGCTTGGCCTTTGTTATCACCTGGTCTATGTGCACATTATAAGCAAGGCTTCGATCAAACCGTATCCCCAGGTAATTCATTGCCTGCGTTCTTTCCACCGTCTCTGAACACAGCATTACAGTTGGTGTTGGATTGTTGACAATATGATTATTCAACGAGAACCAAGTCACTGTTGCCTTTGTTGGGTTGACCATTGCCCCAGCTTCATCACACCAAGTACTTATGCGATTGAGTTCGGTTTGTAGTTCCACAGCAACCTCCTCTCTATCCTTACCCTGACGATACACTAAAACATCATAGGCATACGACAATGTCCTGCCAGGTCCAGTGATCTGCTCACTGGTGATTCTCACTGTGTAGGCGTTGAACAGTACCGGAGATAATGGTGATCCCTGTGGTAGGCCAGGATATATTGTTGTTGGTTCCGAAGTCCAACTGCCACATCTAAAAACTACTTTCCGTTGGTAGAGGGCTGCAGCGATCCAACTAAGGAGGAATGGACTTACGTTTAGTTCAAGAAGCTGAAACATTAAAAAATCCAGTGGTACTCTGTTGTATGCGTCCTCAAGATCAATCGCTGCAGCAACGGTTTCAGTGCCTGAGTGGAAACCTTCATAGACATCATGGGCAAAGACTGCTGCATTGGTCCAGGTTTCTCTTTTTGGACGGTACCCACCCAGGGTAGGTGGGAAAACACCTTGCCTCTCTAGTTGGCTTGATATTTTCCTGGCAATTACCTTCTCCAGCAGCTTGCCTATTGTATTCTGCATGGTTATAATTCGATATCCCTGAATTTTTTTGTGGTCTTTGTCAGGCTTCGGCAAGGGAATCAGATAGCTGTGTAACCATTCCTCCTTGATGCTAGCACTCCCTATACTGTTGTTGTACATGTCTGCTAGTTTCTCTAGCTCATTGTCGGTACACCTATTTATGTCGTCGTATCTTATGCCATCAGGACCTGGAGCACTGTTTTTTGATCGTCGAAGCACAGCCTTGATTTCTTTCACTGTCACTGTGTCTTCCTCCGAAGTGTTCTGGGCCTTGCATCTGTCTGAGGTGACCTCCTTGGCCAGATTTCGGCCTCCCATGTCTGTCTGGTTGCCCTGCTCAAGGTAGCGTTCAAAGAGGCTTTGCCCTTGTCCTCGTCAGTCCTCTGCCAGCTGAGGTCAGCACCTTGGAAGTCTGAAATGCTCTTATTCTTGACTACACCACTCATGCTTTTATGTAGTCGCCAGAACAATTTCAGTGACTTGTCTGTGCTTACCCTTTGACACACCTCTGCCCATTTTTCGCTTTTAACCACCTTGACCAGTTTTTTGAAATAGCTTACTTTTGTGTGCATCTCTCTTTCTAAGTGCAAGCAGGGACTAGGATGACCAGCTCTGTTCTTCTTGGCATTTTGCCATCTCCTTACAGCACTACGCTTATCCACCCAAGCCTTTTCCACCTCGAAACTCCACCACGGTGGCTGCTCCCAGCTTTTTTTCCTGCCCTGACACGTTCTGCGCTTGTCACGTCTTATTTTACTCACCACATCTTGCCCTGTACTGTCATACTGGAACGTCTTTACCTTTAGCTTGTGCTGCCTGGTTCTGCCTTTCTCCACCAATATGCTGCACGGGTGGTGGTCGCTGCCATGGTGTCCTAGGACACCCCATCTACACACTGTAGTGAGTGAAGGTGAAACTAGCGCCAGATCAACAGCACTGTCCTCATCGCCTGGACGGCTTGCTGTCCTGGTGACACAGCCACTGTTAATACAAACCAGGTCGATGGTTTCCAGTGCAGTCTCGAGCTCCTCCCCTTGTGTATTGGAGGAAGTGTTTCCCCATGCTCTGCCTTTAGCGTTGAAGTCACCACAGAAAATAACATTTCTCTCGTGGCCTAATATGCCACTTAAGCACTGCCACTTCTGGGCGTCCATACTCGCATTGCGGGCATAAACATTAACCAACACGAATGGTATACTGGAATGAACTCTCAACGCCTGTATTTGTATATCGTCACTGTCCCAACTGGACATGTCTAGCTCTGACGCCACCATGCTGTCGCGAACGAGAATCGCCGTTCCCAGATGTCGTCTGTTGTAGAAACATTTGAAGCCGGCAATTCGGAGTAGCTGATCGCCCAGTCTCGTCTCCTGGAGTGCTACAATGTCGTTCCTGTAAACTAGGGTTTCTAAAATAGAGCCCCGTTGTTTTACACTGGCACAGTTCCAATATAGAATACGGATGTTCCTGAGTCCTAGACGGTGACACTTGAGTCTAAACCGCCTCAAACCACCGCGCTTACCTTGCTTCTTTGTCCCTGCGCGGCTACCACGCCGCTTCGTTATGTTGACTGCTGACCGCTCGGAAAAAACACGTTCTTCCGCCATGTTGAAAAAACGTAAACACAGACTGCTGTTGAACCACACACGCTGCTGAAAATTCACTCAAGGATGGCTTCGCTCGATGCACGAACTCCGTAGCACCCGCGCAGATCTTGAGTAGAAACTCCTGGTTTTACATCCTGGCACACCAATTACACGCAAGAGATGAATAAATCCATCCCTACGCGAAAAAGTTAACGTTCAATTGGCGACGGACGGACTTTTGAGTGAGTTAAAGTAATAGATGTCCGGACTGTTGAGTGAGTTAAAGTAATAGATGTCTGTATTGCTAAGTGAGTTGCTATGATATACAGACTAAATGGAAGCAAAAGAGTCCGGCCACGTAAATGATGGACAGAAGGACAAATATAGTCCATGGGGATAGTATAACGAAGCATGACTATGTCGGTTCTTGATTCAATTTAACTTTATTTCTGTCAGTGTCGTTTTCCTTTTCTTTCTGTCTATCTCTCTCGTTTCTCTCTCTCTCTCTCTCTCTCTCTCTCTCTTCTCTCTCTCTCTCTCTCTCTCTCTCTCTCTCTCTCTCTCCCTATCTCTCGTTCTCTATCTCTCGTTCTCTATCTCTCGTTCTCTATCTATCTCTTTCGTTCTCTCTCACTATCTCTCTCTCGTTCTTTCTCTATCTGTCTCTCTCGATACACGAAGTCCATAAACGGGCACTCGCCCGCTATTTATACTTCACTTCGACACCGCAAGGTACAAAAGGAAAAAGATGAGATGCGATGAGGAGATGAGTGTGAAGTTTAAATGTTGTAACTTCGATGATTGTTGGTACATTGAATTTTGTAACTTGGATGATTGTTAGCACCTAAATGTTGTAACTTGAATAATTGTTAGCTCATTGTTAGCTCATTGAATGTTGTACATTGGATGGATGAATGTTAGTACATGCAATGTTGTAACTTGGATGGATGATTGTTAGTACATTGAATGTTGTAACTTGGATGATTGTTAGCACATTGAATGTTGTAACTTAGATGAGTGTTAGCACATTGAAAGTGTCAGGTCTTAGATAGGACTGAGCTACCGTATGACAGTAGACGGTACTACCTGTTTTCTGTTCCACCGAATGCTAGGCAGCGCTCACCAAACCCGACACCCCACATTGTGCCAACGGCTTCTGGCGGAAGAGCACAATTGGGAGGGTACAAGCCTTATCCTAGTGCGAGGAAATGCAACCTAAAGACAAACTGTCATGGCAGGGCAGACCAGGCCCTAAGCCTTGGTTGGCAGCTGATCTCTCTCTCGTTCTCTCTCACTATCTCTCTCGTTCTCTCTCACTATCTCTCTCGTTCTTTCTCTATCTGTCTCTCTCGATACATGAAGCCCATAAACGGGCACTCGCCCGCTATTTATACTTCACTTCGACACCTCAAGGTGCAAGAGGAACAAGATAAGATGCGTTGAGGAGATGAGTGTGAAGTTTAAATGTTGTAACTTGGATGATTGTTAGTACATTGAATTTTGTAACTTTGATGACTGTTAGCACATGAATGTTGTATCGAAGCTCCAACAGGCTGACAGTTAGAGCATTGCTTTGCTGATCCGACAGCTTCTGCAGCTTGTTATCTTCCAGATCTGTTGGTGTTACCTTTCCTCTGGAGTGAACTAGGCAGGCCGAGAGAGGGATCATGCTGCATGGGCAACACATGGTCTCTATATTTTAGCCCAAGCTTTGTGCTGTGGAGATGTATAACAAAACTTAGAGGGTACTGATAAGACAGTTACTTTTTGCGGATGATGCTGCAATTTACCCATTCTGGGGAAGAATTACAACGTCTACTATCTGCATTCTCCAATGCTTCTTCTGAATCTGGTTTAACAATTAACAAAAAGAAGACACAGATTTATGTTGCAGGGTGCACATGTGGTACCATCAATATTATATTGACAAAGCCTAACTCGAAATACATTTTATATATCTAGGATATGAGGTAAATAGCAAATTATCCCTAGATCAGGAAATCAACATCAGGATTGGTAAGGCAGCAACAACAATGAACAGGATAACAAAAAGAGTCTAGGAGAACAGGAAGCTTACTGCCAAAACAAACGTCCTTGTCTAGCAAGCCTGTGTGATTAGTACTATTCTTTATGGCAGTGAAACCTGGACAACTTACTCACACAAAGAGAAACATTTAAACAGCTTTCGTATTCGGTGTCTGCGAAAAATACTTGATATTAAGTGGCAAGACACAATCACAAATACTGAAGTATTGGAAAGATCAGGTTGTGTGATGGTTTGTTCCATGCTCAGTCTTCGTAGACTTAGATGGATAGGACACGTTATGAGGGTGGATGATGGAAGAATACCAAAGGACATCTTTTTTGGTGAATTACAGATGGGTAAGAGATCTCAGGGTCGGCCTCTACTATGATACAAAGATGTGTGTAAGCGGGACATGATTGATACAGGCATTGATAATGCATTGTGGGAGCAAGTCGCCGCTTAACGTGTTGCATGGAGGGCAATTATTAGAAATAGAATAAAGACAAAGGAGAAAATTATTGCAGATAACGCACACACTGAGCGTGTCAGACGTAAGATGGTGCATGATGGTGGAAATAACCATGTTTTCACATGCATCCACTGTGGACGAACATTTACAGCGCGAATTGGCCTTATCAGTCACATTCGATACGACAATGGGTTGTAGTAATTATGCTTTTTTGAAGCACAATGTAACAAACTATCGTCTTTCAGTGTTGTAACTTAAATGATTGTTAGTACACTGAATGTGTAACTTGGATTGGTTGTTAGCACATTAAATGTTGTAACTTGGATGGTTGTTAGCACATTAAATGTAACTTGGATGATTGTTAGCACATTGAATGTTGTAATTTGGATGACTGTTAACACATTGAATGTTATAACGTGAATTATTGTTACCACATTGAATGTTGCAGCTTGGATGATTGATAGCTCATTGAATGTTCTAACCTGATTATTTTAGTCCAGTACGAAGCGTGTGTCTTCAGCGAAGACATATCCATTGGGGAACCCGCTGGGGACCCCTACGATAGCTCATAAATCAAATCACACGTATTGTTTGGCGATCGTAGAAGAAAGAAATGGAGACCAGAGGACATACTAGACAACATAACAATTGAAAGCTATCTGTTCGCCACCGGAATCCGAATCCGTCACCTACAAATGACGACAGCGCCTCGCTGCAGGAACAAGTGTACTTCAGAGTGTGACCAAAGAGATTCGAAGCTGATTTTAGGGTTTCTGGTCATTCATCGAAGTACACTTGTTCCTGTCATATGCAGGTACAGGTTGGAATTCCGGTGGGGATAACTACAGATTTCAATATTTATGTTGTCTAGTGCACCATTGGCTATGGGTTACTTACGCAGTTCGTAATGTCGCATACCCGCGTTGGAAAC